>CM053786.1:374584759-374944759 GCA_028749045.1 Cupressus sempervirens
TGTCTAAACTCAAGCAACTATAAATCTATCATCCATTATGAGATCTGATATATGTGGAATATGGATGTTATCTATAATTACTTTAATAGAATTTGGTGATGATACTTTAATAGAATTTGGATGAACATTTTATGACTAGTGACAACCTACGAGTTGGAGTCATGATCCTACTTCATGATTATGTTGGGTATAATCATTTAAAAATATAGACTAGAAAATCAATCACTCTAAAAAAAATCAACAATTTAATTGTTAAGAAAATATGGCACCTAAGATAGTGTGGGGAAATGGAAATTGCTTGAGGGCAAGCAATATGAGGAAGGGAAGACTTGTCATGAGCCCAAAATAATGTATAATAGATAATGACTATATTATCATGTTCTCATATGAACATATGGTCAATACAACTATAAATGTATAAATACAAATATATATATCTATATTACAAATATAAATAAAATAACAATAATAATATTCTAGTTAAAGGTAACAATTTTAAATATTTTTAATAAGAATATAATGGGGTTCAAATACATAAATGGGACTAGTGTGGAGAATTGGCTTAGTTCTCATAGTATAGATTTTACCTTCTAAATCATTATCGGAATTGAGTTTAATATATTTGCATACTCAATACTATTAATAATTGTGGATACATCTATAAGAACTCTTGTATCAATTGCATAGTAGATAGGGAGCGTGTATACAGGGGGAAGAGCAAATTGCTCACATCAGGGAAAGAAAACCTCACATAGATCATATTTGAACTCAAGCAATTCTAAATCTACCATCCATTACAAGATATGATATATGGGGAATATGGATGTTATCTATAATTACTTTAATAGAATTTAGTGATGATACTTACAAATCAATTTTTATATGGTTTAATTATATCAATATTCGACTCCTAAGGAATCTTATATTTTTTCTGGGATTATTTAAAGCCAACCTAGTAGAAGGGGTCATCACATTTATGGTTATTTTTCATGATATACTTTCTATGCTAATTTATATCATTTTATATTAATATTATTAATGATGAATTTATATTATATTATAAAAATATATTTATCTCTATTATATTATCATTTTTATAATTTATAATTTAATAGTTACATTGATAGTTTAATCATAACTTTGTAGCAATTATTCTCACTAAAACTTTAATCAATGTACTATGTAATTTCTAGTTATATTATTAATTAATTCTCATTGTTTAAAAAATAGTTTATAATCATTTCTTTAATGAATGTTATCAAGGTGGGATGTTTTGAGACCTTTTCCACTAGTACTTGTAAATATTATCTTTTTCATAGGAAAAAAAAATTAAAATTATTTATATTTTTAAGATGTGGTAAATATTAAAAATAACTATCTATTTGACTCAAGTTTTTAGCTTTAAAAAATATTAAACATAATCTATAAAATAGGAAGACAAAGTAAATTCATAATAAAAAGATCATCTGGTATATAATAAAAAATAAATCATGAAGCACCATTAGCATATTATTTAAAAAAAAAGTTATGCACCTATAAATTCATATCTCTCCATTTTCAACTTTATTTAATGTTATATTTTGATTCTTTTTTGTGCGGTAGCTTGTAAAAAATAATCACAAGATGAAGCATAAGCTCAGGTAGGAGAGTCAAATCAAGTTGAACAAATGGATGTTGGATAAGTTTCACGATAGTGTAGAAGGCACTCAAACAAAGGAAGTTGGAGAAGGGTTGGGATCAATTGCTCTTATTGGTATGGATGAACACATAAAAGTATCTCAAACTATAAAGGAAAATGTCACTTATAGAAACTTAGACCATTTAATTGCAATGAATTTGGAGAGATTGAGATGACTTGTTGATATTAATCCTTTAAGTCTTTCTAAGAAGAGAGTTTTGAATATGATAGTAAAAGAACAAATGACTAAATTTGAAAATTTGAAAATTTGAAAAAGCCACTAAATTTGATAATTTGGAAACTTGAAAAAAGCTAAGTGCTTTCTTGTGTTCTTACATGAAAAAACTTGCAAGAATTATTAAAATTGTTAGGTGTAGACACAAGAACAAAAAAGAGAAAATTTTCTAACATGCAAAGTGATATTATTTGTTGATGTTTGGTAGCTTTAGTTGGATAGACTGAGGTTACATATATATGTGATATGTGTGTGTGTGTATATAGTTAATAAAATAGTAATATATATATATATATATATATATATATATATATATATATATATATATATATATATATATATATATATATATATATATATATATATATATATATATATATATATATATGAGATATTATATATAATTATGTTGTTATCATTTTAATGAATAAACATGTCTCATGAAGGGACATGTCTCCTCTTAATATAATCCCAATATAAATAAGAGGTTGCTTCCATTTAAAACACATACCAAACATTATGTCAGTGTTATTACATTGCAGTAGTCCTCAAAAAAAGACCACGGTATCAAATAAACAATGTATAATAAATATATGTTTAAGAGAATAACAAACATGTTTGAAAGTTGATTATTTTGACAAAGTCAAATTTAATTTGACAACATGGTCTTACTTGTTGGTTTTGATTCATAACTGAACTCCTTAATTTGGGTTTTAGTGCCCGATCCAACAAGCACATAAGGTAGGGTCTACCCAAGTGAGGTACATATCCCTTAGCCTTACTATAAGATGTTAGCAGATATTCTATATTGTTATAATATGCTAAAGGAGTTGAGGGTTTTGTTAATAACTAATAAAATTGTTAAATGATAAACTTATAATAGATAGTAAATATGAAATAATTTACTATGATGTTATATATATATATATATTGATCAATAAATGACAGAAGCCTATATTAATTATTATTATTTGTTAAGTGAAGGTAGATTTGAACCCAAGACCTCCCACATGAGAGACTCACAAGTTACCATTGCATTGAAGGCTTTTGCCTTATATATATATATATATATATATATATATATATATATATATATATATATATATATATATATATATATATATATATATATATATATATATATATATATATATATATATATATATATATAAAATTGAAAATAATTATTAAACATGATTTTCATTGCTATAAGAGCTATGTGCCTTGATCATTTCCTTTGAGAATTTTCTTACAGGAAAAGGAGGATTGATATCAAATACAGAGGAAGTCTAACACTTCTTCAAAGGTAAAGGAGCTCAGAAGATTGATGTTTAGAGGGAGTTTGACATGCCTATCTAAAGGAGTAGATAGAGGATATGTTTCAGTTGATCTTTCAAGATTTTGTTCATATCTGAATGAGAGAGAATTTTGACTTCAAGTAAACATTTGGTATTATGCGTATGACTGCATGATTTAATGGGCCTACCCCCTATGTACATCATGAGGAAATGAAAACTTGCAAATGATTATCACTTGTATTTGCAGAAGTTATTGAAAGATGATGATCTTACAATAACTTAATTTTCTATTATGATGGATATCTTATGATGTATATGCAGATCATGATAGATTATACTCTACATGGTGGATGTTTATATGGTACACATTATGAGAAGTGTGCACATACCTTATAAATATTTTTTAGTACATGGTGAATGTTAAGCAAATTGATGTTTTGGAGGTCATTACTTCGAGTACTTGGTGAATATCATGTGATTTGATATTTTGGAAGATATTACATGAAGTACTTGGTGAATATCATGTCATTTGATGTTCTAGAGACCATTACTCATAGTACTTGGTGAATCTTGCATCTTTACATTTGGGAGGCCATTACTCAAAGAGTATTTAGTTAATATCACATGTTGATATTCTAGAAGACCAATGCTCAATGATATCAAATGTGATATCAAACCTTATTTAAGTATTTGGTGAATATCAGGCGTTGATATTCTAGAAGACCAATATTCATGATATTAGATGTGATATCAAACCTTAATTGGGTACTTGGTGAATATCAAGTGTTGATATTCTGGAAGACGAATACTCATGATATCAAATGTTGTATCAAAATAATACTTATAAGTATTTGGTGAATATCATGTGTTGATATTTTGGAAGACTAATACTCATGATATCAACTGTGATATCAAAATGGAGGAGATTGTCTAATCAAATATGTCCTTAAAATTTGTGATTTCCCAATATTACCAATAGTTTAATATGCGCCTTGTGTTTAAATCCTCCCTAGCTAAGAGGGAGTGTTGATGTTTGGTAGTTTAGTTAGATAAACTTGAGACTAAACTAAAGTTATATATATATATATATATATATATATATATATATATATATATATATATATATATATATATATATATATAAAATTAATAATAGATTATATATATGAGATATTTTATATATAATTATGTTGTTATCATTTTAATCAATAGAAATGTCACGTGAAGGGACATGTCTCATCTTAATATAATCTCAATATAAATAAGAGGTTTCTGCCATTTGGAAAACACATACCAAACATTATGGTAGTGCTATTACGTTTGCAACAGTCCTCAGAAAAATAACATTATTGAAAATGTTAGGAAAGGTTTGAGCTATGTAGGGATGAAAACTTAAAAGTAAAGATGATAATACTATCATAAGAAGAGTTATCTTGACATCCATAGTTGGTTACATTATAGCCCAATATAGAAAAATATCTCTAGTTTCATCAGATATTGGTTTTAGTAGGAAAATAATATCAAAATATGATAAAAGGAGAATGCTTTTGGAAGATAGCATTTTGGAAGGAAATTAGACAATTATGTGTTGAGCTTCTTGTAGTGATAGGATTGAAGATGAAATTAAAAAAATTGGTAATATCATCTTGGAATGATAATACTCATCCCTCATCAAATACTAGAGATGTTATTAAACATAGGGTAAGAGTCGATCAATACAAACATTATACAAAACATTGGTTGGACAAAACACAACATGAAATGTATGTCTCATTTTTTAGTTCAATTCTTAATATAAAGATTGGGAAAACATTATTTGAAATATTTAATTCATATTATGTCAAGAGAAACAAAGTGTTTGAAATTTATTGTTGTCATTATCACATTGAATTTGACCTCCACTATCAATATTTCTAAAAGTTTGTAGAAGGTACTTTTAGTTATAAAAATGCTCCTCCTAATAGATGAAGTGAGTTCATCTCATTTTTATGTGACAAAATAAATGATGTGGTTGGTCAAATAAATTTTCATATAGGAATAGGTGAAATATGTGATGATTTGGCTCTTTTTTCTTTGAAGAGTAAAGATATTAATGTCACAAAAATGATAAATTATAGTAGTTACAAATATGAAAGGAATGAAAATAATTTGGGAAAGAATCCAAAAAGTTAGAATATGTTGAAGAGGAGATAACTATTGAAGTATTTATGGAAAAATTTAAAAGTTTATTTCAACCATATACTCAACATGTTTTTTACAAAGTGGCAAGCACAATAATTTCAACCACTCAGAGATCATTTTCTATTTGGGACTATTATATCAGTTGTTGATTTTGCAAAAAACTATTATTTTATTCACTGAAAGGCTATTCAATCATAGTACTATTTTTCAAAGTGGGTTACTATTATAGTACAAGTGTGTTATCACCATGCATAGTTATATTTGGATGGTATTCAAAGCACATATAAAATACAAATCATCAAGAAAGATGATCAATTTTACATAAGTGATGATAAAGAACACGATATTCATTATGTAGAACATACCATTTTTTAGCCAACTTAAGGATTGTTTTGCGATTCTAGATGATAAGGATGAATTTATATTGAGGATCCCTATGTAGTAAATGCAACCAGTCAATTAAAGTGATGGATTAAGTGAAAAAATGGATCAATCAAAATCATTGATTTATACCTAACCCTAAGTCACCAAGGTCTTCAAAAGGAAGGCAAACCCTAAACATTGTATGTGCGAAGAAAGAAGTTTGCATGCACAAACAAAGCATTCATGGTGGCTAAGGAGTTGTGAATTGAGATATGCATTGCAAAATTAGTTAGAGGAGAACAAAGGAAAGAAGTGATACATTTAATCAAAGAGGATCAAAGATACATGCAAGGAGGTGATCTATTATCTAGTAGTAGAGTGCTAACCGCAAGATCATTGCTAAGACATTCTAACAGGTGAATCAGTTAAATCTCTTAACAGAGTAGTCCTAACAAGCTATTGTAAATCCTTTAACATGGTGCTTACTTCATTGTAAGTTTAAGTCCTTTAATTAGAAACACTTCTAATAGGGTGTTGAAATCCTTTAATAGGGTAAGATCTAACAATCTTGTAAGCCTTTAACAGGGAAAACCTTTCATAAGGTAGATCATAGTTTATGATCAAACATTGTAACCTTCATTGGATACACTTTACAACTGTGGTAGTGGAAATTTGTGATGGAGACACAAACAAAAACTAGAATGAACACATAGGAAAAGGGAAATATTATTATCAATGAAAAATTCCCTATGGGCTTACAACAGTATGCTTCTAGAGAAAGAAATCCTCCACATAGTACCTTCTCTCTAACTCCACTAAGAACTGCCTTTACAATGCCAAAAATATTCTTAAATAAGCCCCAAATGGTTTAGGGTTAGGAATACATTCTAGAATATGCCAGTTGGCATCCATCACCAAAACAGAAGGTTCTAGAAATCATGTTAGAAATCGGTGTAAAATTAGAAGAATCTAGAAATGGTAGTCCAACTTCCGAGAGGCATAACTTTTGAATTGTAACTTCGATTGATGAATTGTTTATGTTTTCGAAAAGCTCTCGAAGTGCTCCACAGACCTATGAATGAGCTTCACTCTTCCCCCATTTTTTGGCCCTATACAAGGCCATTTAGTGCCCCATATCTGATTTTGAAGCGCTCTTAGGAGGTCTCCAGGAATCAAAAAATAGCAATAACTTTCTAACCGTAAAGCCTTTTGACCTAGTTCTTTTTATGGAGTGCTTTAAATTACAAATATAACCTTCCCTCCAATTTACACCCTCTAAATCACCAGAATTTTGGCTCAATTACATAGTCCTACTTTTTGGCACTTACACGTATCCCAAGGTGCTTAAAAAATAATAAAACTCTAACCTAAAAAACTAATAGTGGAACTGTGAGAGTTGGAACCTTTATTTGACCCAAATGGGTATCCAAAAATGAAAACACATTAAACATAAACTATCTCTAAGCATATTTTTGGGTGATACAGGATTGCCCTTACACCACTGGATGCTCTTGCATCAATTTGTGGGTGTCATCCCCACCCCATTTTTACCTTCTCATTGGAGGGTTTCTAGGTAACCAAATATCTTGTGTCATATATGTGTGAAATGTTTACTTGTTTTCATGCTATGGATGAGTATGTTTAATTTGGTATTTCAGTTTACATGCAAATTGTGAGATGGATGTATGGTGAATATTTTATGGTTAAAGATTTGAAGGACTCATTCACCTCACCCACTCCCCTCAAAGTTTACTTTCCCTATTATATTTCTAACAATTGGTATTAGAGCCTAGTTCTCTGGAAAGGAAAGCTTTGTAGCTTTGATGAAAGATCTTGAAGATGGAAGTCTACAAGTTGGGAAAGACTATTGAGAATCATAAGATTGAAATCCAGCTTGCCCTACATCAACTAAATGAAGCAAGAGATGATTTAAAGTGCTCATTGAAGAGAAGGAAAGAGATAGCTATTGAGGAGAATGAAACACATTACCAAGAGGAAGACACTACCAAATTATTTGTAGATGGAAACTCAAGTGAATTCAATGCAGAAGTTGCATATCTGATGGAAAAGAATGGTGCCCTAATTGAAGATGTCAAAAATCTTAAGATAGAATAAGAAGTCCAATCAATATTTCTATGTGAGGTAACCGAGCAAAGAAAGAAAGATGAGGAAGACAAAGTCATGATTGAAGATGACAATAGGATACTAACCAACAAATTGGAAGAGAAGATATTAGAGGTAAATAGGATTGTTCACATGCAACTAGAAATAATGAATCAAATGATGATTACCAATCATGAAATGAATAGAAAGGATATTGAAATCGCAACCCTAAAGTTGTAGAATGAACAATTTAGAAATGATCTGAAAAGAGAAAAAGAATTTGTTGAATGTTTTAACAGACCTAGTGAAGCCATCAAGTATTTTGAGTAATTGATGAGATGTCCTAGATCCAACAGTGATACTACTAGATTGGGTTACACCAGCACTGAAGAAGGAGAATCATATAAAAGTGGTGAACAAAGAAACAACATAGGTAAGAACTAAAAACCTAATTTTCATAATTATGGTAAGATAGGTCATAAAACAAATGTTTGTAGGAGCAACAATGCAAAATAGAACCCTAAGAAGAAATTCATGGGTAACTGTAATAGCTGAAACAATCAAGGACATAAGGCACATGAATGCAAGACCAAGACTTCAAGCACACAAAAATTTGAAGGTTTTTTCTTCTACTATAAGAAGTATGGACATATAGCATATGAATGCAAATCTAAGCCTAACTAGTCATTAAACAAGCAAGCTAAGGTAAGTCATACTGATAGATCCTACAATTGGGATTACAATACAAGATATAGTTGTCACTATTATCAAGAGTATGGAAATTTTGTTGAGAATTTAATTATAACACATTTCAAAAGTGACTATAGTAGATGGTCAAGTCAAACTACATGTTTTAGTTGTTTGAAGACTGGTCACATAAGCAAAAATTATTCAACAAGGTCAAAAGCACCTAGCAGTGAATTCAATAAAGGTAAAGGAAAGATTGGTGTTGAAGAAGTCAAAGTATAGATGAACAAGACATGGAATAAAAAATAATATTGTGGCACATCAAGTTCAAATGGGATCAATTCATCCAATGGATTAGGTGATCACAACACCCCTAATTAGGCAATCAAGAGGTATGTGTGGGATTGATATTTCAAAGTTCAATTATACATCAGTTCCAAGGATTTAGTTTCGAAAAGATCATATATGAATGAAGTAAGATGCGAAGTATTGGTTAGAACTTAGAAGAAGTCTATAAGTTCTCATGTTGCTATCGAGCATGAAAAGTTTTACTGTTATTGTCTAGTGAAAATTTATTTGACGCTAAACTATCAAAGGTGATAGTGTTGGCTGAGCTCACTGTGGTTTCTAAAGGTGGTAGAAATTACATGGAAGTTGAGTGAGTCAAAATTACTATTGGAGCCAAGCCTACAACTATGTAAGCACTAAGAATTTATTGCAAAGTTTCAAGGGCTATATGGTCATTTTTTGACTCATTTGCAATCATTCAAGATTGAAGAGAGCACATTGAGCATAAGGCAAATTATAGAAATTGATTCAAGAATTTTCATACCATATTCAACTGCTACTCACCACCAAATATCAAAAATTACAAGGTATTTATCGTGCGTTGAGCTATGCTGTTTAAATTTACACAAACCCTGGATAGTTGTTATGGCATCTAGCTCTTCTGCTATTGTGGTTAAGGAAGGAAAGGAAGTTTTAAATGTTCAATTGATTAGTAATGAGATCAAACAACCACTATTCTGGGAAATTCCTAATATTTCATACAAAGGAGACTCGTCTAGTGTGTTATCTATGATACCACCACAAGTTTTAATGATACAAGATGTAAGGTGTTGCTACACTTGTAAGGTAGGTAGTATAGGATACATGGAAATTAGTGACTTGTATGGAAAATTGTGTGAAAATAGAGTACTAAAAGAGGAAAACAAAATTGCAAAAAGAAAAGGGTTAACTCGTGCCCTAGATTTTCCTAACATATTCAAGACAAAGTGGATTAAGACAATTCTAAGAAGAATACATGACAACTTTGTATGGTTAGAAGAAAACCCTATCAAAATCAAAAAGTGGATTATTCAAAGAGTATTAGGGTATCCTACCCTAGACAAAACAAAGACTATTAGCACTAATGAAAAAGAGGAAATTGAGAAGAATGCAAGGGCAATATGGAACAAGAGAGGGATGACCATAGACATAATCATTGATCCCCTAATTACATTTGTAGTAAGAGTAATTGCACATAAGTTCTTACAATATAGTAGATAGAATAGTGTACCATGTATAGCTGTGGATTTAGGATATAAGATAGTAAAGAATGACCATTCTTATGACCTTGATGAGTGACAACTCCATCAGTTATCAAAAATCTTGGGAGCCATAAGAAAGAAAAAATGTGCATAATGCAAATTTGGTTCAATACTTGTTTGTATATTTTTCTATGTGCATAAAACTTTTCCCTCAATTGGAAAAGTTTCTTGTAAGACCAATAGGTCTATTGTAGTGCATATTGGAGAGTACATTGAGCAACTTGAAGATAATTTTGAGACTATAATGACAAGCTATTTTGAAGACATTAAGAAGTCAATGAAATAAACGCTAAGAATACCACTATCACTAGTAGAGAAACATTTCAGTGATCTTTGTTTTCTAGTTGATGTTGATTTCACTTATGTTCAAGGTGTTGTTCCAAGGGTTAGATGGCTCAGGCCATTGCCTTATGAAATTAATGTAGATGAGGCATCTGTATCCATCACTGCTTTACTAGTAGAGGAAGTAGATAAGAAGGCTATTGCATTTGGAAATTATGATGTAGCTAAGTCTAAAATCACAATGGACTTGAAGACAACTTCAATGATGAGAAAGTAGAACAAAATTGTGAAAAAAATAAAGAAGAAATTTGGTGAAGAGTCATAAGGAGATGAAGAAGAAGAGGATAATGAAGATGATGAAGGAGATACACTTTCCCAAGCACCACTTGCTCTCACACAGGGTCAAGGTGAGGACCAAGGAGAAGAAGAAGTAGAATTTGATGAAGGTGTCGAGGGAGAAGCCAATGAAGCACCTATTGCTACATAAAAGAAAAAGAGAAAAGCAAAGAAACCAACAATAAGAAAACCCAAGAGATTTGTGAAACCTTCACAAGAAAAGTCTATAGTTCCTGTCACCAAGGCTAGCATAAGAGCTACTGCTCAAAAAAATTAAGAAGTTGAGAAGCCTAAAGGAAAAAGAGTAGTACAACTACTAAGGAAGATGAAACTAAGAAAAGGAAAAAGAGGAAATATATAGCCCAAAATGAATTAGATGGGGAGAGGATCGAGTCAGATGAAAACAACCAATTCAAAGTGGTAATCATAGTTCCTCTTCTAATTTGGACAACTTTAGTGACAATACCAAAAAAAATGCTAATTTATCAAGGTCCACACATGTCAAGTTTGATAAACTTGGGAAACTAGAAATGAATAAAGTAGAAGAATCTATGTATGCCATGATGGCAAATTTTAAGACCGCTCCAATTGAGATTTCCAACTCTTTACCCAAAAGTCTATATGATAGTGTTGAGCAAAGGTGGCAATATAGTCTCACAACTAAAAGGAACATCAGAGAGACTACTCGAGCAAGAGTGATGCCAGACTTGGACAAGTCTACAATGAAAAAGGCAATTAGTAAGCATAACAAAATATTTTCTCCAAAAGACAGAGCATTTAACATTTTACATATAGAGGATGTTATCCAAAAGAGCAACCAACTATGGAAAGTGATATATGGGTTGACAATAGATGAGTCAATGAAATAGACACCTGTGGAAGTAGGTGAAGAAAAAGTAGAACAAGAGGTAGTTGAGATAAAAAAGGATGAATCTATAAGGAAAGGACATGAGGAAGGAACTATGAAAGAAGTATATACATAGGCTATAGCTGAGGAAGAGCAAAAACAAGATTAGAATGTACCAAAGGTACATATGTCGAGTGTTAGTGCCCCTCATGTGGACAAAGCAGATCAACAAGCAGAAATAGTAAAGATCAAGGATGTCTTTGACAACACCACTTAGAATATCAATCCCTTAATAGAGGAGGATATAAAGAAGATATTAATTGATTCCACCACTAAGGAAAAATTATGCAGCCATCCTGTATTAATGAGTGTGGAAGAGATTGAGAAGGGAGAAGTGGCATCTATAAGGGAAAAACCTCATGCATTATCCATTACCCCCCTCAATCTACAAAAGTGAAACCTACAATGCTTATTGTAATGTAGCAAAGGAAGGAAACAATAACATATCATACCAACACATTGGTGCAAAATGTTTCGATACATGCAGTTTTAACAGTTGAGAAAGATGGGACACTAGTCCAAATAAGTTAGGAAGTTGGTCCTACACCTACAACACAAGCACAAGGTGATACAAAGATCAAAAAAAAGGAGAAATATAGGATTGATGATATAGTCTTGAGTATGAAACCAGAGGAACAAATAGAAATTTAAACACTAGTTACCCTAATAGATACTACTACTCCTACTTCTAGTCAAACACTTCACAAGCCAAGTGTAGAAGCTACACCATTGTAGTAATCAAGGCCTAGTCCTAGTATATCTAAGGTTGATGAGGTTATATCTTATGGTGATATCAACTTCAATGAGGTGATTGAACTCCCAAAATTTGATCTTACATCAATCACCATAGAGAAAATGAGCATATTGTAAGATGCTCTAGCTAGAAAGAAACACCAAGAACTACTTACAAAGGAGCATAGGCAGAAACAAGCACTACCTAACATCAAGGATATATTTCTTGATGCATTTAGCCTGCCTGCACCTGAAGAAGACAAGCAAATCATTGAGTAGTTGGCAAACATTATGGAGAAGATAAATGATGCAAACCTAGATACAAATGTGAAATTACTAGAATGGTTTGAGAATAAATTTCAAGTCAAAGTAAATGAAAAGATATCTAGTGCCATTGCACTAAATCAGGTTGAGTTGGCAACCAAAATTTATAGTGTGAAGAAAGTGTTGGAGAACATTTTCTCTCTTTACACAAAGTTGTGTGATGTACCCCTATTCACACAAGAAGTGAAGAGACACATTGACCACCTAGAGGGAGATTTGAAGTCAATAGGTAAAATCCTACAACAATCTCCTGGTCAAAGTCAATCTCATTTCAAAAATTTGTTGTCAACACATGGTCAGTTAGCAGCATTACAAGCTCACGATGCCAATGTCTAGGCTACACTGATCAACATTTAGTCCATGTTGACCCCTCACATGAAGGTGTTACATAAGGAACTAGCCTTTGTCAAAATATTGATGAAAAAAGATCCCAATCTTTCTACTCATGAAGGCCTAGTTAACCTTGTTGCCGAGTTAGATATTTAGATCAAATCTCTAGAGGTAGAGTGTGAAAATTGGGATGCAAAACTAAAGCTCATAATGGAGGTCCATAAATCATTCTTGGACAAACACACTATTCATGTACCACTCATGACATAAGTGTCAAAAAGGGGGAGAATGAATTTTGAATAAGACAAAAGGGATGAATAAGTTTTGCAGGAGTCCAAACTAAAGGGTTGAGTCAGTACAGAAAAATAGAGCACAATAGTACAATATATTTACTCAGCAAGGGTATTTAGTCAAATTTAGAAAAGAATAATCAACTCAAGGGGAGTTATAATATTTTGAGGTATGACTAATAAGTTAATTTTTTTGCAAAATTTTGAACTTATTGAATAGAGATTATCTAACTTATGCTCATATGTTAAGGCTATTCATGCATGACCAAGTGTTTTTGCCACTCATGTCAAAGGGAGAGATTGTGAATCTCAGATTGGATTTGACATATGAGTGAAAATACACTTAAGTCATTTGCTAGAAAAAACTTAGTTCATGTTAAACAAGTAATGTATGCCAAGCATAAGTTGTTAGATAGTGTATGTTGAGCGAGATATATAGTATGTGCAGAGTAAGTAGTAAGTGCTGAGTCACTCAAGTGTCAAGTAGATAGTTGATTCCGAGTGATTCAAATGTCAAGTGATCAATGGATGCCAAGTCATTTAGAGGTCAAGTTACAACATTAAAGATATAGTGAATGCCAAGCATCTGAGACTTCAAGTGCCGAGTAAAACAGTTTTGGACATAGTTGTTTGTAATGGCACAAACTTTTATGTAAACTATTTTAAAGTTGACTTAAAGATTTTTTTGTGATTCTAGATGATAAGGACAAATCTATATTGAGGATCCTATGCAGTACATGTAACCAATCATTTAAAGGGATGGATTAAGTGGAAAAAATGGATGAATCACAATCATTGATTCATACCTAACCCCAAGTCACCTAGGTCTTCTTAAGGAAGGAAAACCCTAAATATTTTATGTGTACAAAGAGAAGTTTGCATGGACAAATAGAGCATTCATGGTGGCTAAGGAGTTGTGAATTGAGATATGCATTGCAGAATTAGTTAGAGGAGAATAGAGGAAAGAAGTTAGATGACAAAAGTGATACATTTGATCTGAGAGGATCAAATATACATGCAAGGAGGTGATATGTTATCTATCAACAAAGTGCTGACCACAGGATCATTGTTGAGACATTCTAATAGGTGAATCAATTAAATCTCTTAACAGAGCAGTCCTAATAGGTTATTGTAAATCCTTTAACAGGGTGCTTACTTGATTGTAAGTTTAGTTCCTTTAATTAGACACACTTCTAATAGGGTGTTGAAATCCTTTAATAGGGTAAGATCGAACAATCTTGTAAGCCTTTAACAGGGAAGACCTTTTATAGGGTAGATCATTGTTTATGATCAAATATTGTAACCTTCATTGGATACACTTTACAACTATAGTAGTGAAGATTTGTGGGTGTCATCCCCACCCTAGTTTTACCTTCTCATTGGAGGATTTCTAGGTAACCATATATCTTGTGTCATATATGTGTAAAATGTTTACTTGTTTTCATGCTATGGATGAGTATGTTTAATTTGGTATTTTACTTTACAAGAAAATTGTGAGATGGATGTGGTGAATGATTTTATGATTAAATATTTGAAGGACTGGTTCATCCCCCCCACCCCTAGCCCCCCCCAAAGTTTACTTTCCCTATTGTATTTCCAACATATTGTTCAAGATTTTTTTTTCCATATCTAAAAGAAAGTCCTTCATGAATGTTAATAAACATTATGTTTTGTCAAATATGTGTGCCTCATAGTTCAAATCATCTAGACAATTTTATGCAATTTGTAGATATCATCATAATGAAAACATACCACATGTATGGAGTTTCTTTGAAAGTGGATATGGAAAAGGTGAAAATGATGGTGCTAGAAATTGCATCAATTATTCTCTACAAAAGTCTAAGATATTTTCTTATTAATTAAATCATTATTGATTTAATTATTAAGTCACTTATAATCTCTAGTTTACTTAAGCTAGACTTTAGGCATATAAAAATTAATTCTTTTATTAATTATTTTCATACAATCTAGGATATTTTCCTTTAGGGTTTTTACCTTTTAGGTTTTACCCTTCTCCTTTTATAAGGATTGTAAATGTAAATCAATCATTCTCTCTTAATGCATTTTACTCTTTAAGAGAAATTTGGCTAGCCTCCATTCTTCTCTTGTGATAGGCTTTTGCATGCAAGTGCCTTGGGTTAAGAAGATTTCTATTTCTCAAATCTTACATGGTATCAGAGCATGATTTGTTGTAGCTTGTTCCCGATCTTGAGGAATTTTGGAGTCTTTTAGGGTTTCAAAATTTAAAGGTATTTTGTATTAGATTTGAGAGCCTTCATTTTGGGTCACTTTGAACCCAAGTGGACATCATTATTAAGCTTAGAGCACCCAAAAAACCCCATTTCCATATAGATATGTCCAATTTGGACAATATTGCATTATGAGGAAAAACAAAAATTAGTCGCAATAGTATGGCCTACGCATAACTATCGAGAAGTGGTAAATTTTTTTTTTTATCATAAAAAATTTGAAATAATTTTTTGGTTGTTGGTTTTTTATATTTGCAAAATTAATCAAAAATAAGAAAAGCACCTTTTTTATTATAAAAGTGTTTGCATGCGCTTTTGTGGGGGCATTCTTTTTTGGGAGGGGGGGGGCATTTATTGAAGTCCATGTCCATGCGAGTCCCTAACAAGTCTAACATAGACCTTGTGTTGTCGCTCATTGACAACCCAACTCTCTGTCTGAGACCTCCCATGCACTCTCTGAAGGTTGACATCACCCCCCATGCTCTAGTTTATGTGTCTTTGTGACCCTATCAATAAGAAAGTTGCATCAATGGGCCTTTTACAATATACATGTTAGAAATAAGTATTAAGAGGGGGGGGGGGGGGTGGGGGGGGTGAATCAATATTTCACAAACTTTAGCCCAAAAGTGGATATCTTTAGCAAATTTATAACTTGCATAAGAAAGTAAGCTAACTATGCTAAACATTAATCATAACCATGCAATAAGAGAACTCATAACACCATATTTTGTTAACTAGGGAAACCTTGACCAAGGGAAAACCCCTATGGGGATAGTATCCACAAAATGATCCACTAATCAAAAGTATCCTGTAAAAGATATTGACCCTGTTAGGATTCAATTACATATGTATAGCATCTTGGTCCTTGTTAAAGGACTAAGCCTTGTTAGAAGCCTCAACCCTATTAGGAGTTTTTATATATACAATTACAAAATGTGTGTAAGATGAGCCCACTACCCAAACATGAAATATACAATATCGTTTTTCAATACAAAGAGATAGATACAAAAACCTCTTTACTATTGCTGATATCTTCAATATATGATACTGCCTTTGCTGCTTATCACAAAATTTGCATTCCTCTAGTCATACATCAGAATTCACATCACATAGCATTACATCAATTTTTGTATTACACCATGCTAACTTCACATTTACTAATCTTCCTTTATACCTTGCTAATTACAAAATATTTTCCCAGTTGGCCTTCATGCCTTTATACATTTTATCAAAATACAAAATTTACTTTTGTCCACTTAGGGTTAACATCTATGATGTCATACCTAATTAGTTAAGTAATTATTTTATAAATAAAATAACTCCTTAACCGAAAATATCCATTTCCTCATCATTTTTTTTTGCTTGTACGTATATTGTTGTAAGTAGTAAACTCATCATAAATTTTTCCATACAGTTTGTACTATCTTGTGCACTCGCATACATCATCACCACAGTCCCAAGTATCTGTACCTAACTTTGCACGTGTCTATGATGTTCCTATGAAGCTCACCAATAAAAAATCTATTTGTTCTACTTGAAATACTACACAACATTTAGACAATCTTCTAATTATAGTTGTCATATCTTCATCTTAATATTTTTCCCACTTCATAGGACTGATATGTTGCCATAAATGAAAACATCAAAATGTTTGACCTAGCCAAATTGTCAACAATCTCCCCCTTTGGCATTAATGGCTACATATGGAAAAATTGACTAAGTCCCAAAAACAAAACTTCAAAATTGACCTTTACAAAATCTCAAAGCTATGGACGATTACATATACCATATTTTCCTTATTTCTCCTAATTATAACCCCCCTTGCTTATAATACAATTCATCTCTCCCTTATATATATGTATGTATATATATATATGTATATATATATATATATATATATGTATATGTATATATATATATATGCATATATATATATATACATATATATATATATGCATATATATATATATATATGCATATATATATATATATATATACATATATATATGCATATATATATATATATACATATATATATATATGCATATATATATATATATACATATATATATATATATATATATATACACATATACATATATATATATATATATACATATACATATATATATATATATATATACATATACATATATATATATATATATATACATATACATATATATATATATATATATACATATACATATATATATATATATATACATATATATATATATATATATATATATGTATATGTATATATATATATATATATATGTATATGTATATATATATATATATATATGTATTTACATATATATACATACATATACACACACATATACATATGTATATACATATACATATATATACACATATATACAGACACATATATATACATACATACATAGATACATACATATATGCATATATACATGTATAGATACATACATACATATGTATGTATGTATGTATATACATACATATGCATACACACAATTTTCCTTACCTCTCCCCCTTTGACATCAATGAAAAAGGTGTCAAAACTTATGTACAAGTAAAAAATTGTTGTCTTTACTTTCAAGGTTATTTCTGACTGGTGATTTGTGAGATGCAATCATCAAAGTTATTTTTCAAGATGGAGAATTCCATGTCGCATTTGTCCTTTACTGCATATGCAATACTCAATAGTGAACATAGAGCATAAGAAACAATCTCTACTATATCCATATCTATATAGGAAAAATTTCCATTTGATGCCTTAATTGATAGGAATTCCTCTAATTGTCTCTATACAAGATCAACTTTCAAAGCAAGGTGTTCATTCAACAATTAAAATCTCTTCAGTATTATCTTCTTTTGCAGCTCTAAAAGCTTGATTTCATCATTGATTTTGCTTACTCTCATTTCCAGATCAACAAACTGAACTAAGGGATTATGTACTTCATTTCCAAGTATGTCTAACTCTTTGAGTTTAGTGCTCATCTCATCTAAAATATCTCTGCTTCCTGTGTGTGCTCCAATACATTTCCTATACATAGTCTTCCCTTCTATCTAACATTATCTTAATTCCTTGATCTTCTCATCAAGATTTTTCAAATCACCAATGATATTATCACAAAATTTTCTAAATATCTTTGCATCATCAACATTTGTGCCTTCAAGGTGGCTATATCAAATAAATTAGTGAAATCTATGTCAAAATCTAGAATTATAGATTTTTCTATATCTTGTGTATCTAATTCTATTATCCTTACATAATAGTGCTCTAAAGTTTGTACGCTACGTCCATAAGTGAACTTCAAAGACTCTTCAACTTCTTGTTCTTTTCTATAATCTTGTTGAGTGATGAGATCAATTCTATTTGATCATCATCATCTGATCCTGTCAAGGTTGCTAGTGCAAGGAGTGTCCTAGAAGAACTAGATTTACTTGCTTTCATCTTTTCTCCCTTATTTTTCTTCTTTTCTTCTTCCTCCTTTTTCTTCTCTTCTTCTATCTTCTTATCCTCTTCTTCTTTCTTCTTCCTTTCTTCCCGCTTCATCTTTACTTCTTCTTCTCTGTTCTTCCTTTATTCCTCCTTTTTTGCTTCTTTCTCTTTCTTTTCTATCTCTTCCTTATCTTTCTTTCTCTTCTCCTCTTCTACCTTATTATTTTCTTCTTTTCTTTTCTTTTCTTCTCTTCTAATCTCTTCTTTTTGTGTGCTTCTTTCTTTCTTTCTTCCTCTTCTTTCTTTCTTTCTTCCTCATCCTTAGAACTATTGTAGCTCACCAAATTGTCAACATTTGTACCAAAATATTTAAAGGGATCCTCTACTATATCAATTATAACATTAGTGTTATCAATTTTCATTGTATCTACACCTATTGTTATCGATGGAGCTACTACTACTATAGGCATCTCAACTGATGGTGTTAATTTATCCCTTTTCTTTGATGGTACTATAATTATAGGAATTTCTTCCCCTAAGTCTTTTCTTCCATGTTCTTGGTTGGGTGTGAAAGTCATAACTTTAAGAATTACTTGCTTTGTTTCCTTATTCACCTCCTTGTAATTTACTCCCATTATAAAGATTTTTCTTCTTTTATTTCTCAATAGGGGCTCATTACCCTTCATTATACTTTCAAGGTGGTCATCATTTCTTACTTTGCATAATTTTCTTATTTGGTTCTCTCTTATACTTATGTCCTCCTCACTCACTCTTCTCTTCCTATTTATTAGTTTACCATAAAGGTCTTAAGATATTTATCCTTGAATGTCTTCAAATTATTTATCAAATAAGATCATATGTCTAATAACTACATTTTCTAGTTCTAACCTTTCAATACTAATGTATAAGTTATTTGTTCAATTGCACAAAATTGCATTCATCAATAATAGTGCTATTTACTTTCTCAATTTCAAGCTTCCAAGCCTTTCTTCCTTTGCTTGCAATCTATGATAGTTCTTCTTTTTTATTTTCTATCTTAGTATCCTTGGGAGTGTCCACTTGAACTCTCATCTTCTTCTTAGTTTTAAATGTCATTATTTATTTTTACTTCTTTCTAGAACCAGATTCCATAGCCTTCATCCTTTTCTTCCTAGGTGAATCAACAAATTCTTATTTTACTTCAGCCAATCTGGCTGACTTTCTCTTTACCTCAACAATTTTTCTTCTTCTTCTTCTTCTTTTTATTATGTCTGCACAAGTGAAATAATAGGTGTGACTTGTAGAACCAACATAAGAGACATAGATAGAGCCAATAGAAATAGTTCCATTAAAGGGAATATCCATAGTAGAATTGGACCTAACATGGACCTTGATCCAATCAAACTTCTCTATTGTAGGGAAATGCACAACAACATTCAAACTAGTCACTTTAGTACCCACAACATTGCAAGTACATTTTTTTTTAATGGGCAGTTTGGGTGAATTGAGCGAGAAAATTTTTCTGGATAACAATAATGGGGATATGCTCTATGATCAAAGGAAGGGTTAGCCAAAAGAATGTTTGGTTGAGAAGGGTTATGATATTTTTTAACTAGAAGAGGTGGCAAATGGGTAGTTTGAAATATTGGGAAATGAAAAAATCCTTGAGAACTCTTGTCGAGTGGATTCTGGGAGTTCCTCAAGAGTCTTGTGGGTCCCTCTTCACATTGGGGAGCACCACTTTTGTCCTCCAGTGGACCTACCAAACGAAAACTTGTCAGCATTAAGAATCAAATACCTGACAAAGAAAATATTGTGCTTCACTCTTTGGTAAGATTCTATCAGTTAAGTCTTCTTTTCCTCCTATTAAGATCTCTTCAAGCTAGGAAAAAGGGGAATTTCAAATTTTTGTCCTTGATCCCCTCATGGACCATTCCATCTCCTTGATGAATTTAACCCTAGTGAATAAGTTCATGAGCCCTAGACCAACTACTGATAACATCAAGCTTTTTGTGGGGAAAAAATGATAGTTTCGTGGTCAAGTGGATGTTGTGGCCATGTAAAAAGGGTTCTTGTCCTTTACTTTCACTTGCCATGAGGATAGAGATATGGTCCTATGTGGGGGCCCATGCTAACTTGGTAACCATACTCTTACTGTGAAGAAGTGGGAACCTAATATCAACCTCTTTGATAATTTTTTTCTTTTAACTCCTAGATGGGTTAGACTTCTGGGTCTCCCAATAGAATTCTGGAATGAGGATATTTTTAGGGGTTTGGTCAAGTATTTTGGGAGCCTCCTTGTGATTGATCTTCTAATAACCTCTAAAGAAATGTTAGTTTATGCTTGCATTTGTGTCAAAGTTAATCAAATAAAAAATCTCCCATCTAAGATAGAATTGTCTCTAAACTTGGCAATTGATCTTAGTACCTGGAATTCAAAGTTATGCTCGAGGCTTGTTTCTTCTATAGAAAAGTGGGTCATTAGGTGAAGGAGTGTCCTAAAAATAAGAGCCACCCCTCCAAGTTTGCAAAAAAATCCTCTTTTAGAAAGATTAAAGGCCATCAAAAGAAATAGAAAAAGGATAAAAAGAAAAAAAATGGTATGGAGGCAAAAAATTGTCTTAACAAAAGTCTTAATACCTAAGAATTCCACTTTAGAGCCCCTGTCTTGATGATAGTCACCTGCTCTCTTCTTTGTTTCTTTTGGACTCTGAAATGTCTCTTTTGGAAGGCTTTGTTTCTTAGGATTTGGAAAAGGCAGATGTCTCCTTGTCCCTTAAGCTGCTCCCCTAGTCTTTGAACAAGCAAGAGGGTGTTGGTTGTGCTCCATTCCCCCTTGTGGAGGAGTTTTCATTTGGACAAGAGACCTCTGTTGAACCATCAAGTAATATCATACTCTTGGATGCTACCATTGCAAGGTCTAATCATTCAGTTTTTGACATTGGGCTAGAGCTTTCTTTGGTGCCTTCTGGCATCCCTGACTCTTGCCAAATGGATGAGCTTCCTTACCTCAGGACAAAATCTGAATTTGTGGATCTTTCTACCCAACCATTATTGGTTCTATCCCCAACTTCTTTTGATGTAAGCCATAAAGAACCTAAGGCTACCAAGGCTACTAAGAAGGCTAATCCAAACAATTCTAGAGGGGTTTTTCTCACTCTTGCTAGAGCCATAGAAGCAAAATGGTAGATGTTGGCTTCTCATCCTTCATCGTTGCATCTAGTTCCCCTAAGAAAAGGGGTAGGAAAGGGAATATAATTTCCAGATCTCAAGAGAGTTTGCAGGATATAGTGGATGGTAAACATACTACCATTCTTCAATTTTCCCCAGGTAAGATATGAAGTTCATTACTTGGAATGTGAGGGGACTTAATGGTTCTCAAAAAATGGAAATTGTTAGAAATCTTGCTAGAGACCACAAACCTGACATTCTTGTTATTCAAGAAACCAAAATGTCTAAAGATAAGGCCAAAAAATTTAAAGTCTTTAAGCATTGTGGTTTGGCAACTGGTAGTGTTGAAGGTGTGTTTGGTGGTACTCTTACTCTCTGGAATGAAGCTTATATTAATGGAACCATTCTTATAGAGAATAATTTTTTTACTATGGTTAAGCTCCATCATATTGATCTTGATTATGATTACATCTTAGTCAACATCCATGCTCCTAATTCTGCCAGAGCTAGGAATTCTTTATGGTCCAATCTGATGGAACCAAAGAACAAATTTGTTGCTCCCAATTGGCTCTTTATGGGTGATTTTAATGTCCCTCCTTATGACCATGAGAAAAATGGAGGTAACACTGCTAATCTGGAAGGTAGAATGGACCTTTTGGATTTTATTAACACTACAGGTCTTATTGACTTTAACTTTAAAGGGATTGAGTTTACGTAGTCTAACAAAAGGGCTAGTAAAAAATGTATTCAAGCAAGGCTTGATAGAATGTTGGCCTCAAATAATTGGATTCAGGATTGGAATTGCTCTCTATTGTCCATTTCCAAGATCGCTTTAGACCATTTCCCCCTTGTTTTTTTTGCCAATCCAATTGGTAAGACAAGACATTTTCCCTTCAGATTTGAGAAAATGCAGATGCAACACAAGGATTTCAACAAAGTTGTCACTCTTGGTGGCAAACAAAAGTAGATGGTATTGCTATGTAAAGAATTGCTAAAAAAACTCAGAATTGTCAAAGACATAGTCAAAGTTTGGAACAAGTCCTCTTTTGGCAATATTAAAAAAAATAAAAAGGTCTTCCAAAAGGACCTTCAGATCACCCAAGAGAAAATTCAAGTTGCTAGTTACTCGGATGAGCTCATCATAGAGGAAAATGAAACTCTTTCAAAAATCCATAATGTCATCTCCTATGAAGAGTCTTTTTGGAGACAAAGATCTAGGGCTATTTGGCTTAAGGAAGGGGATCATAACTCTAATGCTTTCACATCACCACCTTGAAGCACAAAGCAACTAATAGAATTGCCAACCTCAAGAATAGCCAAGAAGAGTTCACTAATGAGGATGATATAACTTTCAAAATTAAGAAATTATCCTCTTCCTTACTCTTGAAGGACCAAAATCTTTGTGATGTTAGCCAAGGCCATTTGCTGGAAATTATTCCTTCCATCATCTTTGACCATCAGAATTCTATTTTAGTTGCAATCTCCTCTACTTCTAAAATTCATAAAGTTGTCTTATCCTTTGAAGGTGATAAAGCACCTGGCCCTAATGTTTTCCTTATGGTTTTTTCCCAAAATTAATGGAACATTATTAGTAAATATGTGTGTGATGTTGTTAAGGAATTATTTGGAGCCATATGCCTTTTAAAAGAGCTTAATTCCACCTTTCTAGCTCTTATAACTAAAAAGGCTAGGGCTAACTCCCCAGATGCTTTCCACCCTATCAGTCTCTATAACTTTGTTTACAAAATCATCTCCAATGTCCTTACCCTAAGGATCCTTGCTATTGTATTATACATCATTTCTCCTAAATAAAGTGGCTTTGTCCCAGGTAGACAAATTCTAGATTCGGTTATTATTGCTCATAAGAAGATTCATTTATCGTGGCTTCTCTTAACCAAGGGTTCCTCATCAAGTTAGATCTCTCTAAGGTTTATGATCATGTGGACTGGTATTTCTTATTCAAGATTTTAAAGCCCTTTGGTTTTGGGAATAAATGCATCCAGCTCATTTCTTAGCTTGTTTTGATGGCTTCCTTGGCTGTCCTAGTCAATGTCTCTTCTTCTAATTTCTTCAATCCATCAAGATGTCTCAGGTAGGGGGATCCCACCTTTCCTATCTTATTTATTATTATGGAAAAGTGTCTAGAAAGATACATTAAGCATCTCAATGTTCAAGGAAGTATCCATGTTCTATGTCCTTCTTTCTGTAATGCTAGTTGCCATGATTAGTTTGTGGATGACACTATTTTGTTGGGGCTTGCCATGGTGATAGAAGCTAGGAGTTATAAGAATGCCTTAGATCTTTACATTCAAGCATCTGGTCAACTTATTAATTGGGAGAAGAGTTCAGTCTTCTTTGTGAAAACTCCTCTAGAGAGACAAAATAAAATCTCTAGGATTTGGGTTGTGGTATTGCTACCCTCCCTCGATTATGTCTAGGCCTTCCCCTTTGTTCCAAACTGCCTGACTCTTTCTGGGAAATGCTCATTGAAAAAAACTAAAAAAAAACTTGCAGGCTAGAAGGGAACTTTGCTAAGTTAAGCTGGTAAAATTGTTCTTCTCAATTCCTACCTCCAAAACCTCTCCATCTATGCTCTAAGTCTCTTTAAAATACCGATTAAATTTTTTGATGCTATGGAGAGAATTCAAAGAAACTTCTTATGGTCTGGGACTGAGAACAAAAAAGACTTCCTCTCATTGCATGGGATTCTCTTTACAAACCCAAGAATCTTGGTGGTCTAGGCATTAGACCTATTAGAGATATGAACAAAGCCCTCTTGGCTAAACAACGTTGGAGAGTTCTCAATGAAGACAGGGACTGAAGTAAAATCTAGAAGAGTATATATCTTTAGCACTCTCCCACTCAAAATAGTTTCCTATCTGCTGATCATTTAGAGAATGTGTCTTCCATTTGGAAAGTTGTCCAAGTTTGAAGAATATCTTGACCAAAGGCTATGAATGGAAGATGGGTGATGGTAAAAATATTTGTTTGTGGGATGATAGCTGGTTACTAGATTCTCCCTGAACTTGTTTTACAACAATATTCCTATCATTGATTTCTACAAAGCTAACTTCAGAGATGCTTCTAAAGAGGCAGTCAAGCATTTTCCTACAAATGATCAAGAGGATGCTAAACTAGTTAAGGTTGGTAACTTTTATGACCTTTCCCAAATTAAGGATCTAGCAAGAGGTGCTCACTTGTGTGTGGATGTATTTCATCCTGGATGGTAGGGTTTCCAGAGTTCATCTCTATCACTTTGGTTTTTTAAATAGTTTTTGCTACAAGAAAATAATTTCTTTCCCTTTATACTTGGTGAATTCTCTCATTTTTGGACTTAAAGCCCACAAGAAAAAGGTTTCTAGACTTATTATCCATGAGGGTCTCATCCTTCTTATTACTAAATTTTGTCATGATACCATCCCTACTCACTCTATTTCTACTTCAAGTTACAAACAAAAGAGGGAAACTATTGGTTCGCCAAGAAAAAAGGAAACTATAGCAACAGATGAGTGGACCTCACTGCTCTAGATATCAATCTCCATCATACCCAAAATTCTCTTTTCTCCACCTGTATCAATCTTAATTCCCTAGACAAGGTCATTTGGGATTTTCATCCTAGTGGTAACTTCAAAGTTTCCTCCCATTTTTTTGAAAAGAGAATTGATCTCCCTTGGGTTAAGGTTTGGACCAAAGTTCTAACTCCAAAGATCGAGATTTTCTTTTAGATTGCTCTATAGAATAAAATCCTCATGATTGGCAATCTTAGGAAAAGATGGATGATAATTACCAATTGATGTTGTCTTTGTAGGAAGGATAAGGAATCTATCAACCATATTTTTCTTCATTGCTACTATGCCAAGGATATTTGAAAGGAAATCTTAAATTTCTAGGAAATTCAATGGACCTTTAGGAGAATCTTGCCGATAGTTTTCTAAGCTAGTGTAGTCCTTTCAGAGGTGAACTTGTTAGCTCCTTTTGGTGATACTCTCTCCCCCATTTATGTTGGGGCTTAGGGAAATATAGGAATGATAGAATCTTTAGAGATACTAGCACCCCCTCTTGGGTCATTGGTAAAAAGATTATCAGAAACATAAATGATTATTTTTTATCTCGTTTTGGTCCCTCAACTAATCTTGACTTGGAGCACCCTAGTCAAAATTGCATTGTTAAAAAGAAAAATTTGACGAAAAATTCCATCTGGTTATCTCCCCCCTATGGTTGGATTAAGGCTAAATTTGACGAGGCCTCCAAAGGGAACCCTGGTAAGGCTGGCTATGGGGGAGTCATAAGTTATTCAAATTATAATATCATAAGGGCTTAGGCTATTCCCCTTGGTAGAACTTCAAGTGATAAAGTAGAGATGGCAGGGGCTCATCACATGATCAAGTTGGCTAAAGATACTGGTTGTAAGAACCTTTGGATGGAAGGTGACTCAAGGAATATTGTCAATATCCTTAACAATAAACAAAACCCTACTTGGAATATTTCTAACCTCCTCAACGAAAGTAAAGAAAACCTCAACTTTTTCTATAATGTGTTCATTTCTCATAACTACCATGAGGTGAACACACTGGCAGATTGGATGACCAACCTGGCAGTTCAAAGTAATGATATTGTCACATGGACTAACCAGCTAAGCATGTATGACATATTAATTGCAAAAGGGAATTATGAAAGAAACATATCTCAAGAAGGGAAAATCAATTTTTGATACTCTCACGTCCTCCACTTATCAAATCATTAATTCTTCCATTTATTATTTTAAATGGAAAGTTTTATCTGCTTGCATGTCTATCAGTACCTCACATAGATTATGAGTATTTTTTGAGCCCTCAAGAAGTAATACACGAATTTTTTCTTGGCACTTCTCTCTGCATTTATTTAGTCATAGTGATCTGCAAGATACTCTCTCTATGAATATGGGCGGGGAAGCAAAAATTTCAAACTTGAGAAGTGCCACTACTAGAAAAAGAAGAATGAAGTATGGCATCAACTTGAGAAAGGAAAGGTAACTAGTTTCATTGAGAAACTTCATGGTTACAAACCTCATGTTACATTTAATTCTACAAAGCTTGGGATGGAAACAAGGTTATCCTCTATGGTAGACAATTTTCCATTAATGCTGAGTTCATTGCTAAAGTTATTGGGTTGCTGAATGAAGGAATGAAAATTTTTAAGTAGAAAAAAGCTTCTAAAGAGGCATTCAAGCATTTTCCTAAAAATGATCAAGAGGATTCTAAACTAGTTAAGGTTGGTAACTTTTATGACCTTGCTCAAATTAAGGATATCTAGTAGGAGGTGCTCACTTGGTGCATATGTATTTCATAATGGATGGTAGGGTTTCCAAATTTTATCTCTATCTCTTTCTTTTTTTAAAGTTGTTTCCACTATAAGAAAAGAATTTCTTTCTCTTTCTACTTGGCAAATTCTTTCATTTATGGACTTAAAGCCCACAAGAAAATGGTTTCTAGACCTATTATCCATGAGGGTCTCATCCTTCTTATTACTAATTTTTGTCATGATACCATCCTTGCTCACTCTATTTCTACTTCAAGTTGCAAATAGAAGAGGGAAACAATTGGTTTGCCAAGCAAAAAGGAAACTATTGGTGATTCTTTGCTAAAAAAAAGAGTAGTTGTCATCATACCCTAGCTATGGAAATGAAGTCTAAGCACAGCTTGAAAGAGGTGGAGGAGTTCAAAGCTCCCTTAGATGATGACATTGTCCAAACTGTGAGTGACAAGTGCTCCTCTAAGAATAGGGATGTCACTTTAAGTCAGGATGATACCTTGGCTCTAGACTCTCCACTTCCTTCCCCTGGCACTATTAGTAAGTGTGGTAAGTATTCCTTTTATAAGGGTAAGAACATTGTTCCCTCCTCAAAGCATAAAAGAATTAAAAAGGTTTTCTATAGTTTGAAGACCAAGGAGACCACCATCAATGGGGATAGGGAAGCTATGGTGAAAATGGAGGGTATGAATAATTCGAAGGATACTAGTACTAAAGGAATTAATGAGGTCATCAACCTGCCCTCCCATGCTCAAGAAATAGAGACTATTGTGACCCCCTATTATTGCTACCCCTTCCTCTATTCCCGTGACTATCGATTCCCCTCATGCCAATAGTGACCATGATGATATTAATCCTAGAAAACCTAATGCCCACATCCAGGAACCCATGGAAAAGCCTTAACTGAATGCGATCTCTAAGGAGGCCTAGGATCCAAATGAGGATGACATTGTCTTAGAATTTATGAACAAAGCCAAAAATAGAGCCAATATTGGGATGGACCTAGACATTTGGCTATATAATGAAATAAAAAAAACTCTATGTTTCTTTCTCTTCCTTGTAGGATAAGACCCTAGATTTAAAGGTGAAGTTGGTAGAGGAATGCATGAAGCAGATAGATCTAGAAGCTCTAGTTGGGAATATTCCAACTAAACATTAAGAGTATGAAGGCTCCCTCAAGAAGATTCTAAAGGATAGTGAAATGGGAATGTAGGGTGTTACTTCATCCATCATGGCAGATGCTGTGGCAATTGGGAAAGCCTCTCTAGATGAAGCAACTTCAACTGGACATGCTCTGATGCTGGATGGTGGTCCAAGTAGGTGCACCAGACAAAGTACCAATGAATTTGACTTCTAGATCCTTGTGAAGAGAATTCATGATTCTCTCAAAGAAGTTTCTTTGTTAGGCTCTTCTACTTCTAGATCTATAAACAAGTTGATTTAAGTTTTTGTCTATTTCTAGTCTTTTGACCCTTGCTGGTTTAGTTGAATTATTTTGGTTATTGGTCCATGTAAAACCAACTAGACTTGGTTGTTGCTCCCTGTAAAACCAACCTTCAAATTTTATTTTGAAATTTTGGATTACTGGTCCTTGTAAAACTAGTTCCTATCTTTGTTACTTTTTGTATGGGGTTTTGAGTCCCCTTCAAACTTGTTTTTACCTAATCAAAATAGGTGTGTCTTGTGGATGTACTTGGGATACTACTACACAGGATGAAATAGGTGTTTGTGTAGATGGTACTAAAACTATAACTCCTTCTAATGGTTATGTTGCTAAAGGTGGCACATACATTATTCCTTGTTGTCCATTTTGCCTCATGCCTGAAACAATTTGTCTTACTGTGCTAACTTCTTCTAGAGTCATCTATGATTTTTCCATTATTCTCTTTTTTTTTGACTCTACCTTCTTCTTTGCATAATTTTCAAGTTTAATTTGATAGGTCTTCTCCATTATTTCATCATAAGTTCCAAATGTATAAAAGTCTTCATCATTATCAGATTTAAGAATAGTCTGAACATATTCTTAAATTTCTACATATGTAATCTCATAACCAAGTGGCTCAACATACAACATCCTTGGTTCCACTAGTTTTATGTAGGTGAAATCTATTTCTACCATGAAGATAATGTCATCTTGAAACTTTTCAACCATAGATGGTGGAATTCCATACCTTTGTTTCATCTCATTATGAAATGTCCTTATGATAATATGTGTTGTTGTCAAACTTATCAGTTAGATACCTTTTGTGAAGATCAATTATCTTCTCCATGGTGCTCTTATCACCATTTAGGATTTCTAATACAAGTATAAATGGGAATCTCTTGATTAGGTGGAAAAAACATGTGTTGAGAATATAAACTGATTGTTTCTAACTTTTTTAATTCTCTCTAGGTTTTCTACCAACTACACTCTCAAAATCTTACTCATATTAACCTTTGTTCTTTTAATGCACATTTTATTGGCTACATCTATGAATCTTGCTTCCATGTCATCTTCCCTAGAGCTAGAACAAATCTTAGTGGCTATGATTCTGCTCACAAACCTAACATCATCTTGTTTGATCCTATTGATGGCAATTCCTCTCCCATTCTATAAATATTTGTTATTTTCCAAAACAACTTTCTTTACATGTTTTTCTTTCGTAAGTATAGCTCCTTCATTACACAAAACTTGTGACCTTGTGAATAAGATTAGCTAAGATCTCTACCACATTATCTCGTAACCAAGACTTTCCATCATGAACTCTACTCAGTATGATCTTAGTCCACTCCTCATTGTGAAACTCATAGTTGGATAGGTATTTTTATAGGTTATTGTGTTCTAGTTATTTTAATTCATCTTTAAGACTCATGTCCTTATTATATATGTTTTTAAACTCATTATCTATGCTTCCTTCTCCTATAGACTCGAGTTTTTTTAACATAGCCGCCAATATCCTCCAAATATATAACTCCATCTAGTATTTTTTAGAATACAACTGTGAGACAATCTTCTAGGGGTTTTATAGGGTTTACTTTCATTGTAGGTCTTGGTTCATCTTCCACATTATGAATTAATGACATATCCATCTTTAACTAAGAAATTTGAACTTAATTTTCACAAATTTGACCTTTGTAAATTGTAAAATACCTCAATTTTTGTGGAATAGGGGTTGCTTTCAAATACTCTTCAACTTCACCTTTAATTCACTCCAAATATCTACTTTAACTCTTTCTCATTTGAAGGATGCTCATTAACTCAATTTTGACCTTTAAATCACACCTAACTCATCTCTGCATTAATTGTGCAAGTACACAATCAACAAAAGTTGTTTATGATTACTAGGAGATTTGTTTTCTTTTGTGAACTCACATATGAACTCCAAATCATCTGTGCTATTAACCAAAGCTTCTAAACATCATGTTCTACCTTATACTAATTATGCATACCTTAAATCTTTCTCTAACATTTCTTCTACCATTCTAATGCTCAATCTTTTATAAATGTTCTTAATTCAAGTAGGATGAATCAATCGTTAGAACTGATTTCAATCTACCTTCACGTGCTTCATTTGAATGTTCTTCGAAAATCGTATGTGAACTTGATGGATCTTTGTCTTTGACAAACACTTCTTTAAATTCTTCTACATGTTATCTTATATTGTCTTTTTGGGTATCACTGGCACTATCATTTCTTCTAACATTCCTATTCATGTTCCTTTTGAAATTTAGATTCCTTGAATTGTTACTCATTTCTATTCTATAGAGTCTTTGTATATAATCAAAGTTGTTGAAGAACTAGCATATTGGTGTATAATTTCCAAATCTAGGCACAAGCTAGGTAATAAATGCTATGTAATGTATGGCAATATGTCCAAAGTTGTTGGACTTGTAACACATACTATTGCTTCTAATTCCATTATTTCCTTCATTGGATCTTCCTCTCATAGAATTAGTACCTCTAAACATTTTATCATTGCTATTACTATTATCAAACTTAGGTTTCTTAGAATTAATTATTGTATGACCAAAACCATGATAATTATAACAATAAAAATTAATTAGTAACTAGTTTAAATGACTTACTTGTCCAGGCCCCTTTCATATGACCAATTTTATTACATGCATAACATCTACCTTTAAATTCATACCTCACTTCTTTAGGTCATTTAGTTTTCTCAAGATGTTTAGGTTCATCAACTTGCTTATATTTCTTGGGTTTATCAACCTTCTTAGGTGCATTGTCAAATTGATTTGACTCAATCTTATTCAAATCTTCTTTTTCTTTCATAGGATGATGATTTTTAGGAATAGGTTTCTTTCTAGCTTCAGATGTCTTAGCTGATTTTTCTTCAATAAAATATCCAAGACTAGTCTTATCATAATAAGGTCTTTAAAAAGACACTTGTTCATCAATCTTCTCACTGTTAGAATATATTTTCACAAGTTGTTGTTAGATTGGGTTAACTTCCCTTTCACGATAGTGTTATACTTCTCAAGTTCTGTATACTGCAACTTGGTAGACTCATGGTTAGATGTCACGTTGGTAAGGTTGGATCTCAGATTACATTTTCATACGTCAAATCTGATTCAACTTTACTGGTATCATCCTTCAATCTCACTTTAGATCTATAATCTTAAGTTTATGCTTTAGGATCTCATTTTCTTTCTTTAGTCTTGAAATTTTATCACTTGATGTGATGTGATTTTTAAGCTCTTTCTTGGACTTGAGATGATCTATCTTGTCTTTTAACTTTCCAATGTAATCTTTAGTATCTTCATATCTTTCTTTCAAAGCATATATTTCTTCAGTATAAATATCAATTTTCTCAAGAGATTCTTCTAGGTTCTTTATAATTGTTCCATATCCATATGGATATTAACCAAGCTATTAAGCCTTCTTTGAGTAACTATGCTCTGATACCAATTGTTAGAAATAGGAATACTTTGGGGGGGGGGTAATTTGTATTTAATAAACTTTAGCCCAAAAATTGATGTCTTTAACAACTTTATAACTTGCATAAAAAAGTAAACTAACTATGTTGAACAATAAACAATACCATGCAATAAGAGAACTCATAACACCATATTTAGTTAACTAGCCTTGGTAGGGATGGTACCCACAAAATGATCCACTAATCAAAAGTATCTTGTGAAATATATTGATCTTTAGGAGTCTATTACATTTGTATAGTGTCTCGGTCCTTGTTGGAGAACTAGGCCTTGTTAGAAGCCTCAACCCTATTAGGAGTTGTTATATACACAATTACAAAATAAATGCAAGATGAGCCCACTACCCAAACATGCAATATACAATATAGTTCTTCAATACAAAGAGATAGATACACAAATATATTTACTATTGCTGATATCGTCAATATTTGATACTGCCTTTGCTGCTCATCACAAAATTTGCATTCCTCTAGTCATACATCAAAATTTTCATCACAAAGAGTTACATCAATTTTCATATTACACCATGCTAACTTCACATTTAGCAATCTTCCTTTATACATTTCCACTAACAAAATATTTTCCTAGTTAGCATTCATGCCTTTATACATTTATCAAAATACAAAATTAATTTTCTCCCACTTAGGGTTAACATGTAGGATGTTTTCCTTAATTAGTTAAGTAATTATTTTGTAAACAAAATAATTTCTTAACCCAAAATATCTGTTTCCTCATCATGCTCTATTATATCTATATATTATTGTAATTAGTAAACTCATCATAACTTTGTTCATATAGTTTGTACTATATGTCACACCTGCATACATCATCATCATAGTCTCAAATATATGTACCTAACTTTTCATGCATCTATGAAGTTCACCAATCAAAACCCTATCTATTGTGTCTGATAAACTACACACCACTTAGATAATTTTCAAAGTACAACTGTCATGTCTTCATCTTCATGTTTTGCCAACTTCATAGGACTGATATATTGCCATAAATGACAACATATAAATGTATGACCTAGCCAAATTGTTAGCAACATAACCTTTTTTTGGGAAGTGCATGCAATGCTAGTCCCTGCTCCAATACAACTTCATCCTCCATGCCCACCACATGGTATCATTTGCTTTGTGTAGGTCCCTCCATTCATGTGTACAATACCCTATTTTTGGTGGAAGCATAATTCCTTTTGTGAGATGGAATTTTGTAGTGGGCTCCATGTCATTTTTTACAAGTATTTATGTCATGTGCATGCCCCACACCATTTTTTTTGAGCCTCATCTTAATGGCTACAATAATTTTTAGGGTCCACCCATGGTGCTCCACCATGAAGCCATGTGAATCCTATTAGAAACTATAATTGAAAAAATTGTTGTGTTCTCATTGATGTCAAACCTATTGGTGAGATAGTTTTCTATCTAATCTAAGTTTCATATCTATTTGATTGATGAAGTGGGTTTGAGAAATTGCTTGTAATAAAAGCACCTAGAGGAAAGATTGAGTTATGAAAAGGGAATTACAAATGGATATTTGATTAGTTGGATTTTGACAAGATGTATTAATTGTTTGAATCATGTTACAAGAGGAGAAGACAATAATGCACAAGACTTAAAAGTGTGAACAAAGATATATCAAAAGTATAGGCTTGATTGAGTAATAGAGTATAAGATTAAAATAATTTTGATGAACATGTCGAGTGATTCTAGTGTCAATCGAGCCATAGTAAGTGCTAAGAAAAGTTAGTGTTGCCTGAATATCAATATTGACCGAGTGATAGTGTATGTGCCAAACAAGAAGTTTAATAGTGACCAAGTAACCTAGTGATGACCGAGTGTCAAAAGTTAGTGTTGGCCGATGGAATACATTTTAACTGTTTGCAAGGAATCATAATTTCTAGCTGACAAAGTTGATTTCTTGGGATATGGAAGGTGTGTTAAAGATAAGGATTGATGAGTTGGATCATTTAATTCCAGGAGAGGATTAGGTAAATGACCTAATAGACCAATTCTTCGAGAAGTTCATAGAAAAGAGGAGGATGAACAAAGTGGTGATCAGATTCATCATAAGAGATGGATCTAATCATAAAACCTAAGATCTGTGGTGGTGTTTAAGTGGAAAAAGAATAGAATTACCTATTCAAGGAGGTACAAAGGTGGACTTACAATGTATGTTCATGTGCGTGTATGTGGATGCTTGTGAAGTTGAAGCAGTCACTGATGTTGTTGACTAGTGAATCCAAGTAGAAGGTTGAATTGAGTTGAAAAGAAGTGAAGGGTGATTGCTTGAAGGGTTTCCAAATGAATTAGAGATTGATATGAAAATGGAGGCCAAATAGTGAATTATTTTATGAATAGAACAAATATATATACATGTAAAGTGAGTTGTACTTAACATATTAAAACTTGCTATTACTTTTGAACCTTTGTGAACAGTATTTGAAATCTTTTAATCAATGTTGACCTAATAGTCATAGTGACTTAAAAGTCTATGTAAATCCTTTAACTAGGTGAAATTCTAATGGAATGTTCTAAAGTCCTCTAACAAGGCCACTCCTAATAGGGTGAAAAAATCCTTTAACAAGGTCACATTTAACAATGTTTATGTAACCTTTAATAAGGTTGTCTCGTAACAAGGCTCAATTTAGAAGAGTGAAAATTGGTGACATATTGCTGGTGGTTTTTTCCAAATTGGGTTTCCATGTTAAATCTTAGTGTCAAAATTATGTGGATATTATTATGATTTTTTTACTGATTAACGTTTACATTCTACAAGTCAGTTATTTTAGAACACTGGACAATTAGTTAATGTTGCTAATAGTTTACAATAGAGTCTGAGATATGAAATGATAAGTTCTAAAGTTATTTAAGTGTTTGTTTATTCAAATGGTACATTTAGATCTTGAATAAATGATTCAACCCCCCCTCATTTATTCTAAATATAATTCTAACAATTGGTATCAGAGCATTGGTGCTTGTAGATAGAAGTCTGAAGGTACTCAAAGCTAAAGATCATGACATACAAAAGGGAGGTACCAAATTTGAACAAGGAAATTTTTTTTGCATGAAAAATGTTGATGAGGCTACACACAACTAGTATTGGTGATGCTGCATTAGATTTTCTAGACAATGCATATGTGAAAATTACAATAGTCCCTCTATCTAATCAACAACTAAAAGAAAAGAAAGAACACAATCAATCAATGTTGGAGATTTCTTTAGCCCTAAGCTATGTTGAGTTTGATGACATAAAATAATGCAAGAATTCAAAGGAAATGTGGGATAAACTAAAGACCATCTATGAAGGAGTTGATAATGTCTTAAGAACCAAATTAGAAAGCTTGAGAGGGAAATTTGATAAAATGAGAATGACAACAGATGAGAACATAGTTTAGTACTGCACAAGAATCAAAGAGGTTGTTAATGCTATTAGATGAGCTAATGGAAAGATTGGTGATGAAACAATAATAAGAAAGGTATTAAGAACTCCACTTCATATCTATGCAATTAAGTTTCTACAATACAAGAATTAAGAGTACTTTAGGTAATGACCTAACTCTAGAAGGTTTAATTGGTAGGCTTATTGCTTTTGAGATGTCTAACTTTGATAATTAAATTCCTTCTACTATTGAATTTTCTTTTAAATCACAATTGATTCTTAGCAAGAAAGGAAAAGAAAAACATGTAAAAAGTGATAGTGATACTTTTAATGATAAATTTGATGAACTTGAGGCACTGATTGCTTGGAGATTTGGAAGAGGCAAAGGAAAATACAAAGGTAAATTTCCCATAATCTATTTTTCATGCAACAAAGTTGGTCATATAGTTGCAAGGTGTCCAGTTAGAGAAGACAAGGATGAAAGGAAGGAGAGAACATAAAAAGGAAGAAGAGATGATCAAGATTTCAAGAAGAATAAGGACTACAACAACAAAGGTACGAAATCTTGTTATATTTCTAAAGAAGAAAATGATACTGAATCTTAAAGTAATGATGAAGAGGTAGTCTATGTTACTATGAAAGATGATTCTTATGAAGATGAGAAAATACCATTAATTTCTTATATGAATAAAAGTGATAGATGGATAAATGATAGTGGTTGCTCAAATCACATGACTGGTGATAGAATTAAATTTGAGGACATTGGACCATACAAGGGTGGCTATTTAAATTTGGTAATGATGTTCCATGTATTATGAAGGGTGAAGGGTCAATTCAACTTACTAATAAGACCAAATGTGATAATGTTTATTAGGTTGAAAGACTTAACTATAATCCATTGAGTGTTTCACAATTAAAAAAATTGGGTTATAGAATTGAATTCCATCATATAAAGGCCAAAATATTTGATGTTGATGATAAATTGATTGGAAGTGGTGATCAAACAAGAGGTAACTTATTCTATCTAGATCTATTTGATGAGTCATGTCTATTTTCACAACACGAAGATATTTGGTTATGGAAAAAAAGGTTATTTCATGTAAATTTTGACAATTTGGTTAGCATTAGTAAAATGAGAAAAGTAAGAGGTTTGCCAAAACTAAAGAAACCCAACAATGTTATGTGTAAACAATGTCAATTGGGAAAAATGACAAAGTCTAGTTTCAAAAGCAAAACATACTCATATAATGATATTTTGGAATTGGTTAATACTTACTTATGTAAACCTATTGGTGTTTAAAGATATTGTGGAGATAAATATTTCATTCTATTTGTCAATGACTACTTTAGAATGATGACTTTGATGTTTCTTTAAAAAAAATCTAATGCCTTTCAATTATTTAAGTAGTATTTAGCTAGAGTTAAAAAAAGAAAGAGGGAAGAGTCTGAAGTGCTTGAGATCTAACAGAAGTGGTGAATTCATTTCCAATAAGTTCAACATATTCTACAATTATTGAAAGACATGTTTGCACCGATGACCCCTCTTAAGAATGGAATCACTGAAAGAAGGAATAGATCAATCATGGATTGTGCTAGAAATGGAGAAGAATGTGTCACAAAAATATTGGAGAGAAGCTTTAAGTAAAACTATTTATACTTTCAATAGAGTTCTAGTCAAGGAAGGTATAAATGCTACACCTTTTGAATTATGGTATGGATATGCACCTAATGTGAAATATTTCAAAGTTTTTGGAAGAAAATGTTACATACTTAAAGACAATAGAAATGGAAAAGTTGATGCTAAAAGTGATGAATGTATATTCCTAGGATATTCCACTAAGAGAAAATTTTATAAGTGTTTGAACTCTAACACAAACAAAGTTGTCGAAAGTGAAAATGTGAAAGTTGATGAATATATAGAGAAAAGTGAAGTTGAATGTAAGATAGAACTTCAAGACTACAATTCATTCATATATGTAAATCAGAGTGCTCTAATCACTCCACCTGAACAAGTAAACAAAGTTGTAGATCCTTAGTAGATTGGGAATGTCAAGTTGCAACAACTAGTTTTCAAGCAAAAGATCATCGGTGCCAAGTAACAAGGAAATGATGCCAAGTCACAGATAGAGGAAGCCAAACATCAGGAAGGCAATGCCAAGCATGCAGAACATGAACCAGAATCTAAACAAGAGAGAGATAATGAGCTTGGAATCATTTCTCAAGATGAACATGTTGAAGAACAAAGAAGAAAAGTGCCTACGTTAAATATGTAAGTAGACATCATGCACCTAAGAAAATCATTAGAGATAAGAAGTCTTGTGTTATGACAAGAAAAAAATTCAAATTTGATGCATGCTTACTTTGTGAGTTTGACCCCAAATCTATGAAAGATGCTTTAGAGAATGAAGATTAGATACAAACAATGAATGAATAAATTGAAAAGAACACAACATGGTCCTTAGTACCAAGACCTAAAGACAAAAATGATATTGGAACCAAGTGGGTATTCAAGAACAAGCTAAATGAAAAAGGTGAAGTCACAAGGAACAAGGCAAGATTGGTATGCAAATGATATGCACAAGAGGAAGCTGTTGACTATGGGAAAATATTTGCCCCTATAGAAAGACTAGAAGGAGTTAGAAAACTGCTTGTGTATTCTTCTTATAAAGGATTTGAGGTGTATCAAATGGATGTCAAATCTACATTTCTGAATGGGATGCTTGAAGAAGAAGTATACATAGAACTACCTGAAGGATTTGTGGATCCCAAAAAGAAGAATATGGTGTGTAAGCTGCACAAAGCTTTATATGGATTGAAACATGCCCCAAGAGCATGGTATGAAAGACTGCATAAATATTTGGTGAAGATTGGTTTTGCAAGAGAAAATGATAATACCAATATGTATTTGAAGACTGGCAAGAATAATGAGGTATTGTTATTTGAAAATCTTGTTGGTGATGTAATATTTGGAGGAAGGAAGCATTATGCAAATATTTTACTGATGAAATGAACAAGGAATTTGAAATATTAATATTTACTAAGATCAATTTTTTTTTTGGCTTACACGTATATCAAATTAAGAAATTGATCTTCATTACTTAGTCCAAATATATCGAGGAGATACTGAAATTTTTTGGAATGAAAGATTCAAAACTAGTGAGTACACCTATGTATACTAGACATAAACTATCTAAGAATGATGATTCTGCTTATGTGGAGCAAGCATAATATACATCAATGATTGGTAACCTGCAATATCTTGTTCATAGCATAACAAATATTGCATTAGCAGTTGGGATAGTTGCTATATTTTCAGCAAGTCCTAAGGAGAATAACATTATGGTAGTGAAAAGGATATTGAGATATTTGAAAGAAACATAAGACTATGGATTGTATTACAAGAAGAATGATAGATTTGAACTAAAGGTTTTCACTGACTCTAATTTGGTAGGAAATGTTGATGACAGGAAGGGCACAAGTGGTGACACATTCTTTTTAGGAAAGTGATTGATTTCATGGACAAGCAAGACACATAACTGCATTTCCCAATCAATAGTTGAAGCTAAGTATGTGGCAGCAATAGTGAACTATTCAAATATCATATGGATCAAATAATCATTGAAAGGTATGAAGCAATAAATTAACGATCCAATGGTTATTATTGTGATAACACAAATGCTATTAATATATCAAAGAACCCTATTATGTACACAAAGATAAACCACATTTCTATCAAGTACCATTACTTGAGAGAGCTAGTTCAAGACAAAGAAGTGATATTGGGGTATGTGAACACAAATGAGAAAATAGATGATATATTCATAAAGCTTTACCTAAGATGCTCATGAATATCTTAGGAGTAAACTAGGGACGATTCCCCTAAATAAAGCTATTTAATAAAATGTGAACCATTGCATCAAATGTGTTGATCAAACTATCTCATTAATTGATGCAAACAGTTCTACTTTAGGAGTTTCCTAAGGTATTAGTAAAGAATAATGAAAAAATGGTGAATTAGTAATATGAAGAGGACAGATGAAGAATTCAAAATTGAGATGAAGGTGACTACAAGAGAAGGATGTATGAGACAAAGATAATATCTTTGACATTATTGTCAAAGAGAGAGGATATCTAAAATATAATGAGGGAGAACATATCTTTGACATCATGAGGGATAGATTATCAGAAAGTGGAAGCTAGAAAAGATTCCTAAGTACGAGGGAGTGATTACTTAGAGGGAGTTCATAAGATTTACTTGAGGTGTTGCTCGAGATATGGATCAGAAAGAAACTAAGGATATTACTGAAGATCTGATACATTGAGGGTGTTGCTCGCATATGTACAAATTTTGGATTGTATAGTAACTTGAAGTATTCCTAAAATATTTTAAGAGGTGTTGCCATCAATGCCAAAGAGGAAGATTGCTATAAAATACAATTGAAACAATTGTTGTATTGTCATTAATGTCAAAACTATTGGCAAGACAATTTTCTATCTAATCTAAGTGTCATATCTATTTGATTGATAAAGAGGATTTGAGACTTTGGTCATAACAAAAGAACCTAGAGGAAAGGTTGAGTTATGAAAAGGTAACTACAAATGGAAATTTTCTTAGTTGGACTTTGACAAGATGTATTCATTGTTCAAATCATATTACAAGAGGAGAAGACAATAATGTACAAGACCTGAAAGTGTGAACAAAGATAGATCAAAAGTATAGGCTTGACCAAGTAACAAAGTAGAATACTGAAATATTTTTGATGAACATGCTGAGTGATTCTAGTGTCAATTGAGCCACTGTAAGTGTTGAGAAAAGTCAGTGTTGACCGAGCATTAGTATTGACCAAGTGACAATGTATGTGTCAAACAAGAAGTTTAATAGTGATAGAGTAATCTAGTGGTGATCGAGTGTTAGAACTTAGTGTTGGCCGAGGAACAACATTTTAACTATTTGTGAGGAATCATATTTTCTAGCTAACGAAGTTGATTTCTTGGGATATGGAAAGCATGTTGAAGATAAGGATTGATGAGTTGGATTATTTATTCTAGGAGAGGATAAGGTAAATGACCTAATGGATAAATTCCTAGAGAAGTTTCTAGAAAATAAGAGGATGAACAAAGTGGCAATCATATTCATTATATGTGATGGCACTAATTTTAAACCCTAAGATCTACGGTGGTGTTTAAGTGACAAAAGATTAGAATTACCTATTTAAGGAGGTATATAGGTGAACTTATAGTGTTTGTTTATGTGCGTGTGCCTGTATGTGGATGCTTATGAATTTGAAAAAATGATTGACGAATCTAAGAAAAAAGATGAATTGAGTTAAAAAGAAGTGAAGGGTGATTGCTTGAAGGGTCCCTAGCAAATTAGAGATTGAGATTATAATGGAGGCCAGATAGGGATTTAGTTTATGAACATAATAGAGATTTGTACATGCAAAGTGAGTTGTACTTAATAGATCAAAACTTGCTGTTACTTTTTAACCATTGTGAACAATATTTGAAATCCTTTAATCAAGGTTGACCTAATAGTCATAGTGACTTAACAATATATGTAAATACTTTAACCAGGTGACATTCTAATGGAATGTTCTAAATTTCTCTAACAAGGCCACTCCTAATAGGGTGATTAAATGCTTTTACAAGGTCACATTTAACAGTGTGTATTGTAACCTTTAACATGGTTGACTCCTAATAGGGCTCACTTCAGAAGAGTGAAAATTGGTGACATGTTGTTGGTGGTTTTTCTCAAATTGGGTTCCCATGTTAAATCCTAGTGTCAAACTTGTATGGATGTTATTATGATGACTTATTGATTAATGTTTGCAGTACGCAAGTCAGTTATTTTAGAATAATGGATAGCTAGTTAATGTTGCTAATAGTTTACGGTAGAGACCAGGCAATGAAATGGTAAGATCTAAATTTTTTTAAGTGTTTGTTTGTTCAATTGGCACATTTGGATCTTGAATAACTAATTTACTCAGTTATTCTAAATATTCTAACAAATAATTTATTGCCACAAATTTATATTGGTGGTTTTTGAACTTTTTGTTAGAGTAATAAAGTGTTTTTTCTTATTAGTTAAATCATATTGATTTAATTATTAAGTCACTTATTAATTAAATCATATTTATTTATTAATTGAGTGACTTATTATCTCTAGTTTATTTAAGCTAAACTTTAGGCATCTAATAATCAATTCTTTTATTAATTATTATCATGCAACCTAAGTTTTACCTGTTAGGATTTTGATCTCCTTTTATAAGAATTGTCTCTTTATAATTATTAATTTACTTTTGATAGTAGCAATTTCTCTTTTTGCTCATCAAGAATTTCTCATCTACAAATTTGGGAAATCTAGTCTCCATAGCTTTTGCTTCTCTCTTTCTGTGATAGGTGTTTGCATGCAGGTCATTCTTGGGAGCTATGGGGTTGAGCTTTCATCAACTTCAATATGGTATCAAAGCTCTAGATCTTCATGCCCATGTTTTGTTTATGAGGTTTTGGCTAGGCTTCTAGATCTATATTTTTTCTTTCAGAGGGTTTCATTGTTTGGAGGATTTTTGTATTGGATCTAGGGGACTATTTTTTTCAGTACACTTTGAGCCTAAATGAACCTCACCATTGAGCTCAGAGTGCCCAAAAACTCCTATTTTCATATAAAATTTGTCTAATTTGGACATAGTTAGAATCTAAGGCAAAAAAATATTGCTCCCATATTAGACATGTTTCCTGAGGCAATGATTTTGAGAATTTTTCCTCAAAAATCATGATTTTTTTGGTATGGAAATCAAGATTTTTTGGTAGAAAAATCAAGATATTTTGGCACCGAAATCAAGATTGGAGATTTTCTAGTGCACACATTAATATTTTTACATGCAAATCAAGATTTTTGGCACATAAATTGAGGTATTTTATTACAAAAATTGATGTATGTTAGCACAAAAACCAAGGAGATTCACTTCTGTTTTCCCTTTTGACTCTTTTTTGACCTACCTATATTTTTTAATTGTAACTTGCTCATTTGGACTCCATTTTTCACAAACAAGATATCATCGAAAAGCTAATTTTGATCCCATCATAATTATATAGTTTATTGGACTTTTGATGCTATTTGGTTGCTAGTTTATGAAGTCAAAGTCAAAGGTTCTATTTTGCAATCTGGAAGACATATCTTCATACATTCTATTTTCCAAATTCTACTCCAGACACATTCTATTTAGTCTTTGGCATTTTTTGCATTCTGATGGATGTCTTGGTTATTTCAAGTGTTGGTATTTTTAAACTAGTAAAAAAATGCTTAATACCAAGATGGTAAAGATCATAATAACCTAAGGATTAGCTACTTCCTATAAAAAACTATATGTTCTTCAAATCTAGACCCAACTTGAAGAAAATCATGAAAGAATTTCTACTCTTTTGGCTTTGCAAAACCAAGACGGGTTTACTTGAAGGATAAAAAGATTCACAATTTGATACTACATTTACATTTCATTCATTCCATGACATTTTATTACAATATTTATCCCCTATAGCAGATTGGTCACAAATCTTCTTAGATCTACAAATAATTCTGGGCAATAACAGATAACTAAAACTCAGAAGTTAAATATAATCAAGTACTGACCAGTTATGATATTTTTCATACATTTAAAGTAAAACTAATTTTGATTTTAAGATGTTTTCTTGACATCTATCTATGATCTTTTCATATGCTCACTGAAATAATTGATCAGTGCCTCATCTATTGGGATTCAAAGTCTATTCAATTTCTTGACCTAATTGATTGCATTATAATAAATATTATTAGTAATTCTCTCTAAAAATCATTCTTACATAAATCCTTCTTATTCTTAGAGATCTTGTCACATTCATTGAAGCATTTCCTCAATTCATTGAATCAAAGGCACTAATGAATTGACATACAACTTATCCTAGTTGCATTAAACTAAGCAAGCTTTGCTCATATAATCTCAAAATAACCAGCCAATACTAATGGAGACAAGATTGAGAGAGAAAAGATATAGGGACATTTCATCTTTGTATTAATTATCTTTGAAAATTATGTGAAATTTGAATAATGCTCAAAAAAACTCAAAATAAGACACCATGATCATGGACAATTAATGTATTCTTAGAATTTGTAGAGAAAATACATCAAAGAGCTAACATCAAGGACACTGGACCGAAATAGACTAGCAGAACTAAAAGTTATACAATAGATCAAACCCTTTCTCTAGCCTTGGAATCTCACTTATATAGTGTGAGATGCAACAAGCTTCAGGCATAGAGAATACTAACAACTGTCCTTATAGCAAAAAAATATTTACAATGTTATTATCACAAAAAACAAAATTTGTTGCAATAGAATGTCTTTCATCATGAATATTCTCTTGTGGGACCACTTCTATTGCACTTTTCATTGTTGAGGAGTTTATGATTGGCTTTTTTGTTGTTGTTCTTCCTTAAAGTGTGTGATCATTGATTTTGTATGTGATGGGCCTTGTCCTGGTACTTGAAAACTAAGTTGAACCCAAGGTTCTCCATCCATGTAATCTTGTACTAACATATTGATAGTCAAGATTGGTTGTCTTGTTGCCAAGTTCTCTATTTGGGCTTCTATGCCTATGACTGTAATTTGTTGCTTACCTCTATCCTCTTCTGCTTTTGTTGATGTGTCAATTGTTTGCACTTCATCCTGTTACATCTCTTCATCATTAGTTTCACCATACTCCAATTGCTTTTCATGAAAAAAATCTTCCATCCACTTGTCAATAAGTGAGTTATTTGGCCAATTAAAATTTAGAATATCATGCTATTTTTGATTACATATTCTCCAATTTTGTCAATTTCAACAAAATCTTCCCTCAAAGAGTCATAAAATAATTTCACTTTTACAACTTCTTTAGTTGTAGCTACCCACCATGAATTTCCATTTTCATTTATGACTCTATTCATCTGAATAAATAATAAGTCCTTTAATTCATGGGCCCATTCCTCTTTTTCCTTCAACTTATCCTTTTTATCCAGGGCATGGGGGAAGAGTCTAAAACTTCTACTCTTGTATTTTTCAAGATAATTATTGATACTCCTCTACAATGCAATTCTCTTATCATCAAACTCAGAGAGATCATTAGTTAATTCATAAGTTTCTTCTATAAATTTGCAAGACAAAGTAATAACTGAAAAACACAGAAGAGTAACATCCCTATCCCTCTTGCTCCACTTACTGATAATTGGCTTTAGGGCATCATCCCTTTCTTTTAGCTCCTCCCATATATTTATTACCTTTACTAATTTCTCATAAAATTTTGGCCAATCAATCTTATTAACTAAATACATGATGGCTTTCCTTAACCTATCCCCATATTGGATATCTAACTCTACATGCAACACCCATAGTTTACTCTTTTCTTTTTAAAAATCCTTTGCAGTGTAGTACTGAAGTCTTTGTGGTTTGTCTATAATTTCAATAAGAGGAGTGGATTTAAAAGGCTCCACTACTGGATAAGAATAAGTGATTCTAGGCCTACTAGATTGTCCTTGGTATCCCATCAACTTATTTTCAAGTTCAATTCTCCTTTGAATCTCTTTATTATAGGTAGCCAATACTTTCTCATACCTATACTACAACTCTAACCTTTCTCTTTTATCCCTTAGAGTTGTGGCTAAGGTGAAGTTGGCTGATCCAACACCTAGTTTTGCGACCTCTTCACTTGTAGTTTCTTCAATTCTCTTTACAATTAAATTTCCTATCAGGCTAGCATCATTAGGCTAGGAAGAGCTAGTTCTGGATCATTTTCTCATTGACCAGATTACCAATGCAACATGATCCTCACTGAACTTGGTACCTTTCATTTCTTTCTTTGTCTTCTCATTTGCATATATTTTCTTGGTAATAGAATTAAAAAACCATTACATCCACAATATCCCAATTTAGCAATAACAGAACCCTAGATGATTTTATCATTTTCCTTCCTTCTTCAGGGGTCAAGATTTTAAAATCTTGCATCATTTCCTCCTTTATTTGGTTCTATAGATCTATCTCCTCCACTCATGATGCTTTGTTTTCATTTTGTTACATCTCTCTTCAAAAATTCCAATATTTTTCCTCCAAACAAATTGATAAAAGGCTCTAGACTTAACAAAATTGTCATTAGAACTAAACTCATGGCTAACGTGTTCTACAATAGGGTCCAACTCCCTTCCTCTTTAATTAGCAACAATCAAATCAAGGCTTGACATAGGATGTTCTTGAGAATTTCCCTCTTCCAACTCTGATGCAGTAATGAAAACTCCCCCTTGGGACCTCAACTATTCCATTTTCTCCTTAGTAAATTGTTCATCTCCTATGTATAATGGGGACTAAGTGGGTGAATACTTCTTTGTTTGAAGCATTTATTTTTCTTCGACCTTCTGCCTCTTGGGCATAGGCCCATCAGGCCTCTGTTCTAGAATAGTACTGGTCGACCCAATTATTTGTTTTCCTTTATCCACTATAGGCTTTTTATTTTGAATTACATTGTAACCAAGTATTCTTTGAATAACTAATTTCCCTGATCCTACTGCATGGGTGAAAGACAACCTTCTCATGACCTCTCAGGCTTTATTAGGATGAGAATTAATAAAAAATAATTTCTTCTCATTCATAGTTTCCATGACCTCTAGAAAAGTGATCATGAATTTATTTAACTTATATGTCTTTGTCTTGGAATCTTCTAGAGGCTTATAATTCTTATCAAAATAGTTAATGAATACGAAAACCTTAGAGTAACTCTCCATTTCTCCTTTTTGATCTCTTGCTCTCAAAGAGAGAACTCATTCCTTATTATGTCTTCTAGGAAGTAGGGTGGATGGTCCTTAGCAATAGTCTTAGCCCTTCATCTAAATATATCAAAAAATCCCTCACTGTCATTAAAATGAGCATGAGATATAACCATTTTATACCGGTCCAAAAATTTATACAGGAACAACCTACCACTCTTGGTGATTATAAACTAGTGAGCAATAGTACAAGATGGGAAAATTGAGCCCCTAGACCTACCAGTCAATTGTGCTTCCTCCAATCCACCTATCTTCCATAACATTTCAGCTATCCCTACCTTCAGAGGCCTTGGTAAGGAAGTACATTGGGAGTCCCTTGGAAACCATATACTTTGAAAATTGTAGATACGGGGTAGGGTAAAATATCTACCCAATTATGGGATAAGACCAGAAGGGTTGTTCATAGGTCTGATAAAATCTAGCAATGCCTTGGGAATTCTATGATTGTCCCTTAATATGAGGTTTCTCAACTTGGATGTGAAGTATCTATAAAATCTAACAAAGCTAGCCTCTTCTATATCCCAAGTCATATCTACAGTCCACAACTGAACTGACATATCTTCTCCATCATATTCTCTATTTAAAACTATCTCTTTTTCAATGTAAGTAACCCCTTTAGATAAAAACGTATGCATCAATAATGAATAATGGCCAAATATTTTCTCAACTTTGCTCTTTACAATCCCAACCAATCCCATATGAATCTCCTTTACTAGGTAAGATGCAAAATAAAAAATGATATCCAAACCAAAAGAAGAGATCTATGTCATAATATACATGAACTTAATGGGCATAAAATTTTGTTCATCATCACCAAAAACCCTACATAAAGTCATGTAAATATCTATGGCCCTAGTAGTGAAAAATTCCTTCTGAAAAGGCTCTTTAATTGATGTTGTGACAAAGGTCAAATTCCCAATTGCGTCCAGGTGTTCTCTCAATGCACCTTGCTTGATCTGATCCCTTTTAGACAAATATTCCTTCTCCAAACCCTAAAAATCAATGAGTTCATGGTAATTTGTAACTGGCTCCAACCCAAAAACCTCTCAAATTTTTTCAACATTAATTCTCGCCAAGCATTCCCCATCTACTCTTCTCACCATCTAGGCTATTGGGTCATTATTTTGGGCTATGGCTATAAGAAGGTCTAAATCCATGAAAACCCTAGGGACTACTGATTTAACCAAGTCAAATTTCTAGATATTTCCATGGGGGGGGAACAACTTCCTCTCTAAGAACCATTTCTTAAAAAGTTGGAGTCCTATTTTTGAAGTAATAACATCCCTAACCCAATTCCCTTTATCATGTAAACCATCTACAATCTTGAGTCTAGGGTTCACAGGAATTAGCTTTTTTATTTGGGCTGACTCATTAGTGGACTTAGTTAATTATTCTAAGAAGTCATCATGTATATTCCTAATGGCATATTCTACCTTCCCCAAAAAACCCTTCTTTAGAGGTATATTTGATAATAATGCAAAAAACTAGAATTCTGTGAATGTTATACGAGCTAAGATACTTGCTTCTTCTATTTCTTCTTTGAAACTTGCAGTAAGTCACTGATCTAGAAATTTCCTTCACAATTCTACTAGGTGGGGAAAACTTCTTTAGCTAGTTCTCACTCTTTAAGGATCAAAAATATATTTGCATGAAGAAAATCTTTGAGTTCTACAATATATCCCTAGTTTTTACTTTTCACAGGGGGCCTTAACTCTCATAAATGGATCGTAGAGGAAAACAGAGTAGCACCACCTTCCAAATCTAAAAATAAGCCGTCAATTTTTGAAAAATCTAATGATTGGGGAATTAAAACTTTAATGACTTAGCTTCTTCCTTTCAAGTTGGCAGTCAAACCAATTGAATCCATCCACATAAGCTTTTCTTTTCATTACTAGTTACACTAGACCCACTTGTGCTTTGTGTCACACTCTTGCTATGTCACTAAAAATAAACATCGAGCAACTTCTCATGGTGACATAGAAACCATCATTGATGATGCCTTGATTAGATGGTTAAAGTTTTATAATCATTCCATTATAAATATGGTGGGCCCACATAACTTCCTTTTGGTCACCATGTTGCGAGCTGTAAAGTTTGAGCAAGTTTTCATAGTGACAACGTGATGACCATTGATCTTGGAGAGATTTGATGGTGCAGATCAATAGTACCTTTCTATTAGTACGCATCCTTAGTGACATTTGACACTTTTGACTAGGTAACATGTTGACAAGGCTTATTAATTGCAAGTAAATTTTTGGTACCACCTTTAAGTTTGGTCCCACTGTATTCTCTTTTCGCGAGAAGTCGCTATGTCACTATTGGTAAAGTTCATACAACTTCTGCTAGCAATAAGGCAACCACCATCAATCATAAGGAAATCTGATGGTGTGGGTGACTCACCTTGAAACCATGTTAATTTACCAACTAGGTATTGCATGTAACCATTCTTTGGTCACCATGTCACTAGTGGTAAAAGGCAAGCTATTTATTATGTTGACATAGTGACCACTATTGATCTTGGAGGGATTTGATGGTTAAAGATCATTTTGGGAGCTTTAGGAGATTGTGAATAACCATATAAAAGGTTCTCGAAAATATAAAGGAATTTTTTTTTAAAGATCTTTTCCACTTGAAATAAAATGAAGAGGCACTTAACCCAAAACCTTTTCTAGGGAAACATATTTTTGATGAACAAAATTAGGGTTTTTCTAGGGTTAAGAAAATTTAGAATACCAAACCCTAATTTTGTAAAGAAAATTGGAACATTCACTTTGATATATATTTACATAGGCACAAAGTGAAAACATGACCAACATTAGGTTTGAGGATCAATTTTGTTTCTTCAGATGATTTGTCATGGGTTGTACTATCTTTTGTATTATGCCTTATATCTCTTTTGATCTTTTTTGGCATCCTTTTGTAGTATTTTTGCAAACGCACTAAGATAAAGTGCCACTTTATTGTTTTTCAAGATCTTGTACATCTTTTTGTTTTGATGTTGTACTTGCATTACATTATAAAGTGCCTTGGGAGGTTTTATGTTAGCCATATTCACCATCTTCCTTTATAAAGTGAGTGTTCCTTCCACAACATTATCCTCATAATGTGTTGATGACAGGTGCCATTATAGGTGTTTGTACTTCTTTTGCACTCTTGATCTTCTTGGTTCTTCTTTTGTAGGAGATATTGCATTCAATTTTAGTGATCATGTCTTACCTCTTAGCTTATAGGGGGTAATGTTGGTTCTATTTGTTTCTTGGTTAGATAGAGTGAGCTATGTATTCAATATTTGATCCTATGTACTAGGCAATTGTAGTGGCTAGATACCTATGCATTTCAGTGAGATGGATCATTTACCATATAGATATTCTTTTATTCCTTTTTTTTGGAGGCCATGAAGATACCTTCAATCTTTGATTGATTAACTCTTCAAACTTAGTCTTCTCTACATGGTCATGTTCTATATAGTGGAGGTTCTTCAGATCAGTAGTTGGGAAGTTTTTGCATGTTCATGCTTCAATGGTGTTCTTCATGATCATTCTTTTGTTCATATCTTTTGGAACATTCTTTCCATCTCTTTTTGGAGTAAGATTTTTCCCATGTGGTTTTCTCAATTTCTCCACTTTTCAGAGATTTTGTTGTGCTTGGGTACCTCATCAAGCTTTATTACTAGGACCCAAATTTACTTTCAATAGTAGTTTCTAGGTTTTAAGCTACTCCCTAAGTTTATATTAAAGTTTGGGGGGGGGGGGGGGGGGGGCTGTGTGTGTGTTAGAGTAATAAATTTTTTTCTTATTAATTAAATCACATTGATTTAATTATTAAGTCACTTATTATGTCTAGTTTATTAATTATTATCATGTAGCCTAGGTTTTACCTATTAGGGTTTTGATCTCCTTTTATAAGGATTGATCTTTTTATAATTATTAATTCACTTTTGATAATAGAAATTTCTCCTCTTTCTCATCAAGAATGTCTCATCTATGAATCTTAGAATTCTAGCCTCCATAACTTTTTCTTCATTCTTTTTGTGATAGGTGTTTGCATGCATGTGATTCTTGGGAGCTATGGGGTTGAGCTTCAATCAAATTCAATATTTTTTGGTGGTTTTTGACATGCATGGTTGGCAATTTATAAGATCAATGGTTTTCTAGGCTTGATTAGTGGTTTTAGGATCTTTGGAGGTTTCTCAACACATGCAAATTATTTATGGCTGCTAGTATTTTAGGTACCAACTCTTTTTTCCAACCTATCTTATATATTTTTTTGATTACTGAGTATTATTTTTTTGGATTTTTTCCTTAGTGACCATTTGACTATCAAAATTAGGCTCATCATCTACTAATGTCAACACTGCATTAGCACACTTGCTTGTTTCTAGCCTTGTTTGGATCTACCTTCATTTTTTTGCTCATATCTTAGGCATACAGTCTTTATTTTTTGCAAACAAGATACCACTGGAAAGCTAGTTATGAGCCTATCATAGTGGTATATGTAATTTTTTAGTGCGGTGCTTTTTTGATGGCTTTGTTTGCTGTTAAAGCTAGTGGTTCATTTTTGCACTCTAGAAGCATATCTTGAGCATCTGATCTTTATTTTGGGGAAACTTTATATTGTTGGAAAGCTTCTTTTATTCTCTTTCCATATATGTTGGTTATTTTTCTAGATTCTATTCTAGGTACATTCTATTTAGTTTTTTGTATTTTTGTGCTCTGGTAGATATTTTGGTTGTTTTAGGTCCTGAGATCATTTTTGTTGCTTGGAATGACTCATCATTGGTTGTACTTTTTTTTGTACTCACCTTAAGTCTCTTCTAATATTTATTGACATATTTTGCAACATTTTATGCAAACACACTAAGATAAAGTGCCACTTTATTGCATTTTAGGATCCTGCACATCTTTGTGTCTTATTGTAGTCTCACTACATTATAAAGTGCCTTAGGGGTTTTTATGTTGTTCATTTATGCTATCTTCCTTTGTCAAGTGAGTGTTCCTTCCATGAAATTATCCTCATGATGTGTTGATGATATGTGCCTTTATAGGTAGTTCTTCTGCACCCTTGATGTTCCTAATTCTTCATTCTATGTGAGTTTATGTATTCAATTTTAGTGTACCTATCTTACCTCTTAGCATTATAGGGGGGTTGTGTTGATTCTAATGCTTTCTTGATTTGATGGAGTGAGCTATGTATTCAATATTTATTTCTATGTACTAGGTGGATGCAGTGGTTGGGTACCTATACATTTTAATGAGATAGATCATTTTCCATATGGATAATCTTTCATTCCTACTTTTGGAGGTCATGAAGATATTTTCCATCTTTGATTTATCAACTCTTCAGACTTAGTCTTCTATGCCTAGTCATGTTCTATTTAGTATAGGTTTTTTAGATCAATAGTTTGAGAGTGTTTGTAGCTTCATGCTTCAGTGGTGTTATTCATGATCATCCTTTTGTTCCTATCTTCTGGAACATTCTTTCCATCTCTTTTTGGAGTAGGTTTTCTCCCATGTGGTTTTCTCTATTTCTCCTCTTTAAAAATATTTGGTTATGCTTAGGTACTTGATCAGACCTTTGTTGCTGGGACCCATTCGCATTTTCTTTCAATAGTAGTTTCTAGTTTTTTAGCTACTCCTTAAGTTTATCTTAAGCAGAGGTGTTAAACTAATAACTAGACATTTTCTTATTAATTAAATCAATATTGACTTAATTATTAAGTCACTTATTATCTCTAGTTTAATTAAGTTAAAATTTAGGCATATAAAAATTAGTTCTTTTATTAATTACTGTCATGCAACCTAGGATAGTTTTCTTAAGGGTTTTTGTTTACCTTTTAGGTTTTACCCTTCTGCTTTTATAAGGATTGTAATTGTAAATCAATCATTTTTATATTAATGTATTATACTCTTTGAGAGCAATTTGTAATGCCCTGCCAAGGGATCCAAAAGAATTAACCTAAAGTTTTACTAAGTTTGCCAAACATTTTTTTTTAAAACAAGAAGAATAACATACACATCAAACATAAAGTAGTGGAAGCAAAAACACATAATCAACTATAAGCATACATAACAGGTTACATTCCTTAAGGATCCCAAGACAATGAGTTGCATTTAAATTTTAATTAATTCTAAGTCTAACAAATACCACATCCACATGAAAGAATAATTAAAAAAGTCCAATGTTCATTTAAATAATATACATTTGTTCCGAATGCCACTTGGCAATAAAATTTGGAATGCTCAATCATCCACTGCACATGTCACAAGGTATAAAATGCTAAGAGAATATACATATGTAGAAATAGAAATATATCATCCTCCTCGAATCCATGATACAATTACAATAAGATAAATGAAACCATCCACCATACATGATATATCCATCCATCATAAAAGATATAAACATCCACCATAAGATATAACCATCCATTATAATGATACATGGATAGAATGAAAGGAAATGCAGAAAAGGAAACTCCAACCATGGTGACTATGGACAGATCTCAATGGTAAGAGTAAAAAGTACTACCAGCTAACCACGTGGAACCTAAATGGCCCACTCCCACCATGTTGAGGAGATAGTCTTAAGTCCCAAATAGAAAATCAATCCAAACATCAAAATACTCTCTAAGTCTAGGAAACCCTATAAGAAATCTAACTCAAAGGTTCTAAGATAGATTAACATCTAATTCCTAGAGGCACACAAAGACATGTAGGAAACCTACTATGTAAGTAGGCAAGTGTCATCACATGAATCACACTAGAGTTACCTTGGTAGTCTCTTAGGACCCTAACCCCCTCGTGATCCCTATGCGACCACTAGTATCCTCTTGTACTAACAAGGCATACTATGGATGTAAGGTCACAACCAAGCATTCTCTCTACTCCCATCCTAGTCTATACTAGCACTCAAGGCATGGGAGAGAACATACAAAGACTCTTATTAGGTTTATTTTATTCCCATTTAGTGTAGTATTTTCACTTATTAAACAACTTACAATGGGTTATCCTAGGAACCACTTAGGGTCCCGACCCCCATTACAATCCACTTCTTGACATTACAAGTAGATAACCTACCCTAGGCTCATAAAAGTATAAATCAAAAAATCATATAAAATCACCTCAGCCCTATACAAGCAACTGAAAAGCATCAAAAGATAACCATAATAACACATCTATTCTCTACAAGAAACTGGAAAGCATCCCAAAAATAATACTGATCGAAGACTCATAATGGTTAAGTCAAACATGTCACAACATGACATCACTAAGAACAAAGCAAACAAACACCTCAGTCCTATCAAAGCGACTGGAAAGCAATTCAAATATAATTGATTGAGGACTCAAAAATGGTTAAGTCAAGTAGGTCATACATTCACCTCAACATCACATAAGAACACTAGAAAGCAATAACAATCAATAGATCAACACACTTTAGAGAGCATACCAAACACATTACCATGGTTGGGTTTAAAAGATTGAGATCAAAACATCAACATGACATCACAAACACATAACCCTCAAGCCTCTAGTAACATCCTAAAATTGGTCAACACTAGGTCAAACTCGGAAACCCCAAAACATAGACAACGCATAGCAACAAAATAGTTTCCTAGTTTGGTTTGATTTGAAAACATGCAGTTGAGTTAAGTGCAATGTTTTAGTTTCTAGTTTAACATATGTTTTCAAGTAAATAAGTTTCACAGTTTACCCTACACATTAACCCATTTGTCTCTTCAAATAAAATATAAAATTACCCCATTTATATTAAGTCAATTATTCCAAATGACTTATAGGTAATTATTTATTTAAAATAATAAAATAATACTCATCTATTTAAATAAATTACAATTTTATTTAAAATCGGTATTATAATACTAATTAAATAAATTTAGATCTTTATTAAATAACTTCTAGTATTAATTCAACTTAATTAACTTACATTTAATTAAGTTAAATAATAACTATATTACCAATCATTAATAATTTATTAAAATTATTAATTACTAATAAATAAAATTTATTAATAAAAATAATAATTAAAATTACTAATATTTAATAATTATTAATTACAATTCTTTAATAATTAATATTTAATATTCCTTAACTTCTTTAATAGACATATTATAAAATTTTAATAATTTTATTTATAGTTAATAATTACAAAGTTAAATATAAACTAAATTTAATAATATTAAAAAACAACTTAAAAAAAATAAAAATTAAATTGCATTTTCTTTATAAAACATACATTTAGTTTTACAAGGGCCACCGGCCTTGGCCTACGACAACGGGCTTGGCTGCTACCACAAGTAGTAGTTAGTACTACTGCCACGGGCAACGGTCCGACCTGTGGCCGCTGACAAGTACGATAGGTGAGGTGGGGGTGGGTAAAACCCCTCCATAATGTTATTTAAAAAATAAAATAAAAAATTAATTTTTTATTAATATAAATACGTATTTTATAAACTTTATTTTATATAAAATTTAATTCAATAAATATTTCCCCCTATATAATTTAAATAAATAAATAAATTTTATTTTATTTTATATATACATATACATATACATATACATATACATATACATATACATATACATATACATATACATATACATATACATACATACATACATACATACATACATACATACATATATATGTACATATATATATATATATATATATATATATATATATATTGCCATATTAATTTGATAGGAAATCACAAACAAACACTCGAATTCCCAATCTAGAATTTCGAATTTCAAATTCAAATATTTCCCAAATTATTTGATAGGAAGGTTCAATTAACATTCAAATTTCTAAATTAAATTTTCTTTTAAATCTCAAACCCTCCCCGTTTTTTAATATCTAATTTGTAAAATTAATGGATGAGGTAGAATTTTCAACCTCTACATATACAGAGGAATTAACATGCATACTAGAAATTCATAGAATTGAAAGCACTTGTCACAAGAAATATCCAAATAGCCATTCAACAGACACGATGAAGAGAGGAAAATAAGAACGTAATAAACTACGGGAAGAATGAAAAGTGTCTATGTAGACATTGATGCTAATCGCTATGCCCAAGAAAATTGTAGAGAGATTCCTCCTCTTAGAACCTTCTCCTTTTCGAAAATTCCTTCCTTCTCCAAAATTTGCTATCCTTCGAAAATGAACCCCCAAATTGTGATATGGAGTTCTCTCCTTAAATCAGGGCACTAATTGTGCGTTCACCCGAGAGAACTCCTTGCTCACTAGACTTCAACTCTAAATTAACTTTCCTTTATCTTTTGTTTGTCTTTTCCCCATGCATGTTTATTGAATTATTAAATAACTTTATTTAATTTTCACTTGACTTCTTTTTAAATTAATTTATTAAATTTTATCTCATGCACACATCATGCAATCATGAAACTTTTAATAAATTAATTTCTTTTCACTTTTTAATTAATTTGTTGTATTTTAATCTCATGCATACTTTATGAAATTTTTAAATTAATATCTTTTCATGCTTTAATTAATTTTTGAAATGTTAATTGATCAAATATTTATTAACTTAAATAATAATAGTATTTAGCATTTATTTAAAAATGAACTCTAAATATATTATTATTAAATTAAATAAATATTATCATATTCCAAAATTTAAACTTATAACTTTTATCTTTTCATTTAATTCTTTTTATTTAATTTAATTTCTCAATTAATTAAATATTAAAATATCATAAAAATTTTCCATTAAATTGAATCATTAATTTAATCTTTTAATTAGACTAAATTAATAGAAATTTTTACCAAAGACTCATAAAATAAAATTAAAAAACCCATCATAACAAAACACATACAAAATCAAACTAAAGGGTTATAATCACAAGTTAACGTCATCCGACACATTCAAAGGGTACACAACTCAGACACTTGTCCTAATTTTTAGGACAAATGGCTTAAAGGTTTAGGATTTGGACTTGAGAATTTATCTCCCCTCTCTTACAATTGAGATAGTGCGATAGGGTACGCTTATCCTAGCAATTTAGGGAAGTCGATACCTAGTACCTGCAACCTGCATAAAATCCACACATGTACAAACACAATATATACTAAGCTAAATAAGCAATGGTAGGAAGTGGTGCATCGTGTAGATTCTGACTAGCAGGTGACTACAACTCCCTTCCTTAACCACATCAGAAACACCATACATAAAGAAAACATACACACACACACACCATACACATGCAGTATGGGGTAAGTATCCATAAGAAAACACACAATATAATCCATCTAACTAATCATCATCAATAACTTAAAACATTGTAATAATCATCACGCATACATGAAGTATAGAGTACCAAGTAATCTCATCATAAAATTAACTGAATATGTAACAATATCTGATAATCTCAAAACAATACTACTAGTCATCAAACATAAAACTGGCCTAAAAGAGTTTGACAATGATAGCAAAAATGCAAACTAGGGGCAGACACTACAAATTAGACTAGGCTCCATTCTTCTCATGTGATAGGATTTTTCATGTAGTTTTATTGGGTTAGAAGATTTAAATATTTCTCAAATCTAACAAGTTCACATAAAGAATATACATGATATTTTGAATGGTACAAGACATATTTTGTATCAAACGAGGTTGACATATCATCAAGAATAAGTCAAGCAGTACCATGTAGATTCTTTTAGGAGATAAAAAGTACATGTGCACATGTATATTTTGAATCACATATAATTTTTCTTGTTGAAATTTTATTCATAATTTGTCTCTAATTTTGATGTTAAATATATATGTGTTCACATGTGGATAGGAAAACTATTTATGTTTGCAAGAGGATAGAAAAAACATGATCCTTACATTTTATTATGAGTACCAATTCTCACAATTAGACATTGTCCACTAGGGACTACTCATATTTTTGTTGTTATTGCATTGCTGAAAAACATTTTGAATGCATCAATCAGGAATGTGAAATGTAGGTGCATTGAATTTGGTACCACTTGTTGTTACTGATACAACCAATGGAGATGAAGATGCAAACTTTGATATCATTCCTTTGATTTCTATTGATTATGACCACAACTCTGGACTAGTTACAATTGGTAGTTTTTTAAAATTTAAATTAACTTGTGTATATATATAGTTCAAGTTTCAATTAATTTATCTCATATACATTTTTTGTGTGCATGTGATATCTTTGAATTTATTGTTGATCCTAGAAGTGTAGGAGTAAATTAATATTTATTGCATTGCACTACATAAAGGATGAAGTTAATTAGACCCAAAGAAAGTGATGAAATGTTATTCCCTACTGGTTTATGTTTCAAATATATATTGCATTTAATAAAAATGAATTTATTTTAATTATGTACTTTATTAACATAAATATGTGGTGTGAGCATTTTATTATTTTGGATGGAACACATCTCAGGCAAATCAAAATAGTGTAACATGGAATTCATTTTGTTGATTATCAACATGAGAATAAGGTGTTTTAATATAGCCACCTAGTTGTTGCTACCTCCCTTTCTCTAAATCCAGTTAAATCTCAACATGGATGTTGTAAGTGGAGACTAGATAGTGAGGACTGTGAGAGAATATTAAATGTTCTTTATGAGCATTCTAAACCACTTGAGATGGTTTAGAAAAAAATATTACTTTTGGATTTCATATTTTAGGAACTTATCTACATATATTGATCTTCTTTAGTATATGACACATGGATATATTTCATGTCTTAGAACTTATCTACATACATATATCTTATTTAGTACATGACACGTGTCTATATTTCATGTTCAGGACTTATCTATATTGAGTTCTACTTTAATATCATCAATACATGGATATGTGTTTCATATTTTATAACTCGTCTTAGAATTGATCTACTTTAAAATATATGATATGTGCATCTTTATTTGATGTTGATTTCATGTTATAGGATTTATCTAAACTGGTCTACTTTAATATATATGATATGTGCATGTATATTTCATGTTTTACAACTTATCTTTAAATTGATCTACTTTAATATTTATGTTATGTACGTATTTATAAATCATGTTTAAGGACTTATCCAAATTGAATTATTTAATTTGAATCTAATCATTAATCAATTTATAATAATTTTATCTAATCAAGTTCTAATCATTAGTCATGTATATATTATTGAATCATCTAATCAAATCATCTATGTATCTATGTACTTGTAAATCATCTAATCTAATCATGCTATAATGGTGAATTAACTAATTGAATCAATCATGTCTTATCATTAATCATCTACTATGTCAAATCACAAATGTAATGTATACACATGTCGTAAACTAGATAGGATCATATATATAATATCAAATAATAAATCTAATATATGCATGCATAAATCTTATACATGAATGTAAAATGTCAGGTAGAAAAAAAATGTCAAATCATAAATACATGTCTCGAGAAAATCAATCATAAATTAAACATATCATGTCTAACCATTAATCATCTAATCTATATAATGAAATCATCTTATAAGACCATCTAGACGTCAATAATAAACATGTAAATATGTCAAATCATAAATGTAATACATACACATACCATAATATCAAATCATAGATATGCTATAAACATGTAATAATATGAAATCATAAATCTAATACATATAAAATGTTAGGTAGAAATATAAATGTTGAGTCATAAAAACGTTTCCATAAGATCAATGATAAACTAAACATATCACATGTCCTAAACTAGAGATTCATCTAGACACATATAAATAGAGTGATCCTTTGACCAAACCTCATGAGCATCATGTGTCTATGAAGTATCAATTGATCCTTGCATATTTAGCATTAAAATTAGGCATACATACATACATACATACATACATAGATATATGTATATAATGTACATAGACTAGATTTAAATTAAAAAAATTAAATACACTTGTACATGTACATAAATTTCAAAGTTTATTTAAAAGTCATGCAAGCACTAGTATGTGTTTCATCCATCAAATATGTCATCCTAGTAGTAGTAGGTGTCACATCCATAATATTTAACCTCCTACCATGGTCAAAGCCCACACTCAAAATAGAAAACTCTACTACTTGTGCCTACAAAAATATTATACATCTAAAAAAATTAGTACATAAATATACTTGTGTATAGATATATTATTTTAAAAAAGGAATTTTAAAGGAGGTAATGTGGTATGAGGAGCAAGAGGTTCATCATTGACATGCACCATGATATCATAAAAAAAAAATCATCTCCAATTGTCTCAATCCTTTGTAGTAAGGGAGGGTGCAAGGGGGTAAATAGTTGATATGGGAGTGGTGTTGAGTTAGTAGAATGCAATAACATATTCATATATGATCCTATGTTAGTGCCAACATCAACCCAACTTAACTCTCACAATTATTTCTAAAAAATGTCGAGTCCATCAGTAGTGATGCATACATCTCCAACTCAAATTCCTTCATATAAAGCTACAAGAGACTATTGTGCATCAAAGTACTAAGTAGAGTCTTTTGAAGAGTGTCGAGTGCCAGAGTGTTATGCTAAGTGTTGAGCGCTAGAGTGTTATTCCAAGTGTTGAGTTCCAAAGTATTGTGTTGAGTGTTGAGTGGAGTGTCATTTAATCTAATGTGCATGACCTCATGGCATGTCTTGGGTCATTGGGAATTTAGGGTTGTGTGAAAGTCTAATAACATTTCTAATATTCTGTAAAGGTAGCTTCTACAAATTTGCAATGTAGGAATATGCATGTAAAAGATCATCTAGAAAATATGGTGCCATATCCATATGTCTTTTCTCTCTAGTAAAGTGACATATATCTCTTAGAGAAGGAAGACAAGTAGCTTTTTAGACCTCATCACTTGATGGTGCTGTTGTAATACTAGATGATGCCTCTGAAGATGATCTTAGTAGATTGGGTCTAGTAATAATATATCTTCCTAGTATGTTAAAAGTAATTCTATTGGCTGCTGGTGAAATATGTCCTATCCTATCAATTGCCTCCCTTTGAGAAGCAATAACAACTCTATCAATAGTAGCAACCATCACTAGTGTCACAGCTAGAGTCATGTAACCCACCAAGTATTGATGAGTAAGAAGAACTTGATTAGACCTATAGTACTAATCATTATCATCAACTCTATTGTATCTTTGACACAAATATGTAGGATGATCCAAATAGTTGATGTTGAGACCTAAATAGAACTCAACAAACATAATTGTATATGGCCATTATTAGGATAACGACCATGTATTTCAAGAAATCAAGGGTATATCATACATGTAATTTATGGAATAACATATAGTGTAACTTGATATGCCCTCACCATGATCCTCCTCTCATAATACAAAAAGACCTCTTGTTAGATGATATCCTTAGAGACTAGGCTTTGAACCCACTCTAAGGACACATCAACTAAGACCTTTGCTATGAGCCCTGCAAAAATCCTATCAATATCTTGTGGCATAAATAAGGATTGTGATCTTAAAAATGTTGTAAGGTCATCAAGACTCCTCCAAATCTGAGTACAAATACTTTTATAGAACAAATCCTTAGATCTACGAATGATCTCTCCAAGTTGATCCATTTCCATACTGACAAAATGGAATATGATCACTAAATCAGAAGTACAAAGGTGGACAAGGGGTGAAACAACATGTGGTCCCTACCGCTGGGCTTTTCCATGATCCTGATCTTGTCCCTAACTCTAACCTTGATCCTATCTTAGATCCTAATCATGAGGTTCTTGAGCATCCTAATGCATATGGGCTACATGATCTCTATTTTATGTGGCCATCTAGGGGCAACATGTGAGCTAAATATAAAAAATTAAGTACTTGAGTATATATTACAAGTGTATGTACAATAAAAACTAATATTTAAATCTAGAATATGTTATATTTCTATAATATGTGTCATAGAAAAACTTTTTTGGTTTTATTTTATGTCCACCTAAGGTTTTTGTTTTTTGTTTCTAGACCTAATAATTTTATAACTATAGTTTTCTAATTTAATTTTTCTAAAGTTATGGTTTTCTAGAACTTTCTAAACAATTTTTTTAATATTTTCAACCATGGATGTGTAAAACTATCTAATAGAATACAAAATATTATGGATCTTTCTTAGACAATATATTATCTTGGAAACTAGACTTTATAACTTGTGGATTTGGACATCATCAAGCAACAACCAATGACTTACTAGACTCATTTAATTTATCAACCAAGGACATAAAATTAAAATGATGTATGCAAATTATATGCTATAAACCCCTTTTTTAGTGTCATCACTAAGCTATAGGAATGAAATGTTAAGTTATGATGTTAAACTTAAAATGGGAACAATTACCTTATTAAAAGCACTACAATACATAATTGAATCTATTCTACTACCTATGTTGTAGGAACGACCACTAGTTCTATTACTAGTGGATGTAGGAACAACAATATACTAACTTACTTCTAAACAATTCTTGAAACTAATCTCTACCAAAAGAAAGTATTCACTCACCAAGTGGCCCCCCTTGGCTGAGCGAATGGAGTGACTACTCAAAACTCAAATAATGGATAGAATGAGTATCATGTTATTCATATTCATCTCATCAAAATACAATTGAGAATTATAGAATTGTAAACTTTACCACTTGTTGTTGCATTACAAAAGAATTCCTAATCAGATTTGAAAAAGTAGAGAAACTTCTTATTTATCCTATTCCACTAAAACTAATTTTTCTACATCTAAGACTCTCTACAATGTGAGTTCAACTGAATCTTTCAATGAATTGCAACAAATATAGGGAATCATTAATCATGGAATAGGTCAACCCACAATATAGCTCATCACGTTCTTGGATTTAGATAGGGGCATTTGATAGTTACATTGACTCGTTCCTTTTAACTGCTTTCTGTAATTACTATAGGGATGTGTCGCCAAGTGCTTTTAATGTCACTCTCCAGGTTTAGTTGATTCATTCCTATGAAGGACTAGTGCGATGTCCAATTTTGGAAATGGTGCAGGAGTACCTTGACCATATCCCATGGAATTTTGAGTCTTATTTAGTATGTTTTGAGTCTTGATAGATTAGGGAATTAGTTGTTTCAAATCATGTTATTAGGTGTTCAAATTAAGGTCATGTTGACCAATTTCTTGTTTTAAGCAATATGGGTCAAAGTGAGTAAAAATGTGGGAAATTCCATGCATTGGAATAAATGAAATATAATATAATGTTAAGATGTCATGATGTAGTGTTAAGACCTATTTAGGGTACCTAGGAAAGCATATTAAAGCATAAAATGCAAAATATGCAAAAAGTTTAAAATTGACAAAAAGTTGCTATCAACAAATTTGCAAAATGACAAGTTTTAGGAAGATGGATAGTCATCCATCTTGGTTAACCTCTTAGAGGAGGTGAAAGGTCATGTTTGTGTTTACAAACAATGCAGTCTTATGTGGAGAGATAGGGAGGTATGTGGTGAAGAAAGGTAAAGAGCATATGTATGGTTGTTGTATACTAAATCAGTAATTTGGCGAAAATCTACACATACATTAGCATTTGAATGTTGTCTTGACATCTTATCTTTGAATTTGTGGTTGTGATGATTTTGAAGCTTCCTTATATATATTAATGAAGTTGAGTATCATTATTATTGCTGCATGTTTTCCTAACTTCATGGGTTATGAGAACAATTTGTTGTATTCATAGTTTGGATAGTAATCCACATGCACTCTCGAGTTATCTAACCATAATAACTGCATATTGACAATGTATAAAGGTTGTGGAAGACTTAAAGACTCCCATTTATTGTTTTATATGATGATCTTAGGATTGGAAATAATTCCTTTGTTCCATATCTAAGAGTGGCCGAGAATCAACAATTTACTATTGTTGTCATGGAAATATAGCAAGTCTACGAATTAGGAAGTGGCAAAAGTTGGTGAATTATTTGCATGAATGTTTGAGAGTTTCCTTTAGTATTAGGATGTTGTAGAACCATTTGGAAGGAAAGAAAGGTTGTATATTGGAGTTTGGAAACCAATCATGAGATTCGACAATGAAACTCTCATCAATATAAGGGTTTGGAAGTTTACTGATCTACTCAACAGCTAGGAGCCCAAAATCAATAATTGGAAAGATTTTGGTAAGGTAATGTATTAAAGCTCTATTGTTATTTTACTTTGGAAAGTCAATGATTTTAGAGTTAATAGGTGTGTTTTAGGCCTATTTTCTAGACTTGGGCTTGCTGGTTATACACCTTAGTAAACAACTGGGAATCTATAACCTTGGAATTTAGTCAAGCTCAATAATGAGTGTTTGAATCACTCTTTGGTTTTGGTAATTTTTTGGAGAGATTGTGAATTTCTATCTTGAAACCTCTAAGGTAGGGCTACAAGGAAGAGCCTCATAATATCAGTTTGTGAAAATTGGTGTTTTAAGCCTACAAAGGGGTGCATAACCTTGTGAATGTTTTGAAATCACTTATTTGTCAATGAGTTAAGTCTTTTGGAAGCTTATAGGGGTATGGTATTGATAAAGGTTCAGGTGGGTGTAAGGTGGTGGAGGTGTTGGGTATTGTGAGAGGTAATTAGTTGAGTTTGTGAAGGGTTAGGTAGAGACATTTGGAATAGGTGAGGTGGCATAAGGGACAGATCAATCACCTAGTCTCTAACCTTGGAGAATCCTAAGGGATAGCATATGATATGCCTGGTAGGCTTGGAAGAAGCCTAGTTGTTAGAATTAGCTATTGAAACATAGTTATTACCTCCATACTTGCATTAGGAATATACATTCAAACCATTAATCCATAGAAAAACATTTAACACATTAACTAACTAATATTTTCTTACAACACATGGCTACATGGACATACCCCATTAAGCTATAGGAAGAGAACATTGCATTTATTTAGCATGCACTTGTCTGATCCCATTAATCATTCAAAAGTTCTAACTTACAGTTCCATGTCAATAAACCATAAAGTATGTAAAAATCATAGAAGTTCACCAATCCATATGTTTATACAACCATCACAACTTAAAAGTCTTCAAGTATAGAAATAGAAAACTATAAAAATGACTATAAATCTTATCAAAAGAGATTCTATAAAATAGTTCCATCAAAACTAACATAAAACTAAATAAGATGTATAAAAAAATACCAAAAAAATTACAACAAATATAAAAACTAAGATATAATTAAAAAATAGCTAATTATTAATTTAAAATTGGAAAAAAGGAAGAATATTGCATACTTGGTATGTGGGATGCTTGAACAAGGTCAAAAATGTTGTCAAGATGCTGATGTAAGCCACATACATTATTGTATTTGCTCCAAGACATGGCTCCACAAATTCACTAATTCATAATGGTGAAAATTAAAGTGGATGGAAAAATTTAAAAAATTTCTAGCAGGGGATCTTCGAGCAAAGACCCCCCCTTAGTGTGAATCCCTTGAGCAAGGGTTGTTGCACAAGGGCATAGTCTTCATGCAGAGACCCTTGGTAGGGGGTCTTTGCTTGAAGGCTCTTGAGGGCTTCGAGTGAAGACCCCTTTTTTCTCAAAGACTGTTAATAATTTTTTCACAAATCATATGAGTTTTCTTCGTGATGAAAAATAATTATCTATTTGACTCAATTTTTTTAAAAAACATAATTTATATAAAGTATCCTTGTATAATAAGATATGAAAAATTTAAGATATTAAATAAATATATGATAAGATTAAAAAATATTATAATTATCATAATTAACAAACACACACTAGTTAATATAAAAAAATATAATTAATATCTCCTATAGCACTATCATTAATTGTATTTGTTACATTCATCTACCTATTTAATTAAATTTATATAGTTAAATATGTTTATTTCCCTAAGGTATTCAAATTTTATTCAAATACACCCCCTAATGCATTGAACTAAATTAAATAAGTATCATTTCATAAAATCCCATTTTAAATAAATTGTATTTAATTAAATCCCTCCATATGATTAAATTTCTTAAAACCTCCATTAAATCAATTCTTATTTAATTTAATTCTAATTCCTATCTAAAGCCTAGTCTACCGCCCATCACTTTCATCCTCCTAAGTCAACCAACTAATTAACCAAGATTAATTAATCTAAATGCGCTTTTAGCCCCCTTTTAGTGCTTAATGGGTTATATTCATCTACCTATTAAATTAAATTTATATAGTTAAATATGTTCATTTCCCTAAGGTATTTGAATTAAATTCAAATACACCTCTTAATGCATTGAATTAAATTAAATAAGTGTCCTTTTCATAAAATCTCATTTTAAATAAATTTTATTTAATTAAATCCCTTCGCATGATTAAATTTCTAAAAACTTTTATTGAATTAAATCTTATTTAATTTAACTCTAACTCCTACCTAAAGCCTGGTCTACCACCCATCACTTTCATCCTCCTAAGTTAACAAACTAGTTAAACAAGATTAATTGATCTAAATGTGCTTTTAGTCCCCTTTTACTGCCTAACAAGTTGCTCACACATGTGAGCAACTCATCCCAAAAATCCACCCACTTTCCCTAACTCCTCCGAAAGGTACTCTTACACCTTTTTTCTCTACATGTGTGAGAAAACCTTGAGCCACTCAAACCTTAAAGGCTTGGTTTGACATTTTCCTTTGCACATGTGTTTCCTTTATGGTACCTATGTGGATGCCACAGAGGCTGCTTCCACAAGGTCTCCCTCAAGTCTATCAAGAAGACCTTTGTCTCAAGCATTTTGTAACTCCCTTCATTGCATTGTTATCATCCTAATTTGATCTTTGAGCTTCTTAGAGATTTCTTTCTTAGAGCTAAACTTTGATAATTGTTTGCATATATTTCATAGTTCTTGCATTTTCATGGTAGTTTTGCATGTTAGTTTAGTTATTTGCATCCTTCTTCATAATCCTTGAATGCATTTGAGAAAGGTTTCTTCCATAACCATTTCTTGAGAGCATTCTTCATCAATTTAACATAGGTTTCATATGTCATCTTCATTAATCTTGAGATTCAACATTGTGTTTTAGGGAAGCACATTAACCTCCCTACATCTTGAGCACACCAACAAGCCCTTTGGGTGCACTTGTTGAGCTGCTATGAGGTTGTGTGAGTATTTTATCTTTTGGTTGCATAAGCATTGTAAAACTCAAGTTAGTTATTATTTCCATTTGTTTGAATCTTGATATACATGTGCAAATAACATTTTCTTGTTTATGCATGCTCCCAATAGGTTAGATTTCCACATATACATTTTGGCATGCCCGGTGGGACCCACATCCTTATTTTAAGCTTTTTAAAAAAAATAAAAAAATAAAAACTTGCAAGTTAAAGACATGCTTTTTCATCTTTGATTCAATATAGTGTTGACTGCATAGATGAAATCTAGTTTGTGCATTTTGGCGTCTATGTTGTTTTGTGTATGTGCCTTCTAAGCTTACATGAATTGCCTTTTCCACTATCTGAGACTACTTTATCATCTATGCCATTTGACACTTGTGAAAGTGTTCTGTCATTTATGCCTCTTACCTAGTATCTTTGTAGTCTAACAAAATCTTAAGGATTAGAAGTCTTTTTACCCTTATTTTTGGTATTTAAAAAAAAAACTCTTAAACTTTTAGTAGAACTTAAAATTTACATAGTAAACTCTAGAAAACTTAAATTTTTGTCACATTAAATCACTCTATTACTATTACTTCTAACTCTATCCTTTGTGTAGATTGATCATTTGTCATCTCTAAGTTTTGGCGTTTAGGACTCTATTTAGTCATATGCAACTATCAAGTATAAGGTTCAGGTATCAATTGTGATTTTGGTTACTTTTTTGGCTCCCCTTTTTTTTATTCTTTTATTTGTGAAATTTAGCATCTACACCTATATTTTGTCATCTGCATAGTTTTTGATATTAGAATAGTACAAAAAATTAAATACAATAAGCTCAACTGAAATTGATCAGCATAGAGTGCCTTTATGAATCAAGTACTTAAAAGCCTAGAAACAACAATAATGATTACTTACAAAGTAGCTAAAAAGATATCTCACTTAACCAAGCTGCAAAAGGTATCTAAAGGGACAAAGTATTTACTAGGCATATAAAACAAAAAATGATTAATTAACAATTTTTGAACATGTTATTCTTTTCCAATAAGACAACATCCATTATTAGAGTCCAGTGCTTCTAGGAATGCTGTGTCAAAGATTTCATTATTTCAACCTACTAATACATACTCATTATAAGTATAATCATTATTCATCTTATTCTCTTCACTATCACTGATCACAAGAGTAGAATGTTGAGTATTAGTAGAGATATAAAGATCATCCATCATTCTTTCAAGTTGCCTTATATGATTTAGATCCATCATAAATTTGAATTGATCAAGATTCTAGAATGCTATGACCTCATCTTTATGGATAAGTAATATACCATCTTAGATCAGAATCATAAACTGAGCCATAGAGATTTCTAGAGAGAGTGATACCTAAAATATTACAAGGAAATGTGTGAATTTACAAGTAAACCTAGTAAGCCTTCTATCCTTTTGCTGAAAGACCTCTTCATTTCTCACCTTCCAAAGAAACCATATGATCTCACAGGTAGGAACATACCAAAAAGACTTAAATTTAGAGTCAAAAGCTTCAACATATCCAACTAAAATTTGACTCTAGGAGAGACCTAGTTTTGAGTTCCATACAATGGGGTTACCTATAAAAATTGACCAGATCATGATAGAAAATCACAGTGAAAAAAATATGTTCAAAAGATTTAATTGAATCATAAATTTTGCAATGTCCAGGAGTAAGACCTAAGGACTCCATATTAGATCCTAAAGCAATTTTTTAAAGTAACAATAACCATCTAACACATAATTTTTTGGGTTTGACTTTTGATTGCCAAAAGTATTGAAAAAGAAAGAGCAATTAGAAAAGAGGGAACATAATCCATACCCTTGGATCACTCTTTCATAGATATCTAGATCCAAGATAAGCATATTAAATATCTAGTTTGAAGATACCTCATTAATCATTGTCCCATTACACCATATCAATTGTTTGAGGAAACTATCAGAATCAATAACTTTTAAAGATTACAATTTCCAATTTCCTTGATAATTAGTGTATAATTTTTTTTCTAAGTTTATGTAATGCCATATCTACTTCTAATTTGATCCCATGTGCCCATCCAGTTTTCAACCATTAGATCACTAATTAAAGAAACACCCCTCAATGTTTTACCAAGAAACTTTGTGTAAGTGCCAAATGTTTTCCATTTAGATATAATCCCCATATAATTGATCTATTTAAGATAATATATGATGGATAAGAGCCAACAACTATTCTGGGTGCTAGGAATATCCTTGAATGGGTCCAAGCCTTCCACAACGACTATCCTTGGTAGATCCATAAATCTTGATTTTGCATTCAGCTAATAGAAGGTCACAAAATCCAAAGTTCATTTCCAAATATAGATTTTAGAATCCACTTAGAAGTAAGAGCAACAACATGTTTTTAAAGATCCTTCAATCTCAATTCACCATATTGTTTGGGTTTACAACACCACTTCCTATTCAAACAATGTCTTTTTCTATTACCCATCCCATTAGACCATAAAAAATATTCAATATGTTTTCATTCTTATCCATTTGATGATTTTTCATCAACCAAGTGGAGGCAAAGTAGTGATGATAAGAAGATAGAACTTTCTAAACTACTTGAACCGTCCCAACTAAAGAGAGATATTGGGTTTTCCATTTAATATGCTTCTTTTCTATTTCATCAAAAACCCACTCCCACATATATTTAATTGAAGGATTGATAAAAAAAAAGATACCAAGGTACATGAAAATCTCATTGAGGCATTTCCTTTTCCAACACATTAATTGTAGCCAATTATGGGGAGAGTCAGACCAACCTAGAACAAATTTGGCACCTGAGGCTAAATAGAAGAAATCAAGTCTATCCAATGTATTATGAAAATTCATTTCCTCAAGTTCTAGGAAAAATGTAGTGTCATCAACAAATTGGGAATTTAGTAAAGTGTCTTCATTAGAGAGGAGGATATATTTTATAGGGAGACAAAGGGAAGGGGCTCTAAGCAAATAATATATAACATAAAATTCTATCACAAAGAGGGAAGGGGAAATGGGACAACCATGTCTGATTGATCTCCTAAGGGGAATAGGACTAGTAAGATTTCCATTCACATCTATGACTATGGAAGAATCTATAAGCAATACCTTTATCCACTTATAATAATTTTCAAGAAATCTAAAAGCTTTCAACATTCCAATAAAAAAAAGCTACTCAATTATATCATAGTATTTTTCAAAATCAAGTAGGATCATAGTCACATTTTGATTGTTCTTCTTAGCCCAATGCATTGCTTCCCAACTTGTTATTAAACTCTCCAATATATATTTGCCCTTAATGAAACTTGTTTGTGTGACTAAGATAAACCTATCATGCATGTATTCAATTCTTTTAGCTAACAACTTTGCAATGATCTTATAATAAATATTCAATAATGTTATTGGTATCTAGTTCTTGATTTTAGATTTATCACCATTCTTTGGGATCAACTTGATCATGCCTTTGTTGATGTTGGAAATATAAGAGGGGTGACTAAGAGGGGAGGGGTGAATCAATTACCATGGAAACAATTCCAAATCCCTTAGATATCAATACAAACTTCCTTTAAACTCACAACTTGGTTAGAACTAGATATTTACTATAACTCGATTAACAAAGCAATCTGATATATTAATGTGTATTAACCTTTAGTAAATTAGTTGTAGAAATATAAAATATTAAGCAAATAACATGAACACATGAGACATGAAGATTTAATGTGGAAACCCAATTTGGCAAAACCAACAATGTAACTATTACAAATTTTCACTCTTCTAAAGTGATCCCTGTTAGGAGACAACCTTGTTAAAATTTGCAAAACACACTATTAGGTGTGACCCTATTAAAGGATTTAAATCACCCTGTTAGGAGTGGCCTTGTTAGAGGTCTTAAGATACTTCAATCTAGAAATTACACCTAGTTAGAGGATTTACAAAATGATTGTTAAGTCAACTTTTTAAAGAGATTTCTTCACTGCTACAATTGTTAAAGAGTAACAATGATTGACTTGATTTATGAAGAAACTAGATTGTAGATTCAGATCACTATTCTGGCTTATCCTTTGGATCCTCCTTGATCATAATATTCTTTGCTGCTCCTTGGATATTTTTCTCTTAATCAGATATCCTTCTCTTTTTACATCTTATCTTCTTCACCATTTTTTCATTGTTCAATCCACATCTTAACCTTTCATAAAAGTCAAGTTGGCTTGAATACTCTTTCAAACAAGAAAATAACATCCACTGAGTTAGCTTGCATAAACCAAAAAATTGATAAAACTAATCTGTTGAAGGTTAGCTAAAAATTAGTTACTCGGTTACCACTGGGTTCCTTGGTAATTGACCTAACTTAGTTTATGCTAAATTCCTTTAGTAACTGACCTAACTCAATTTACATAGGAATCTCTAAACTTCTCTTCTTCTTGAACTTTTTCTTGGTGAATACTATAGTCTTATGAATTTGGTTCCAACTGGTAGTGCTCGATAAGAGTATAACATTTGTGTAACATCAATGACAATATACAATTAAATAATTATTATGAACAATCTCCCTCTTTGGCATTGATAAAAACACAACATGTCATTAAGAAAAGAAATCTTAGAGAAATAAAATGATTTATTATATTTTATAATATCCTTATTTTCATTCTGATTCTCTATCCATCCATGAGAATTGCCTCTGAGATTCTCCCTCTGCCATCTTATCTTCAGACTCCATCAAATCAAGTTCTTCCTCTTGCAAATTTCCATCTTGTAAATTACTATCTCTGATTCTTCTATGATTACACCAATCTCTCTCAATGAGTACATAACATGATTCTCTCCCTCTTTGACATCAAATTCAAAAAACTTGACATAGTGATTTTATAATGTACCTAAAGTACTGATTCATATGCAATGAGCTTTGACTTCTTTGCATCAACTTGATAGATCTTCAATGCAGTTTGGTTGACGCATCACTAATCTGTACTCTAGTGAGCATCAGATAGGGGAATGACTCCTAGCTTACCTCTTAGATACAAAAATACATCCTTAGGTAATGGTTTGGTAAATATGTTAGCAAATTACTCCTTTGTGTTAACATATTCTAATCTAACCTCTTTATCTTGAACTAATTCTCTTAGAAAATGATACTTGATTGCAATACATTTTGTCTTGGTGTAAATCACTGTTAGTCTTAGATTAGTTTTGACATTTGAGTGTCAACACACTTAAACAATTCTCAAGATGATGCTGAATATAATACAAAAGCCAAGCTACAGTGTGTGCCAAGCCAGATAATTCAATAGGTGCCAAGTGAACTTCAGGTGCTGAGTAATCTTTAGGTACCAAGTGAAGTTCAAGCGTCAAGTAATCTTTAGGTGCCAAGTGAAGTTCAAGTGCCAAGCAAAGTTCAAGTGGCGAGAAAAGTATAGATGTCGAGTTACTATAGGAGCCAAGTGAGCCAATTTTTCTACATGTGCCAAGCATCAACAACTAGTAAGTGCTGAGCAACACAGAATCAACATATGAGTTTGTGCCTTCACAAACTTAGATGTAAACCATTTTTGGAGCTGACATAGGATGGATCTCAAAGGATCTTGAAGATAAGATCTAATCTTTTGTATTACCTATGTAATCAACATGCAACCAATAAGAAAAATGGAGAAGACATGCAACCAATAGGAAAAGTGAAAGAAATGAGCAGAAAATGAAGATTTAGTATTGATCATAGATTCATATCTAATACTAAGTCTTGGAAATCTTTAAAAGGAGGTCAAGAGCCCATTATTGAAGAGAGAGGATGTGCAATAGAGAAGTGTATGAGTGAATTATAACGAAGTGCAAAAGGGTGAAAAGACTTAGTGAAGAACAGAACAACATTGCAGAATTTAGTTGATCAAGAATAGAATATCTGAACTTTGAAGTGTGACATATCAGATCAAGAAAGGATTGGATCAGACAGAGTAGAACAAGGATCTAGAATCAGCAATAGAGGATTGCAAGTTATCAGGTCAAAATTTTCTAATACTCTTTAGTAATTGTATTAGATATGAAAATCCTATGGAGTTAGGTTGTCTTAGTAGCCATTTGTAAATCCTTTAACAGGGTAGCATTCCAAGTGAATGTACTAAAGTCCTTTAACCAGGCCTACTTCTAACAGGGTAGTGAAATCCTTTAACCATGTCACTTTTAACAGGGTGTGAAGTCTTTAATAGGACATGCCTTTTATAGGGCAGACCATTGGAAGTGGTCAAACATTGTAACCTTGAATAGTTACACATTTTTGTAGTGATATTTTGTGGCTGTCATCCCCACCCTCGTTTTACGTTCTCATTTTGGAGGGTTTCTAGGTTACCAAATTTGTGTGTTATCTATTTTCATGCATGTCTTTACTTTCATGTTTATTAGATGAATTAGATGCATGTGAATGGTTTCAGCTAAAAGGATATGAAAAGGTTAAAGTTAGTTACTTCTAATTCACCCCGCCACCCCCACCCCCCCATCTCAAAAGTAAATCTTCTCACTTGTTAATTCCAACAATTGGTACCAGAGCTAAGTTCTCACAAGAAGGAGCTTTATAGCTTGGAGAAAAGATTTGGAAATGGAAGTCTACAAAATTGGGAAGATCATAGAGAATCAGGCAATTGATATACAACTCACTTTACATGCTTTGGAAGAAGCCAGAGGAGAACTGAGAAAATCCTTAAAAAGAAGAAGAGAGATTGCCATAGCTAAAAATGATACACAATACAAGGAGATTGACACCACAAATCTATTTTTAAATGTAGATTCCAAAGAGTTTGATGTAGCAATATAAGAAGCAATATAAGACCTGATGGAGAAGAATAGAGCTCAAGTAGAGGAAACCAGAACACTCAAGCTTGAACAAGAATCACAAGCCATGATGCTTTGTGAAGTGACTGAATAGAAGAAGAGAGCCATTGAAGATAAGGTTATGCTAGAAGAAGACAAGAGAAGCCTTGCCAACAGACTAGAAGAAAAGTCAATTGACCTAGCAAGAATTTCAAACATGTAGATAGACACCCTATGCCAGATGATGAATGCACATCATGAGTTGAATGTCAAGGATATTGAGATCTCTACATTGAAGATACAAAATGAACAACTACAAAATGACCTAAAAAGAGAAAAGGAGATTGCAAAGAGCTTCAACAAACCCAATGAGGCCATCAAGTACTTTGAGCAGTTACTAAAGTCACCAAGAGCTAGCAATGATACTTCAGGACTAGGTTACATCAGCACTAAACAAGGAGAGTCATTCAAGACTGCAGAAGAAAGGAGTAACAAAGGTAAGAACACTAAACCTACTTGTCATTTCTATGGTAAAAAGGGACATACCTCTGATGTATGTCGGAGAAAAAATGCCCAACCTAAGAATGCAATTCATTTTCATAACTGAAAAAAGAAAGGACATCAAGCACATGATTGTAGGACTAGGACTATTAGAACACCAGTATTTTAAAGTCACTACTACAATGGCTAGAAGTATGGACATAGAGCTTTTGAGTGCAGATCAAAGCCTATGTGGACACCAATCAGGTAGCTAGAGGGAATAAGAGGGAATAACCATGGACATCACTACAATTGGGACTACAACACTAGGTTTAACTATCATTATTGTCAAGAATATGGACACATTCTTGAAAATTGCATAAGAACACACTTTAGAGGAAACTACAATAGATGGTTGAGCCAAACCACATGTTTCAGTTGCTTGAAGACTAGTCATATCAGCAGGAATTGCCCAACAAGGTCAAAGGCATCCAACTCAAAGAACAACAAAGGAAAAGAAAAGGTAGATGTTGAAGACATCAAAGGTGAAATGAATAAGACATGGAAGAAGAAAGATGGGTGTAGCACATTAAATGAAGGGATCACTTCACCTAATAGGTCAAGTGGTCACACTTCATCAAACTAAGCAAGAGAAGGCATGAGGGATTGATTTACAAAGTTTTATCATACATCAGTTCCTAGACAAGTAAGTATTGAAAATAAGAGGTTAGCATGATCAAAGATGCAAAGTTAAAATTTCAAAATTTTGCAAGTGTTTCCAAGTTGCCCTTAGAGGCCAAGTAAAATTCTAGTAAAAGCTGAGTTGATTGTCAAAATAGTAGGAGCCAAATGATTAGTAGGAGCTGAGTTGGTAGAGGAAGCTGAGTAAAGAGAAATTCTCAGTTGAAGCTGAGTAAAGAATACTCCTATAGAAGCTAAGTGGTGAAAAGCCAATGGAAGTTGAGTAACATAGAATCCTTTAGAAGCTGAGTGGATAGCTGTAAATGCACTAAGCATTAAATGCAATGAAAATAGGTATATTATCACATTTCCATTCATTTTTCCTCATTGTGAACGAAGAGCAAAAGACAAGAAAGTGAGTTCAAAGAAAATTATACCAGTATTTTAGCAGATTGCAACAACATTTCAGTATGATTTCAGTGATTTTAAGGTATTTACGTCTGTGCTAAGCTACGCAGTTTAATTTTTCTTTGCACACAAACCCTAGGATTACAAATATGGCTTCTAGCTCTAGGAAAACTTAGGAGAAGGAACCCTTCAAAGTCCAGCTACTATCCAATAAGGTCAAACAACCTGATTTCTACCCTATCCCAAAGGTAGCATATAAGAATGACCCAATTAGATCCCTATCCATCATACCCCCTTAAGTTGTTATGGTTCAAGATGTAAGAAGATACTATAATTGCAGGATTGGAGCTATAGGTGATATGGAAATGAGGAAATCCTATGAGAAACTGTGTGAGAATGGAGTGTTGAAGGAAGCATTTTAGATTGTTGAGAAGAAGGGTTTGACACGAGCCCTAGAGTTCCCCACCATTTTCAAGACTGAATGGGCAGACTAGTGTTAAGCCAAATACATGATGGAAGCTTATGGTTGGAAGATGGTCCAATAAAAATTTCCAAGCAAATTGTTCATAGAGTGATAGGGTACCCAACCCTCGATTGGACAAAGACCCGTAGGAGTGATTCTAATGAGGCAATTAAGAAGAATACTGGTGCAAAGTGGAACAAGAGAGGGATGCCAATTGATACAATTCAAGACCCTCTTGTTGAATTTTCTTTTAGAGTTATAGCACACAAATTTTACCAATCCAATAGACTCAACAGTGTGCCTTGCATTGAAGTGGATGTAGGCTACAAACTGGTAAAGAAGGATCATACATATGATCTTGTAGAACTACAACTGCAATAGATTAATGAGAATCTAACAGTAATCAGGATAACCAAGGGAGCCCAATGCAAATTTGGTGCCATTTTGATATGTATATTCTTTTACATTTGGAATGAATTTCCTTCTTTTGGCAAAGTAGCCTGGAAAACAAATAGGTCAATCATAGCCCAAGTCAATGAATACATAGAGCAAATGGGAGCTAATTTTGAGACCTTGATGAATAGCTATTTTGAAGACTTTAAGAAGTAAATGAAGAAAAGGCTAAGAATTCCAATGTCATTAGTGGAGAAAAATTTAAATGATGTATGTTTTCTTGTAGATATAAATTATACATACATTCAAGCTTCCATACCAAGAGTGAGATGGCTAAGACCTCTTGGCTATGAGATAAACATAGATGAAGCATCAAGAACAATAACTACATTATTAGTAGAGGAGATAGACAAGGAAGAACCACATTTTGGAACCTATGCCGTGGTGAGATCAAAAGTGGATATGGAGTTAAAGATTGCCTCCACTTTGAAAAAGAAAGATAAACTTGTTAAGAAATTAAAAGCCAAATTTGGGGAAGGCACTGTAGAAGCAACATAACAAGGTGAAGATGTTGAGGATGATGAAGAGGAGCAAGGTCAAGGACCACTTTCTTCAACCCAACATATTGGGGAGGATTTAGATGAGGAGGAAGGTGCCGATAGGAAGCACCCAAGGGTGAGACAAAGAGAAGAAAAGCTCAGAAACAACCAACTGCACAACCCAAAGGAAAGAAGAAGGCTACAAACCTAAGCCCAGTAAAACCAACTACAAGGGCTAATAATAGGGCTACAAATTAGGTAGCAAAAGAATAGGAAAATTAGAAGGCAATAGAACAAGGACCTGTAGAGCAAAAGAAAAGAAGAAAGTATGTTGCACCTCCTGAATTAGATGAAGAAAGAAAAGAGTTTGATGAAGAGCAATTCAAATTGGTAAGACTTTTTACCACATCTAAATTGAAAAACATTTGTAATAATATTAGAGACAATGCTGATTTAACTGGTCCAAAGACCATAGATTTCAATAAGTGTTCAAAGGAACAACAAAACATAGTGGAAGAGTCCATCTACACTATGATGGATAAGTTCAAGACCACTCCACTTGAACTAGACAACTCAATGCCTAAGGAGTTAATATCATTAGTTGAGCATAAATAACATTATTGTATTAAAATGGAGAAAGAAATAAGGGAATCTACATTGGCTCATGTAATGCTAGACCTTACTAAAGGTCACATAAAAAAGGCTAGCAAAAAGCATGGGAGAAAATTTGCACCCAAATATAGAGCCTTCAGAATTTTGTAGAACCAAATTGAAGATGTTGTGGAAAAATCCACACAGATGTTGAAATTAATATATGGATTGACAATTGTAAAAGAAGGGTAGGAAGACCCATTTGAAGGGAGAAATGATGAAGAATAAGAAGAGAATGAGAAAGAAGGAGAGAAAGAAAAAGAAGAAGAAATAGTGGAGAAGACACATGGTGAAGAGGCAACAACTGAAGAGCAGTAGATTGAATAGAGTGTCCAAGACACCCAACTACCACCACCAAGTCCTCCACATACAACACCTATAGATATAGTAATTGTTAAGGATGTTCCTAACACTTTAGCTCAGAACATCAATCCTTTAACTGTAGAGGATCTCAAAAATATCCTTCACCAAACTAGACTGCAATGACATCTATGTACTAATCTAGTTTTGATGATTGTTGATGACTTGCATAAAGCTGTAGTAGAGATAACAAGGGAGAAGGAAAGAACACAAGAACAATCTATGCAACCTCCCATAGCTATAGTAGATCAACCCAAAGAGCAAGAAGCACATGAAAAAATTGGTAAGGTTGATAGTATAGTTACAACAACAACAACTACCAAGGAGCAAGCAAAGGAACAAATAGGACAAGATGTTCCTACTACACAAAGTCAAGATGCACCTCCTCAAATTATCATTATTGATCAAGGCAGTAGAGTAGGGGAGAAAGAAGAGGAGAAAATCCCTAAGGAATAGGAGGCAATACAAACTTTAGCAAACTTGCCTACCTTAGGGACTCCTACTCAAAAGTTGGGCAATGATGCAGTTCCATTGTAGATTTCAGCACTAGGCTTGAGCTCCACCAAGGTTGCAAGGGTACTTTACTATGGATACCCTGCACTTGATGAAGAAATAGTCATACCTAGTTATGACTCAAGGAATATGAACCTACAACAGATAAATGAAGTGCAAGAGGCACTAGAGAGAAGGAAGAAACAAGAGATACTCAAAAATGAGTATAGGCAGAAGCAAGCACTGGTGGAAATTAAAGATATATTTCTTGATGCTTTTAGCTTGAAAGTACCTGATGAAACCCAACCCATCATGGAGCAATTGACCAACATAGTGGACTAGGTACAGAATAAAGACCTTGAAACTAATGTTAAATTATTAGAATGGTCAGAAAAGAAGTTTAAGATGAAAGTGAATGAGAAAATATTAAGTGAAATAGAACTTTCTCAAGTAGAATTGACTAAGAAGATTGAAAAAGTGAAGAAATTACTTGAGAATGTATTCTCATTGTACTCCAAGTTGTGTGATTCATCATATTTCACACAAGAAACTAGCCAAAGGATAATGAGCTTGGAACAAAATCTCAAGATTTCTAGCACTTAGCTACCCAAAGATCCAACTTAGAATGAGAAGCATTTTGCAACTATGCTTCACACACAAAAGGAGTTAACTATATTGATAGCTGAAGAGGCCAATATCAAGGCCAAATTGATGCAAATTCAATCTTCCATCACCCCACATCTGGAAGTACTCCATAAAGAAATGACCTATGTAGAAACTATTCTAAAGAAAGATCCAAATCTTTCTACTTTAGAAGGCCTTGTACATCTTGCAGTAGAGACAGCCATCCAACACAAATCATTAGAGATTGCTTTAGACAATTGGGATGCTTCTCTCAAGATGATTATGGAGGTAAATAAAACATTATTGGCAAAGTATTCAATTCATTCTTAAGATCCTTTGACATAAGTGTCAAAAAGTGGCAGAAAAGCATTCTATAAATAAAAGGGGGAGATAATTTTGCAGCATCTAATAAGAATGTAAGATATTATATTCTTTGATGGAAGAAATAAAGAATATCCAAAGGGCGATATATTCAAATTTTGAGGAAGTTGAAAAGAGGGAACATATATAGAGTAGAAGAAGTAGAAACATGGTACACATATATAGAGGCAGAGGAATAAAGGTAGATAAGGAAAAAAGTATCAGATACATTAGTATGAGACACATTCAACACAAGAATTTTGGTTATAAGAATGACACATCAGCTCAGGGAGAGTTACAAATTTTTTGAGGTATATAGTCTTCTACAAAATTTTGAACAAGTTTTTGAAGTCTTGTACATATGCCAAACAAATTATGTAGTATACTCATAAGAGATCAGATTCATAATGTTTAGTTAAGTATTTTTGCCACTCATGTCAAAGGGGGAGATTGTTAGTCTTAGATTGGTTTTAAAATTTGACTATCAAAAAACTTAACCAATTTTCAAGATGATGCTGGGTATAATACAGAAGCTGAGCTATAGTGTGTGCTGAGCCAAAGAATTCAATAGGTGCCGAGTGAACTTCAGGTGCCAAGTAATCTTCAAGTGCTAAGTGAAGTTCAAGTGCTGAGTGAAGTTCAAGTGCTAAGAGAAGTTCAAGTGCTGAGCAAAGTATAGATGCCAATTTACTATAGGAGCCAAGTGAGCCAGTTTTCCTATATGTGTCAAGCATCAACAACTAGTAAGTGTCGAGCAACATAGAATCAATATATGAGTTTGTGCCTTCACACTCTTAGATGTAAACCATTTTTGGAGCTAACATAGGATAAATCTCAAAGGATCTTGAAGACAAGATTGAATCTTGTGCATTACCTATGTAATCAACATGCAACCAATAAGAAAAATGGAGAAGACATGCAACCAATAGGAAAAGTGCAAGAAATGAGCAGGAAATGAAGATTTAATAATTTTTGTATATTCATACCTAACCCTAAGTCTTCAAAATCTTTAAAAGGAGGTCGAGACCCCATTATGCAAGAGAGAGGATGTGAAAAAGAGAAGTGTATGGGTGAATTATAGCAAAGTGCAGAAGGGTGAAAAGACTTAGTGAAGAACATAACAACATTGTAGAATCTAGTTGATCAATAACATAGTATCAAAACTTTTAAGTGTGACATATCAGATCAAACAGAGTAGATCAAGGATTTGGAATCAGCAATAGAGGATTGCAAGTTATTAGGTCAAAATTTTCTAATACTCTCTAACAATTATATTAGATATGAAAATCCTATGGTGTTATGTTGGCTTAGCAGCCATTTGTAAATCCTTTAACAGGGTGGGATTCCAAGTGAATGTACTAAATTCCTCTAACTAGGCCTACTTCTAATAGGGTAGTGAAATCCTTTAAAACAAGTCACTTTTAACAGGGTGTAAAGTCTTTAACAGGACATGCCTTTCACAAGGTAGACCATTGGAAGTGGTTAAACATTGTAACCTTGAACAATTACACATTGATGTAGTGATATTTTGTGGGTGTCATCCCCACCCTAGTTTTACGTTCTCATTTTGGAGGGTTTCTAGGTTACCAAATTTGTGTGTTATCTATTTTCATGCATGTCTTTAGTTTCATGTTTATTAGATGAATTAGATTCATGTGAATGATTTCAACTAAAAGGATTTGAAAAGGTTAAAGTTAGTTACTTCTAATTGATGCCCCCCCCCCCCCTCAGAAGTAAATCTTCCCACTTTTTAATTCCAACACATCACTAGATTTTTAGATATATTGATTGCACTTTTGTTATCATAGTAGATAACTACTGGATCTTTGATTTCTTCCTTCATTCCTAATAATAGTTTCTCGAACCACATTATGTTGGAACAATTAATGCTATAGAAACATATTCTGCCTCTACTATAGACTAAGAGATGCAATTCTTCTTTTTACTTGTCCAAGATACTAATCTCTTTCCAAGAAATAGTTCTCCTCTACTGGTGCTTCTTGTCATCAATTCTTCTAGCCCAATCATCATCAATAAAGGATTTCAACTTGAAGTTCCCTCCTTTCATTAACCATAAACCATAGTCTTGTGTTCCTTTTAGATATCTCATAATTCTTTTGATTTCTTTCATGCAATTTTCTTTGGGATTTGTAGATAATTTTGCAACTATACCAACTGCTAATACAATATTAGGTATTGTATGAACACCATAGTGAAGTTTTCCAATCATAGATCTATAAGTAGTTTAGTTTACCTCTTTTGAATCATCATTCTTGGATAACTTATGTATAGTAGAAATAGGTATTCCAATTGGTTTGGAGTCTTCCATTCCAAAGGTCTTCACTATCTCCTTGACATATTTTGACTCAGTAATGTAAATGCCATCCTTCATTTGATGAACTTGTAAACCAACAAAGAATTTTATTTATGTAAACATTGTCATTTCAAACTCTTTCTTCATTTCTTTAGAGAATGAATTACATAAGTCACCATGACCTAAAAATAGGATATCATCCACAAATATTTTTGCTAGCAAAATCTTGTTTTATGGTCCTTTAATATACAAACTGCTATTATCATTAGTTCTTTGAAAACCAATCTTTACCAAATATCCATGAAGTCTCTCATACCATGCTCTAGGAGCTTGCTTGAGACCATATAAAGCTTTGTGAAACTTAAAGACCATGTCTATTTTGTTTGGATCAATGAAACCTTCAGGTTGATCAATGTAGACTTCTTCTTATAGAATTCCATTCAAAAAAGATGATTTTACATCCATTTGATACACTTTGAATCCTTTAAATGTAGCATATGCAAGCAATGTTCTAATTCCTTTAAACCTAGCAACAAGAGAAAATATTTCTCCATAGTCTATGCCTTCTTCTTGAGCATATCCTTTACACAATAGCCTTGCCTTATTCCTTGATACTTCATCATTTTCATTTAATTTGTTTCTAATTACCCACTTTATACCAATTATATTTTTATCCTTGGGTCTAGGAATAAGAGTCCAAGTATTGTTCCTATTGATTTGTTTAATCTCTTCATTCATTGCCTTTATCCAATTTTCATTTTTCAATACATTAGTAATAGTTCTAGGTTCAAATTTAGTAAGAAAACATGTACCTTTTAGTTTTTCCTTGTCATTGTGCTTCCTATCTGATCTCCAATTATTTTCTTGAAGGTCCAGGATGCCTTCTAACATATCTAGCAAGTGCATGTATCTTACTTCTAGATTTTGGATTGGATTCACTTGGTTCACCATGCTCAAAGGTTCTATGAATTTCCAAATTCTATTATGTTTCTTTTGTTTGAGATTCAGTTCCCATAGAATGTGACTCAATTTTTTTGGAAATATAAGGCAGGAAAGGTTACTAAGAGGGAAGAGGTGAATCATGAACCAATAAAACTTTAACATACTTCACCAATTAATCCTTCATATAATATTCTGATCTAACTGCATGCATGAAAGAATGAAAGAAATTAAACATTCATAACACTTTGACACAAGATATGGTGACCAAGAAACCTTCCAAATAGGAAGTAAAACTAGTGTGGTGATGATACCCACAATATTTAGTAATGTAGTATAAAGTTAACCTATTAAGGCTTACAATTGATCACTTCTTGTGATCTTCCCTATTAAGAGAAATAAGGACTATGAGGTCCACCTTGTTAAGGGATTTACAAACATACAATGAAGCATGCACTCAGAGATTTAGAAAAAGATTGTTAAGTATACCTATTAAAGGATTTAACTGACCCAACTATTAGGATGAACCAGTGACTAATTTCTGATCTACAACTCTGATTTGTTGGTTGAGATTCGTTGTATTGTAATGATCACTTGACTATGATAGATAAATATCCACTATTCCTTATACTACTTTTAGCCTTCTTCAATTCACTCTTCTACTCATCATATACTCTTCACATACTTATTTGGATATGATAAAATTCATTACATATATACCAATCCAAATCACAACTTACTAGAGTCAGCTACAATACCAATTTCGTCACAATTCACAAAGTTGGGCCAACTGCTATAACTTGGGTTCTAAATTCAAACTCAGTGATGTTCTAATGCACAAAAAACACTATCAATTCTTGGAAATATTTGGTACTTAGTTGAACTTGAAGCTTAGTCCATACTAATCACTTCCAAGTAGCTTGAACTCGGTGAACACTATGTGACTCAGTGAACACTGAGAAAATTGGAAGCAACTGGATCACTTGGCTAACATTGCATGACTCGCTCAACACTAGATCCACTTCATTAACCCTGTGATCTTAGTAGACATTGTAGAACTTGGCTAACACTTTAGAGCTTGATTAACACTATGATCTTCTTCTCTTCCACTAAACAACTTGGTAGCCTCTACTACGCTCAGTTTGCATTGAACTTTGTCTCTGAAGCTCGGTAAACACTACAAACTGACTCACATGCTTGGTAGATACTGTATTATGACTATTTGGCTTAGGAACAACTAAATCACTTGGTTGACACTATGAATTGAATGATAAGATTGGTAGCAACTATAGAGCTCATTAACAATGTAATAATTTTGACTAAGTGTTGAGTCATTGATAGAAAAATTGACCTTAATGTTAACAAGGTTCCTCTATCAAATAATTGGTTTAAACTATCTCTAACTTAGGTTGTACTTGTTGTAACTTGGTTGACAGTAGATGCAACTCGGTTGGCACACCAAATTTGGGTGACTCGGGTGGTGTAATCTACTAAATTCTAGGTAAGGTATTAAGTTCAAAGTAGACAAAGTTTTTGTAATCCTTAGGTTCTTTGTTGTTTTTTTCTTCATTCTTTTTTGCAAACTCATCAACTTTTACATGTGCACTTTCTATAACCTTGTGAGTAGAAGGATTCAAACATTTATATGCTTTTCTCTTGTTGGAGTATCCTATGAAAATGCCTTCATCACTTTTCACATCAAAATTTCCTTTTCTTGACTCTTTTAGGATATAACAATTTCTTCTAAATACTTTGAACTAATGAACATTAGGTTTATAGCCAAACCATAATTCATAAGGTGTTTGACCTATACCTTTCTTTAGTTGAACTCGGTTCAAAGTATAAATTGTTGTTCTGATAGCTTCCTTCTAGTATTTGGTTGCAATATTTTTCTCTATCATTAGTGTTCTTGTACAATTAATGATGGATATATTTCTTCTTTTTACTATGCCATTTCGCTAAGATGTACCAGGTGCAGATACCTATCCTTTAATTCCTCTTTCATTATAGAACTCATTGAATTTATTAGAGATGAATTCTTTTCCTCTATTTGATCTTAAGCATTTTAACTTCTTACCAATTTCTTTTTCAACTCTAGCCAAATACCACTTGAATTTTTGAAAAGCTTCAAATTTATCCTTCAAGTACATTACTATCATCATCCTAGAATAATCATCAACAAACAAAATAAAGAATTTGTCTCGAGTGTATTTTTCTATACCTATTGTTCCACAAATATCTATATGAACTTGTTCCAAGACTCTTTAGTATTGAAATTCTCACTTTTAAAGCTAGTTTTACCCATCTTTCCAATCTAACATTATTTTCATGTGGCCATTTTAGGTTTTGGAAAATTTGGAATATCACTTACTCTTCTATTCTTGCTTATAGTAACTAGATTATCAAATTTTACATGACACATCTTTTTATTCCATAACCAACATTCCTCTACATGTGCCAAGAAGCATGAACTATTAGAGAGATCAAGATAGAATATATGACCTTTTGTTTGATTTCTAGTTCCAACTAGGTTTCCTTTACCATCTAGAAGCACGACGCTCCCATTCATGAATTCTACCTTGAATCCAATGTTGGTAAGCTATGCCACACTTAAAATATTATGCATTAGTCCTTCAATCTAGTAGGCATTATTACATGTGATTCCATTATTCAATGCAATGTAGCCTTTTCCCTTCACATAACATGGTTAATTGTTTCCAAATTTAACATTCCACCATTATAGTGCTCCAAGTGTTCAAACTTAGTTTTATCATCAATCATGTGATGAGAACAACCACTATCTATTATCCATGTGTCATTCTTGCTAACATGAGAAATAAGTTCCATCTTTTCATTATACTCATCATTTGATTCATCTTTAATAGCAATATATACCATTTCATCTTCATTATCACTGTCAAAATCTTTAGCAATATAACAAGATTTCTTACCTTTGTCTTTGTAGACTTTGTAACTTTTGAAATATTTCTTGCCTTTGAACTTGATAGATTTTCTGTCATCTTTACTTTTCTTGTTTGGACACCTTACAACAACGTGACCAAATTCTTCACAAGAAAAAAAAAATCAATGGAATTTTGCCTTTATATTTACCTTTTCCTTTTGGTAACCTCCTTTCAAGTAGGGCTTCAATGGCTTTAAGATCATCATCAGATTATTCATCTTCTTCATTTTTAAATTTTTTTCCTTTTGAGTTTCCTCCCTTTCTACCAAGGGTTAGTTTTTCTTTGAATGCTGATTCTATGTTGCAAGATTGAGGAAGATAGTTATCAAAGTTATCCAACTCAAAAGCTATTAATCTTCCCACTAGTGCATCCAAAGTTATATCACTTTTGGGATCACATCTCATCTCTTGAATAACTGAAACTCTAATTGCATAAATAAGAAGAAGAGTTCTTAATACCTTGTTGACTACTATTTCATCTTCTATTTTTCCTCTTGAGGCTTTGATTTCACTCACACTTGCTTTGATTCTCGCACTATATTTTGCAATGTTTTCATCTTCTCTCATCTTCATCTGATCAAATTGACCTCTTAAACTTTATGCTTTGGTCTCCTCACATTGTCATCTCCTCCATAGATCTTTTGTAGCTTGTTCCACATTTCATGAGCAATAGGAATTTCTTTGATTTCATCAAATTCAACATAATTGAGAGCAGAAGCAATGTCAATCATCATTGTGTTGTGATTCTTTTTATCTACCATTTGTTCCATAGTCGAAGGATCAGATGGTGACACATACTAGTTCTCTAGGAATTTTAGGCTTGTGTCTCCAATGGTTCCCAACTGTAGCCTCATGAGTTCCTACCATGCTTTGAAGTTATCTTTGTTCAACTTGGGAATTTCTCTTCTATAAGACATCTTGATCTTTAGCTTAGGTCCTTGAAACCTTTTCTGCAAGCACCAACATCTTTGATACTAGTTGTTCAAAATATGAGATGAGTAATTGAGAGGGGAATGGTGAATTAGTTACCATTAAAACAATTCCAAATATCTTAGATGTCAATACAAACTCCCTTTCAACTCACAACTCAGTTAGAACTTGATATTTATTGTAACTCAGTTAATAAAGAAATCTGATATATTAATGTGTATTAACCTATAGTAACTTAGTTGCAGAAAGATAAAATAGTAAGCAAATAACATGAACACATGAGACACCAATATTTAACATGGAAACCCAATTCGAGAAAATCACTGATGCAACTAGTTACAAATTTTCACTCGTCTAAATTGAGCCCTATTAGGAGCCAACCCTGTTAAAGGTTACGAAAAACACTTTTAGGTGTGACCCTATTAAAGGATTTAAATCACCTTGTTAGGAGTGGCCTTGTTAGATTTCTTAAGACACTTCAATCTAGAAATTCCACTTGGTTAGAGGATTTAGAAAATGACTGTTAACTCAAGTCTGTTAAGAGATCTCTTCACTCCTACAATTGTTAGAGAGTAGCAATAATTGACCTGATTTATGAAACAACTACTTATCCTTTGGATCCTCCTTGATCAAAATATTCTTTATAGCTCCTTGGATATTCTACTCTTAATCAAATATCCTTCTCTTTTCACATTTTATCTTTTTCACCACTTTTCATTATTTAATCCAAATCTTGACCTTTCATATATATGAAAGCCAATGTCAAGTTGGCTTGAACACCATTTCAAACAAAAAAATAGCATCAATTAAGTTGTCTTGCATAAATTTACAAATGGATAAAACTTATCTTTTGAAGGTCGATTAACATTGGGTCAATCAATTACCACTGAGTTCCTTGGTAACCAACCTGACTCAATTTACATTGACCTCCTTTGGTAACCAACCTAAATTGGTTTACACAAGAATCCTTGAAATTCTCTTCTTGAACTTGTTCTCAGTGAATACTAGAGTTATTTGAATTTGATTCCAACTGGTAGTGCTTGGTAAGAGTATAACATTTGTGTAACATCAATGAAAATATACAATTGAATAATTGCTATAATAGTTCCCACTTGAAGAACCTCTATTGAATGAGTCCTCATAGAGTGCCAAAAGATCACTAGAAATCCAATCTCTATTGGTTTTGTAAAACTCAACAAGAAGACCATCAATTCTTGGAGATTTATTATTGGGTAAAGAGTTAATAGTCCATTTAATTTCATCTAGAGTAATAGGAATACTGAGTTTGATACTATCTTCATTTGGAGGTTTCTTAGGAATCAATTGAAGACACCTATTAAGAGCCTCATAGTTAACATTAGACATCTTCGAAGAAAGAAGCCAAAAACAGTATTCAAAGAAAATTGATTTGATTATACCTAGGTCTGAGTAATTTTCATCATTGATGTGAATATTCTCAATGAACTCCCCCCTTTTTTAGCCATGATAATATTAAAAAAAATTTAGACTCTCTATCTCCTTCAATAATCTAATTTAGTTTAGATCTAGCTCTTTGTCCTTGGATCTTATAATTTTGAATCTTCCTTAAGGAGTTTTAAGTCTTAATCAAAGAAGTTTCTAGCTCTAAATCTTGAATCTTGATCTGAAGTTCCATCTCTAGAAAATTAAGCTTAGCTTGTGCCCTAGTCTCTTCCATATTCACATCCATACTTATTTTCTTGCCAATAATATGAAAGAGTTTCTGCCAAGATTAAACATGTCCTTCCCATACTTCTCTTGGTAGAATATTATGACTAACCATCTTAGACAGAGAAGTCATCTGGTGAAGTGCACCAATTGTATTTGGATCTTTGAGGAGGAAAAGATTTAAATTAAAGGGTTTTTTAGTAATAACCCTAGGAGATGGTTCATCATATTAAAAACCAATCCTTGAAGAGATGGGGGACTGATCTAAAGGAGAAGTAGGATTAATTAAAATAGATAAGTATCTAGATTTAGTTTGAAAGCAGAAGAAGGAAAAATCTGCATAAATCTGTCAAGTTTATAATAGACTCTTTGAGAGCCTTTCTAATTATTACACCAACTGTACCAAATGTTTTGAAATTCATATTTTCTTCTTTCTAAAGGATCTAGGACATTAAGGTTTCTCTTAAGTTTTTTCTAGAAGAATATTTCATTACCTTTCCAGTTGAAAGAGGTGCCTCCTATTTTTTCCTCTCTATATTCAACCATATCAAAATATCCAATAATGATCCAATGCATAGTAGGTAGATTAGATGTGGCCCATTCCCATAGTGCTTCTTTGTCTCTATAATCATTAGGTGCATAGAAGTTACAAATCCCAAAATTATGACCATATTTACTAAATACAATCCACAATGCCTTATGACAAGGAGAGACCCCTCTTTTTACAATATAATCAGCCCAATTAGGTCCCACAAGGATAGAAACTCCCCCTCTACATATTACATAATTGGAGTAATATGTAGTGGCTTGAACCCAAATCATTTTCAAAATTGTGTGAGCCTGAAATCCAACTACTTTAATCTCTTGTAAACATATGAAATCCTTTTGCATAGTCTTATTGCACCATCTTCTTACACTGTATTTTCTATCATTCATCTCCAAACTTCTAATATTCTATCTATGGATGTTGATCATGTTCATGGTTTTTGGAGGTGGTTTTTTTTGTTATTATACATTCTGTTAAAGAAATTAGAGATACCCCTTTGTTTAATTTTATATCCGTTAGAGTTGTTTAAACTATGACTATAATTTCCCTTTATTTTCTTACTTCTTTTATTGGTGGCTTCAACAAAAGGGGGATCAATTTTTTTCAGGAGATATTTCCATCCTTTAAGGCTTTGATCCATTCAGCTACATATTCTTACCACTTAGTGTCTATTTGGAAGTCTTAACAATCTCTACCCTCTCAACAAGCGAATTAAGATCAAGTTGTTGGGCATTAAGTTTGGTGGGGGTATCAACCAAAGGCGTTTCATCTACATATTCCTTTTTACAAATAATGGATTTTATCTGGTTAGAAATAGTTCATATGACCTTAGGGCTAGGGTTGGAATCATTAATAAGACCTACCTTAGATTCAAATAAGGGGTTGGAAACTATATCAAATTCTTTCTCTAAGGAGTGAAAAACCTTATTTTTATTAATCTCCTTAGGCTTACCAGACCCTTGATTAATTTTAGAGTTATTGAAAAATGGCTCTATAGATTTTTCTTTTTCAAAACTAGATACTTTACTACCAATATCTTTAGAAATCTCAAAGTTAATTATCTGTGTTCTAGATAGATCTAGACTATTGGAATTACAAATGGGAAACATATACTTCTGAGGGGGGGGGGGTGTTGTGAATCAGAAGTTCAAACTTCAACACTTAAAACTCTTTTACCATTCATTAGATGCATGTAATAAATTGAAATGAAATATAAAGAAAATGCATCAAATAAGTATATAGAGATTTAACACCTGATATGATTACCCAAAAACTCTCCAAATGAGAAGGTAAAACTAGGGTGGGGATGACACCCACAATTCTTCACTAATGCAGCAATAAAGTGTCACCAATTAAGGTTACAATAAGTTGACCATAAGACATGATCTGCCCTATGAAAGGCTTACAAGAGACTGTTAAGTCCCACCCTGTTAAAGGATTTTAACACCCTATTAGAAGTGTTCCTAATTAAAGGACTTTAGAACATTCACTTGGAATGTCACCTTGTTAAAGGATTTTGCAATGATTGTTAAGTCAACCTTAGTCCAAAGGATTTCACTCTGATGATACAGTTGTTAGAAAGCAATAGTAAAATGTTTGATCTGATGACTTATAGCTTTAAATTGCTAGTTTCAGATCACCATTCTATCTTTCTTAATCCTTTTTGATCTAATTTTCCAATGCTCTGTCTTTGACCCTCTATTCTATAAACTAATTCTACAATTCTTTCACTTTGCTAAGTCACCTTGAATGCTTTCTCATCAATTCACCCCTTTTCTTCCTTCTACTCTTTGCTTGCATGCATACTATATTATGGGGCTTCATCTTCCTTATAAATAATTTGGTGGCTTATGGTTAGGTATGAATCTATGATTGAGATTCATTCATTTTTTTCTTGATCCCTTGAAATTTTCTAATTGGTTGCATGTTGATTGCATAGGGAATTCAAATAGATTTATCCTTATCTTCAAATCTTCAAGATTTATCCATAAGTTGGAATAAAAATGGTTTACATAGTTGTTTGCTCCATCACAAACAAATTGATCTAATCGATATTACTTGGCACTTGATAACATTGATGCTTGACACATATTGTAGTTTTGTTTCTAGCTCAACACTTGAATTGCTCGACATCAACTACTTACTTGGCACTTGAATCACTTGGCATGGTCTATCTACTCAACACTTGAGTGACTTGGCACATGAGTGACTTGACACTCATTTCAACTCGACATCTATACATATTATACTTAGCATGTATTACTAGCTCAACATGAACCTAGTAAATATCTTAAGTTTGTTGACACTCAATTGTCAAAACCAATCTGAGATCAACAATCTCCCCCTTTGACATGAGTGTCAAAAACACTTAACTGTATATAAAAAATCTAATCTCCTTGAGTATAATACATTCACAGCTTAACACATATACAAAACTTCAAAAAAATTTCAAAATTCTGTAATAGACTTATATACATCAAAATTTTGTAACTCCGCTTGAGTTAATGTGCCTGTTTTGTATCCAAAATTTGTTCTTTGTAGATTTGTCTTTTGCTGATACTCTTTGGCTTCAAAAATATTGATACTCTTTATCTGATATATACTTTTTTTCTGTTCTTTTTTCTATTTTCTCCTCCTTTTTGTGCACTCTCCCCCTCTTTTTCTATCTTTATTCTCCCCTTTTTCTTAATATCTCCCCTTGCATATTTGTTTATCTCCCCTTTTTATATAATCTCCCCCTTTTTGACACTTATTTCAAAGGGTCTATACATTGATTGTGTATTTATCCAAAAAGTTCTTATGGACTTCCATTATAATCTTTAGAGAAGCATCCTAGTTGTCTAATGCAACATCTAATGATTTTATTTGGATGGCTATCTCGGCTACAAGGTGAACTAGTCCATCCAATGTTTAAAGATTTGAATCTTTCTTTATCAAGGTCTCTGCATATCCTAGTTCCTTGTGGATTATCTCCATATGATGGGTAAGGGTGGCTTGAATATTAGTCAACTTGGCTCTTATATTAGCCTCTTCTATTGTTAACACAACTAGTTGACTTTGTGTTTGAAGGAATGAATGGAAATGCTTCTCACTTTGAGTTGGATTATTAGGTAATTGCATTCATGATACTTTTAAGTTTCTCTCTAGAATCAGAATCCTATGGCTTATTTCTTGTGTGAAGAGTGTGGGATCACACAATTTTGTGTACAATGAGAATATGTTCTCAAGTACCTTCTTTACTTTCTCTATTTTTTTGAAAAATTTAACTTGTGAGAGTGCTATATCACTTGATATTTTCTCATTGACTTTTTCTTGGAATTTTCTTTTAGACCATTCCATTAGTTTGACATTGGCTTCTTGGTCTTCATTATTTACCTATTCCACAATTTCTAATAATTGTTCTAATATTGGCTTAGATTCATCAGGTGTTTGCAAGCTATCTAAAAAGATGTCTTTAATATCTTGTAATGCTTGCCTCTATTTTTACTCTTTTTAGAGTATTTCTTGTTGTTTCTTCTTTTCTAAGGCTTCTTGCATTATGCCTATTTGCTCTAGTGTCATGGTTGCATAGTAATATTTTGGTATCACTATCTCTTCATCTAAAATTGCATCTCCATAGTGAAATACCTTGGCAACCTTGGATAAGTTGGAGCCTAGTGATAAAATTTGCATTGGTATTGAATTAATGCTCAACCTTTGAAGGACTTTTGTTGGAGTGCTAGATGTTGGTAAATTTACCAATGTTTGTATGACTTCTTGCTCCTTCTCCTTTGGTATGTCCTTTTCTTCAGTTCTACCTTGATCAATCATTATTACCTAACCTATTCCTTATGTTTGTGTTTTAGGTACATATACCTCTATCTATCCTATTTGTGCTTCTAGAGCCTTCTCTTCTTGAGCAGTTTGAGTTTGTTGTGCAATCATGTCAACTTTTATAGTAGTGTCAACTTTTGTAGATGTATCATCTGATGTTTGCACTGGAGGTTGAGAACTAGTAGCTATAGGGATGACAAAAGGTCATTCTTGTGTGTTCAACTTATCCCTTTTTATATCAACTATTACCTTCTAAAGCTCTTCAACATTGACCAACACAAGATTCTCACACAATCTTGCTTGTAGTGTGGATTTGTCAAGCATTTTCTTCAGGTCCTCTATAGTTAATGGGTTGATGTTCTAAGGTGATTTATCAAGAACATCCTTTACTATTATGTTTTTTATAGGTGTGCTTGTATCATCTGGAGGCCTTATGGCTAGCATTTGTGTGTCTTGCACATTTTGTTCTTCTTGATGCTTTTCAGCTGTGGCCATTTGATCTTTCTTCTTTTGTGTCTCTTCCATAGTGGTATCTTCTTTTTCTTTTTCTATCTCCTCTTCCTTTTCTTCCTCTCCTTCTTTATCATTTCTTCCCTTAAAGGGATCCTCTTCTCCTGCTTTGACAGTTGTCAACCCATATATCAATTTCCACATTTGATTGGATTTCTTTACGACATCTTCAATGTTATTCTGGAGTATGCTAAATGCCTTATATTTGGGTGCAAATATACTACCTTACTTCTTATTTGCCTTGATAATTTACCCCTTTGTTAGTTCAGGAATCACTTGGGCTAGGGTTGATTCCCTTATTTTTTTTTCAAGTTTAAGCAATAATGCCACTTATTTTATACAAGGGTGTATAGTTCATTGGGCATTGTGTTGTCTATTTCAAGTGGAGTATTCTTGAACTTAGACATCATGGCATACACTTAATCTTCTACCTTGTTTTGCTCTTCTCTAGCAAGTTTTTCAAAATCAATGTTCTTTAATCCTATCATATCTACATTATCTTTAACATTATCACAGATATTCTCAAGATTAGATTTAGGTGCATGACTTACTTCCCTAAATTGACTTGTATCTTCTAACTCTGTCTTTTCATCATCTGAATTAGGCTGTACAATATACTTTCTCCTTTGTTCCTTCTACACTGGGCCCTTCTGTTCAGTTGCTTTTGTTTTCTCCTTTTCCTGCTCTTTGGCCTTTTGAGTAGTGGCCCTTGTACTAGCCCTTATTGTTGGGGCAGTTGGCTTTGTTGTGCTTGGCTTGGTAGCCTTCTTTAATTTTGGTTTGGCTTCAGGCTATGCCTTAGCCCTCCTCTTTTTAGATTCTAGCTTTACTCGTGCTTCCTCAGATTCTTCTTCCTCTACACCTTCTTCTTCTTGGTCTTCACCCATGCCTTGGGTTAAAGCTAAAGGTTCTTGACTTTTCACCTCTTCTTCCTCTTCATCTTTTTCTTCATCATCACCTACACCTTCTCCAAACTTGGCCTTCAGTTTCCTTACCATTTTGTCCTTCTTTTTGAAAGTAGTTCCATCTCAACCTTTTACTTCACAACATCATAATTGCCAAATATCTTGGCACTTTTGTTAATTTCTTTAGCAAGGAGTGTAGTAATGGTAGCTGAGGCTTCATCAACATTTATTTCATAGCATAGGGGCCTTAGCCATTTAACCCTAGGTACAATAGCCTAGATATAAGTGTAATCAATATCTACAAGGAAACAAATGTCATTATAGTATTTCTCAACTAGGGAAACAAGAACCCTTAACCTCTGCTTCATAGACTTCTCAAAGTCTTCAAATTAACTTGTCATAATTGACTCAAAATTGTCTCCCATTTACTCAATACACTCATTGATTTGAACAACAACTGAACTATTTGTCTTCCATCCTACTTTTCCAAGAGATGAAAACTCATTTTGTACATAAAAAAATATTCATACAAGTATTGATCCAAACTTGCATTGAGCACTCTTTGACCTTCTAATAGCTCCAAGATTCTCCATTATTTGCTACAATTGGAGTTCTACTAGATCATAAGTATTATCCTTCTTGAAAATTTTATAACCTACATCAATAGCTCTGTAGGGAACACTATTTAACCTGCTTGATTGGTACAATTTATGTGATATGACCCTTATTGCAAAATCAAGAAGTGGATCTATAATAGTGTCAATGGTCATTCCATGTTTGTTCCACTTAGCACTTGTTTTTATCCCTATTGGCTCTGTCGAGTCACTTCTTAATGTCTTGGGCCTATTTAGGGTTGGATAATTAGTAACCATATGGACAATTCTCTTTGAAATTTTAACGGGTCAGCCCTCTAACCATAGACATCCATCATGTATTCTACTCATAACTATTTTAATCCATTCAGTTTTAAAAACCATGGGAAAATCTAGGGCACAGGTCAAACCCTTTCTCTCCAAAATCTTGAATTCTTCCTTTAGAACTCTATTTTTACACAATTTTTCACACGCTTGTCTTATATTGAACCATTATAACCTTAGGCAGGATCATAGATAACACTTTAGCTAGGTCATTTTTATAGGAAACTTTTGGAATAGCTTTGAAATCTGGTTGTTTAACCTCATTGTTAATTAATTGAACATCAAATACCTCTTTCTCTTTCATAGTTTTTGAACTAGAAGCCATTTTGACAAACTAGGGTTTATCAAATTTAAAAACTATGCAACTTAGCTTATGAAGAATACGTTTTAGATTCGATAAATTGATGCTTAATCATTGCAAATGCTTTGAACTAGTTTTTAGATCACTTCTTCACTCTGCTCATTCTTGCTTTGAGTTTGTAATGATAAAAAAAGGTGAAAATCAACCTTATACCCTTCAAAACTTTACAATTAATGCTTACTTGTGTACAACTATAAAACTTGGCATCAACTTGATTTTTGTTTCACTTGGCATCTATTTATTTTACCACCACTTGAAAACTATTGGAATTACCTTTACTCAACTTCTATAGAGATTTCCCTCACTTGGAAACTACTATTGACTCAGCTACAACTATCTTTGACTGATAGCTCAACACACACTATTATTTACTTGGCATACACAAAAGACTTTTCATACTCGACAACAACATGAAAACTTGAAGATTTTAACCTTGAATTTTCCTTGAATTCTTGCATCTTAATTGATGCTAATGGAATCATTTCAGTGCTAATTTCTTTTGGAACTAATGTATAATGTAATACTTTAAATATCAATCCCACATACCTCTTATTTTCTTAGTTTGATGAAGTGTGACCACTTGACCCATTGGCTGAAGTGATCCCTTCTACATTTGATGTACTCCTAACATATTTCTTCTTCCATGTCTTTTTCATTTCATTCTTGATGTGCTCAACATCTGTCTTGCCTTTACCTTTTTTAAATTCAGAATTGGGTTCCTTTGACCTAGTTGGACAATGCTTGCTGATGTGACTAGTCTTGTGATAGCTAAAACATGTGGTTTGACTCAACCATCTCTTGTAGTTACCACTAAAGTGTGTTCTAATGCAATTTTTAGGTATATGCCCATATTCCTGACAATAGTGACAGCTATATCTTGTATTGTAATCCCACTTATAGGAGTTTTCATAGCTTCTTACCTTTTTTGGCTTGCTTGATGACCAAGTGGACTTGGATTTGCATTCAAAGGCTCTATGTCCATACTTCTGACAATTGTAACATTGTCCTTCAAATTTTGGTGCATGCATGGTTCTAGTTCTGCATTCATATGCTTGATGACCTTGTTTGTTGCACTTGTGAGAATGAGTCATGTTCTTTGGCTTACCATTCTATTTTGCATTCTTTCTCCTGCAAACATTAGTTGTATGTCATTTCTTACCACAATGATGATAAGTAAGTTTATAGTTCTTACCTTTATTATTCCTTTCCTTAGCAGCTTTGGATGATTCTCCTTCTTCAGTGCTTGTGTAACCCAATCCTAATGTATGTCTACTAGATCTAGGGGATTTTAGTAGTTGCTCAAAGTACTTGATGGATTCATTTGGCTTCATGAAACTTTCAACAAATTTCTTTTCTCTTTTTAGGTCATTCTGTAGTTGTTCATTTTGCAGCTTCAAAGTGGTTATTTCAATGTCCTTAACATTCAACTCATGATGAGCATTCATCATTTAGCTTAAGGTGTTCAATTGCATGTTTGAGATCCTAGGTAGCTCTGATGACTTTTCCTCCAATCTATTTGCCAAAATTTTTTTGTCTTCTTCAATCATGGCCTTGTCTTGTATAGCTTTCTTCTTTTGTTTAGTCACCTCACACAATAGTATAGCTTGTGATTCTTATTCCAACTTGAGATTTGTGATCTCCTCAACTTTTGCTCTATTCTTTTCCATTAGATCTACAATTACTACATCAAATTCACTAGAGTTGCCATCTGCAAATAGTTTTTTGGTATCAATCTCTTTGTATTGTGTGTCATTTTCTACTATAGTAATCTCTTTCCTTCTCTTCAAGGAACTCTTCAAAGCATCTTTGGCTTCATTCATTTGATGTAGTATGAGATGTATCTCAATCTCCTAGTTTTCAATGGTCTTTCCCAACTTGTAGACTTCCATTTCAAGATCTTTTCTCCAAGTTGTAAATTTTCTCCTCCTAAGAACTCAAATCTGATACCCATTGTTGGAATTACAAATGGGAAACATATACTTCTTGGATGGGGGGAGGGGGGTGAATCAAAAGTTCAAACTTCAACACTTAAAAGTCTTTTACCATTCATTAGATGCATGCAATAAATTGAAATGAAATGTAATGAAAATGCATCAAATAAGCATACACACATTTAACACCTGATATGATTGCCCAAAAACCCTCCAAATGAGAAAGTAAAACTAGGGTGGGGATGACACCCACAATTCTTCACTATTGCAACAATAAAGTGTCACCAATTAAGGTTACAATAAATTGACCATAAGACATGATCTTCCCTTTGAAAGGCCTACCCTGTTAAAGGCTTGCAAGAGATTGTTAAGTCCCACCTTGTTAAAGGATTTTAACACCCTATTAGAAGTGTGCCTGATTGAAGGACTTTAGAACATTCACTTGGAATATCACCCTGTTGAAGGATTTTGCAATGACTATTAAGTCAACCTTAGTCCAAAGGATTTTATTTTACTAATATAGTTGTTAGAAAGTAACAGTAGAATGTTTGATCTAATGACTTACAACTTTAACTTGCTAGTTTCAGATCACCATTCTGTTCTTCTTAATCATTGTAATATGATTTGCCAATTTTCTGTCTTCAATCCTTTGTTTTGTATATTTATTCTACAATTCTTTCACTCTGCTAAGTCACCTTGAATGCTTTCTAATCAATTCACACCTTTTCTTCCTTCTACTCTTCACTTGCATGCATACTATATTATGGGACTTCATCTTCCTTATAAAGACTTTGGTGGCTTATGGTTAGGTATGAATCTATGACTGAGATTCATTCCTTTTATCGCTTAATCCCTTCCAATTTTTTGATTGCTTACATGTTGATTGCATAGGGAATTCAAATAGATTCATCCTTATCTTCAAAGCTTTGCAATTTATCCAAAAGTCGGTATAAAAATGGTTTATAGTTTTTTGTGCCATCATAAATAACTAGATCTAATCTATGTTACTTGACACTTGATAATACTAATGCTCAACACATATTGTAGTTCTATTTCTAGCTCAACATCTAAATTTCTTGGCATCAACTACTTACTTGGCACTTGAATCAATCAACATGGTCTATCTACTCAACACTCATTTCAACTCAACATCTATACATATTATACTCAACATGTATTACTAGCTTGACATAAAATTAGTAAATATCTTAAGTGTGTTGACACTCAATTTTCAAAACCAATCTGAGATCAACACTGGACATTATTTTCTTACATTTCCATTTCTTGTACAATGAAAACAAGAACCTAAGTTACCAAGTTGTGAGGCTTTCCATGAATTTTTTTTAGAACCAATAGTAAGAGAAATATTATTAGGGAATCTAAGTTCTAGTTCAAGAGCAACTAGAGCTCTATCATTCAAATGCGGAAGGGTAGTTTTAGATTGTTCAATATGCAAAACTAAGCCAATAGGCTTCAATAACTAATGGACAAATGGCCAAAATTCAACATTCAAATTCTTAATTTCTACCCAATTAGGTGAAGCCCTAGTAGAGACTTCTTCAAAATTCCTAGTTGGAGGCCATGGGAAGGCTCAAAAGAGATTTACCCACATTCCAAATTTTTTTACAAAGGATTGTTTCTTGCATATTTTGGGTTTTGACAAATAGAAAAAAATGCCCTTTTTGAATCATTCTACAAAATGTAACATGAATCCCAAGTTTCTCACCTCATACATTAACAATCCATTCATAAAAAAACTTACGATAAGGTAAGAACTCTTTATCCAAACAAGAAAAGAAAACAACACTATTTTTTAATTGTATTTTTTCTACCTTAATAGCTCTTGCCATATCCTCATTTCATGAGAGAGAAAGGGTCCTCAATTCATGGGACAAAGTATTTCCTTCCTCCTCTCCTCCATAGTTACTAGACATGATACTTCCTCCATCTCTGAGTCTATCTCCATTGGTTGAGGGTCTATCATTTTGATTTCCATCTGCAACAACTTTACAAACCTTCCCAAAAAAACAAGCTGATGGTGGGCAAGATATTGTAAGTTCCTCAGAAAAAAATGCCTTGTAAGATGGTTTAATATGAAAATCCTTTTCTTTACTTTGCAAAATACCTTGGGAATTAGTATTGTTTACACCTTTATCTTCTTTCATCATTTTTGTAGAATTACCTCCTCCACTATCATTCATCATTTTATCTCTCTTCTCTCCCATGAGTGATCAAAGGAAAGGAATAAATGTGGGGTAAGGTTTGTTTACACACAAAAATGAAGCCCAATCGACACACACAAGCAACATAATAAAGATAAGCAATAAACCACACAAGTCGAAAAGAAAAGAAAAGCTTCAAAACCAAGGCAAACAAAGGACACAAGGAGAAAAAGAAAGAATAGAAAAAGGTTGCAGGATATAAGAGCCAAGGCACATAGGTGTCTAGCTTTCATACATAGTTTCAAAGCTCCAAATATTTATCTACGTATTTTTTGTTTTAATTATTTATATTTTTTCAAAATTTCACATTTGATTTATTATGTTTACTAACTAGTTTTCTCATAGATACCAGACTTGAAGGACCTTAGACTTGGAAAGTAAATAAAAATGAATATTTAAAACATGTGTTTGAATGAATTTTGTAACAAATTGGATAAATCAAACACACTCTTGAATATCTTAAGGCTAAAATAATCACACTCAATCTTAATTGTCTTAAAGAAATTAACAAACATGTCATTGGAATGTATGCTTAAAAGGAACAATTCTCATCTCTTGGAATGAATGTAATGAAGAGAATAGTACACTTGCAATTTAATTTTTGGGTAGTAATTAATCACTCTTTAATGCCTTTCACACATCCACTTGCTTTATGAGAATGTCTTATGCTAGTTAGAAAATCTAGTTTCTTTAATTTGATTTTAGTTTGGAAATAAATAAAAGATTATGGTGTGTTTTATGAAGTTTTTCTAAAAATTTCTAAGAGATGTTAATCCCATCAATTAAGTGATGTGAAACAAAACTTTCTATTATCTATATCCTTTCCCCTCACCTTTGTAGATCTTGGGCTTAAGAAAAAGATATAGTCATTTTTGGTTTACTTCTAGAGAAGCACGCCCTTTGGAAAATATACATCCCCACTAGAGAATGACCTCAAGATGGTAATTCCCTGACCAATATATAAATGAGATAGTGGGTAAATTATTGTTTATACCATAAATCTTAGATGAGGTGTATTCATGGTCAACCAAGGTTGGTGAATATCCCTATGATTTTGACATGGTCAACTAGCATCTTAAGTAAGTCACACACATACAAACAAATTGGGGGGACACGATGAACCTTATTACAAACCAACTAGTAGCCACCATTTTTATCCTTGGTATGTTATTTCTAGTACAAGAGAATATAAGGATTCTCTAAAGTTACCTAACATTTTTTTCCCCTGGTATAGGCAAAAGGCTACTTATATTTCATCACCAAGAGTCATCGACCCTATAGAAAGGGGGCTTCTATTTTCCATACCTTGAAGGTTTATTAACATGTAAGTTTTTCAATGAACTCCTGTATCAACTCACCTCTTATATTGAGAGGGAAATATAACACTAAAACCTATAAAACATTGTGAGGACTCCTCTCGGTAGGCCTAATGATTAACATAGTGGAACCATTGGCTTAGCATATGGATTTTTGACTATTTTCTTATGTGCATAAAAAATAACAGTCACTTTCACTTGCCACACATTGTCCAAGTTTGTCTTTCCTTGGTAAGATTGATTTCAACTATTAACTACATTATATTTTCAAAACCAAACATGAAACAAGGAAAAAAGAATGATACAATGGGTTAAACATTTGAGAGAAAATTGGTTTGTGAGTGGGTCCTTTGATTTTTAAAACATTTTATTGAGTTCCTGTGATCATTCCAACATTAAGATTTTGTTCTTGCCATGTCCAAAATTGTCAAACATATGAAGGTAAAATTGTCAAACCCCTTTGTCTACAAAGAGAAGAAAAACCTAGCACACAAGGATACACAATACTACTAAGCCATTAAAGACATAAAAAATGAAGAAGATAGACAAGGGTACTATGTAAAATTTGAGTGAAAGGCTAAACTCCTATAATAGTGCATGATACCTAATGTTAACCAATGATTTTTCTATCTAGGGAGCCTTGATTTGAGTGCCTACATATTGACTATATCATCCAAATTTCTAAAATGATATATTTCTAAAGCATCTTTCTAAACCTCACTCTTACATTTTCAAACCTTCCTCTAAAGAGAAATTATCATTTGAACCATAGTCCTAGAATCAAAACACTTCTATATAAAATCCTTCATTGAATCAAACATGAATCAAACATTTTCAAATCCAATCCTAGGTAGTAAGACACTAATATATTTGGGCCTCTTTTTTGACATCCATTTTTGATAGAGGGGGCACACTTTTTGAATTTGGAATTTTTTTTTGTAATTGTGCTTGATAGCAAGAAATTCTAATGCTATTTGTGTAGACAATTATAATTGCAAAGACCATGTGCAAACATAAAAAAGGGAAGTTCCCAAATTGATTTTATATTTTCTTACGCAAAAGCATTCATAAACCTTCACACATGGTGAGATGCATTTCTTACATATTTGTAGACATTTTCACTAGATAAGTGTTGCCATTAGACTATCAATGTGATGTCAAGGTGAAAGTCCTCCAAATTGTGTTAGTGAAGAAGCAAGGTATTGGAAATAATATTATCAAAAAGCAATGTGAAAGCCCTCTAAATTGTGTGAGTGTAGAAGGCAACCATTTTTTTAGAGAATAGGGAATAAATTTTTCCATTAGCACACAAATATAAGTCCCTTTTATTTATTCATAACTTGATATATTCATGTTTACTCAGTAATATCATTTGTGTTTGAGAAAGCATTCAATCCTATTTCTATTTTCCTACACAAAAATACCAATAATTATGCCCTTAGAAATTTGTAACCCTTGTTTCATTTGAGAAAATAAATTTGTGGTACTAATCTTGTTGAATTTGATGAAAGATCAACCCCACAGCTCCAAAGAATCACCTACATGCAAACACCTATCACAGAAAAGGAAATAAAAAGCTACAGAGGCTAGAATTCCTAGATCCATAGATGAGACATTGTTGATGAGAAAAAAGAGAGACTAATATTATCAAACATGAATGAATACTATAATTACAAAGAGATATCATCCTTATAAAGGAGATTAAAACCCTTATACAGAGCAAGATAACAAGTCCTAAATGTACAACTTGGTAGGGATAGTATTGAACACTAGGAGAGAGATGTAATATCAGGGCTCAAGAAGAGTAATAACATCAAGAAAGATAGATAATTGAAAGAAAATGGAAAGGTCAAGCATATGCTGTTGAGAAATAAGTAGCTATCAAGCAAGCAATAATAGAATATTTTTGCCCCCCAGGATTGAAAGCAAAATGAGGTAAAGGGAATGCACAAATAAGAAAGATACAATCAAATTGAGATAGAACAAGGTACATGATGACAAATATGTGATTAAAACTAAAGAATGACCATAAGGAAGTGAGAGAACACCCCAGTTTGGCTAGAGTTGACCAAGAAGGGGAAAACATGAAAATTAGGTCAAATCAAGTAGAAAGATGGTTTAGAAGAGAAAGATGTGAATTAAAGTGGGTATGAAGTGTAGAAATGAAGGAATGAAGATGCCCTAATGAAGATTCAAATATTAGACCTCAAAAGGTTAGCTAACCCCATAGAAGAAGATATAATTTTAAACTATGATTTTGACCAACCGGATGAATTCAGATTTGGATTTTGATCCTTAAAATGTATCCAAGATGTCAAAATTAGCCAAGGTTCAAAAGGTCATATAGATGTGATGAAAGGTATAGAATAAGAAAGGGAGTGGATGTGATCAACATGGAATGATTGACATGATCAAGATGAAGAAATGAGAATAAATGAATTTTGTTAGCTGACATGTCTATGGAATATGAAGAGAGATATCTCTGTATAATACAAGACTAAGCTAGAACGATCCTACACTGCAAGCTAGTATGCAAAGTGGTTTACTTGTAAGGGATGTAAAATATTTAGACTCTAATTTCATCATTGAGCATTATTAGGTACATTAGTACATCATACAATTCTCACTAGTATAACTATGAGGATATGAATATGATCTATATCAAATAGGTATGTCAGAACCCGACCTAAGCATCAAAGACACACAAGGCAAGATGACCAATGTAGTTAGATTCCCTAAGTTTAGTATAGCAAGATTACACCTGTATCAAGACATGTCTCCAAGATAGCCCTTGAGTGCAATCTTGTGAAAATAGACAAGGATGATATGTTGTAGGCCCCAAAGTGTCAAGTAGTACAAGCAGAAAGGCTCTCAACACCTTAGACTAACAAAATACACCCACAAGAGAAAACAAGTAAAACATGCCCCATGCCCCTAGTCTTCTAGTCCATGAAATCCTTGAAAGACTATTAGGGAGGGAACACAAAAGAAATAATCATAGAAAACACACAAAGAAGAAAAATTTCATCATATCTCAACAAGTTTAAAGTTTAAATTCATGTGTGTATGTGACATGGCCATTTCTTCAAGACTCACATCTAGTAGTGAGAAATATCTCAACATCCTAGACAATAGATAATGTATCCAAAAAGTTTTGAGAAACTCTCAATTTTAAGGGGGGAGTGTTGAGAAACACTATCTTGAATGAGTTTCCAAAGAAACCCTAATGCACAAGAAGACCTCGATAAGCTAAGTAACTGTGCCCTCGAGATGAGGAAAAGTGTAGATTTGAAGCTAGGAAATGCATTGTGAAATGAATGAATGTGAAGTGAGACTAATAGATATAGGTGTGAGTGTCTCAAGTAGCAACTATTTCTAGGTTTTCACCACTTGGAATTTTTTTTCAATTTTTTTGTTGATACATCAAAGCGACTATTGCTAGATTTTCATTAAGATAATCATTTTTTTTAGAATATTTTATATTTTCTAGGATTTGTTAGGATCATAAGATATATACACAATAGTTGTTCCATAAGAGCCTTAGGCATATAATTTCTTTAGATGTAAAATATATATAGGCTCAACAAGTTGTTACCCTTTAGGAGTAGAGAGATGATAGGCACCAAATCCAAACGCTGCTCTGACAATGTAAGGACCTAACTAGTTAGGCTTACATTTTCTTTTCCATTATTTATTTTACTGATTCTTAGGGTTCTCAAAGAACAAGTTCACCCACTTGGAACTCATGAGGATGGACCTTCATGTTGTAGCTAGTAGGCATCATTTTTTGATAAGTCCTCATGTGATTGAAAGAAGCCTTGTAGTGCTCATTGAGGGTTTCTATCTTGTGTATCCTCATAGCCCTATGATATTCATTAGTTATTAACCCATGTAGGGAGACTCATAGTGAGGGAATCTTGAATTCTAAGGGTAGGAAACCTCGTAACTATAGACTAGTGAAAAAGGTATAGCCCCTTTAGGAGTACATATATGGTCCTATAAGCCTAGAGTGGTAGGTTGATTTGCAAATGCCACTCTCTACCTAATTTGTGGATTATGTAGAGGACTAGTGCTATTTTATCTTGAATTCATTGTAGAGTTGCTTGAGGTCCTTATTTTTGAATTGTCCTCCATTATCAATGACAATGGAGGATGGGATACCATAGTGACAAATAATGTGGTTGAGAATAAGCAAGGCAACATGCATTCCTATAGAAACTAATAAAGGCATAACTTCAACCCATTTTGTGAAATATTTAGTTGCTATAATGATGAACTTGTGTCCCCTAGATGAGCTTGGATGAAATTTTCTCACAAAATCAAAGGCTCACTGTTGAAAAGGCCAATATGAGATAGAAGAGATAAGCTCATGTCCTAGAGCATGAATCAATTTACCATGTAATTGGCACTTTTTGCAAGATTTAGAATATATAACAACATCATCTGACATAGTTGACTAATAGTAACCCACCCTAAGTGGTTTTTGAGAAAGTACAAGGCCATTAGATTATTCCCTAAAAATACCATTGTGGACTTTGGCCAATGCCTTATCAGACTCTTCTAGTCTTTCAAACCTAAGAAGCATTCTGTCTTGACCCTTCCTACACAAATCACCAAAGACAAGGGTATAGTGTGAGGCATTACAAAGAAGTTGGAATTTTGGTTGCATGTGAGATTTTTAGGAATTATTTGATCATGTAGGTAGGAGAAGATGGTTGAGTAGCAAGAGGAGTCATGACTGACAACCGTGCAAATCACATGATTATTGGGGAAGTCATACACAATATGACATAATTCTTCCATCAAGAACTCAAAGCAGGATTCATGATCTTGTAATTGTAGAATAGATGCTAGAGTGTCCATAACATCTATACCATTATTTTCTTTCCTAGGAATTTTTTGGAATATTACAAATGTGAAGTAGTTCCCTAAGGCATCAATCAATTTCTTGTAAGCTACAAGCTTGCCATCTTTAGTTTGATAGTCATTATTAACTTGACTAATGGAAAGCTAAGAGTCTCCATATATGTGCAACTCTATAATCCTCCATTCTAGAGCCAATTTGATACCATTAATTGAGGCCTCATACTCTACTATATTGTTGGTGCATGGAAAAAAAAGTTTATAAGACTTTGCGATAGTGTAGCCATGAGGTGTGACAAACAGGATCCTCATGCCAAATCCATTCTAGGTGTTAGAGCCATCGAAGAACATCTTACATGTTCTTTTAATGATATACATGATGGAAGCATCATGAAATTCAATATGCATTGGAACATTGTCTTGTAATGGAAACTCTACAAGTTGATTAGCTATGGCTTGTCCCTTAATGGTCTTGCATTTAATGTATTGAATGTCAAATTCTAAGAGAATCATCATCCACTTAGCAAGTCATCTAGTGAGTACAAATTTACTTAGTAAATATTTAAGGGGATCAATTTTTTCAATAATCTACATCGTGTGAGAAAGCATGTAGTGCCTTAGCTTCTGGGATGCAAATACCATTGCAAGAAAAAGCTTTTAAAATGTTGCTGTAATTTACTTCATAAGCCACCAAAGTGTGACTAATGTAGTATATAACACACTCCTTTCCATTCTCATCACTTTGTGCTGGTAATGCTCCCAAGGAAGAATCTATAGCTGAGATGTATAAGATCAAAGGTTTTCCTGGTATAGTTGTCATCAATATTGGAGGTTTAGACAAATATCCTTTGATTTGATCTAAGATTTTTTGACATTTTGGATTCTAAATGCATGTGGAGCCTTTGTGCAAGTTCTTTTTGAAGGATTGTGCTCTATCAATTAACTTATTTATAAACCTCCTAATAAATTGATGATGTCCTTGAAGACTTCTTAATTGATTGATGTTCTTATGAAGAGGCATTTCCATGATGGCTTGCACCTTTTCTGGGTTAACTTCTATGTCTTTTACAGATATGATGTAGCCTAGTAACTTTCCTGATGTGACACTAAAGGCACACTTTTTCGGGGTTTAGCCTAAGTTGAAACTATTCCATGTGACATTATCAAACTCAAGTCTTCAAGGTGTGTATCTCTTTTCTTGGATTTAGCTAAGGTGTCATCAATACAGTCTTCCATATTCTTATACATCATATCATGGATGATACTAGTCATGGATCTTTGGCAAGTGGATCCTACATTCTTTAACCCAAAAGGCATTAAATTCTAATAGAAAGTACCCCATGCATATGTAAAGGTTGTTTTCTCTTGATCTCCTGGGGCAATTTTGATTTGATTGTATCTAGAAAAGTCATCCATTAAAGAGTAAATTTGATAACCTATTGTCATGCCTACTATCATGTCTATGTTAGGAAGTGGAAAATAATCCTTAGGGAATTCTTTGTTCAAGTCTTTGAAATCTATGCACACACGGATGGACTTATCATGTTTGGACATAGGTACAATGTTGGAGACCCACTCTACATAGTTAATAGCTCAGATGAAGTTTTTACTTAAGATCTTTTCTAGTTTTTCTTTAACCAAGAAAGAAATATGTGGATGCATTTTTCTCAACTTTTTCTTGATGAGTTTGAAACTAGGAGAAATAGATAAGTGATGCATGATAAGATTTTTATCAAGGCTAGGCATATCTAAATAGGTCCATGCAAAGTTGATTTTCTTTTCTTCAAAGAATTTAGTGAAGTTCACCTTTTCCTCAAGTGAAAATGATTGATCAACATGAATGATCTTAAAATATTCTTCTATACCAAGATTAATAGACTATTTAAGTTCAATGAGAACTGAAGATTTATCCTAAAAATAACTTGGAAGACTATTAGGTGCCTCAAATAATTTTTCACCTTGGATGTCTTTGTTTTTACTTTTTAGAGGTTCAGATGCCACCATAAGGCAGTTTTCACTGTTTGAATCCTTATTTTTCATTTTATCTTATTTTTTGACTAAGGTAATTGATATCAATTTCTATCATGTTAATCATTAGTTCATTGGTGAAAGATATCATGAGTTCAATGGTATTGAAGTAGCAAGTGATCTCATAGTCATTCTAAAAAGATGGTAATTCAAGTCTTTAGTGTTGAGCATACCAATCTATGAGATTAGGGTGGTTTAATGAGAGGAAAGTGGATGCTTCAAGATTTTTTATGTGGAAGGAGTCATCTCTGGTGACACAAGAGGTTGAGCCTATAGTGAAAGCTCCAAAGGAATCCAAATTAGGAATAGACCTAGAGGGATCAATGTGATCCACTAAAGAAAATTGCTATCCAAACTCGTTAGACCCTAGACTAGACTCATTGACTACATTTGGTTGGGTAGCATAGGCATGGATGGAATCTACTTCTAAATCACAAGAGGCAACAAAGAGATATTCCCATTCATATTCACCAAAATCTATACTTTGGTCTTGGGCTAGCAAGTGAGCAATGTTTTCTCTTATCCTTCCCATGTTAGAGTCTTCATGATTATATTCATTAGATTCATGTTGTCTAGAGGTAGAAGGCTCAACATAATTATGGGTGACCACTGATTCTTCTCCCTAAAGGATAGAAATAGGAGGCATGAAATCTTCTTCTTGTAGAATGGGAGTAGCAAAGGGCGGATCATGATCCTCTAATTCACTAAACATGAGAGCCCTTCTATCAAACCTTGGTAATTCATCCTCTATCCCAAATCTTAGTCTAGCAATATCTCTATTTTTGTGACCCTTAGTATGACTTAAGGGTTCTACAAGAGCTTTCTTATCACCAGTTAAATACCCTTGGCCATGATAGCCCATATTTTTTAGTAATAACCTTTGCCATAACACTTTGGAGAAAGGAAAGTGGTGACCATAACCTCTTCAACATCTTCATCCTCCCTATAAATCCAATTTGTGATAGTTTGATCTTCTTTTTCTACTTCTAAGGGAATAGAGAACTGAACAAAGGTCCCAAAAATGGTCATAGCAGAAGCCAAGGGCTTCAATTTCTTAGAAGGTTTCCTATAAGATCTAGGAGAAATTGACAAAGTAGAAAAAGAGTCTACAGTGTATTATCCCATACCAAGGCTCGTCATTTTCAATTTCTGTTCATACTCCTTGAGGGATAGTGTGAGCTCATAGGAAGAGTGATTATGGGAGACCACTATTTTAGAAGCAAAGAGCATGTTGATAGACATTGAATTATCCCCTAGAATAACTATCTTGGTATCATTGAATCGAAATTTTATACACTGATGGTACATTGATAGCACTGCTTGCATGTCATGAATCATGGTCTTACTAGCAAAAAATTATATTCCAATGGGATGCCTAAGACTTGAAAGAACACATCTTTTTCAACATGACCTATATGGATAGGTAGCACAATAAGGCCTTTTCAAGGCCATTAAACCTCATCATATTTTTTGATGGTGATCTTCTATCTAGGGTTAATGGAAAATTTAGACATGCCTAGCTATTGGATGAAATTGAAGGAAATGATGTTTAACCTGACACCATTGTCTATCAGGACTCGACATGCATGAATTCAAAAGATTTGAACTTTTATCTGGAGAGATAGGTTGTGGGGATGACTAAGTGACTTGTCATCTTCTTTAGAGAATATGAGGTAGTGAGGTAAAGAAATATGATTTAACATAGCTTGGAATTACTCAACATCAATATCCATGGGAAAATTGGTTGTGCGAAAGACTTTTTTAAGAATCTTCTTGTGCAAAGGAGATAATTATAGCAAATCAAAGATGATATTTGTGCAGGGGTTTCTTGCAACTAACTGACAAGATCATAGATGGCTATAGCTGGAGTAACTACTTGTTTGGATGAGGAAGCATTCTTAGGATCATTTGAAACTTTGAGGACAACCTTGAATTTCTCCCTAGTGAAAACATTGAGTGTCTCACCATGAAAAGAGGAAGGTTCCACCACCTTAAGATCTACCTTAGGCCTAGTGTCCCTATGATTTTGTTGAGTATTGTGTGTTCTTAGGACTACCTTAGGTTTTTCATCGTTAGTGTCATAGTTGGGCTTCTTATCAAATTTATGACCCATCATGCAAATATGTTCAATAAGCTCCAAAATGTTTGTGATATTGTCTATGTCAGTGTAGGTATAACTGATCTTGGAATCATGATTTTTCTTGTGATAATGGGATGATTCCCCTTTATCATATTCAAGTAAAGGTTGTTTGAAGGCCTTATGATCATAATTTTTAAGTAGGTCATTTGTTACCATTGATAACAATAATTTACTATATATTGTCATTGATGTTACAAAAATTTTATACTCTAACTGAGCATTGCCAATTGAAACTGAGTTTAGAAGACTCCATTATACATTGAGCATTAGTTCAAAAGAAGAAAGTTCAAAAATTCCTATGTAAACTGAGTTAGGTCAGTTACCAAGGAACTTAGTAGTAACCGAGTGACCCAATTTTCAATTTTAGCTGACCTTCAACATAATTGTTTTATTTTTTAGTTGGTTTATGAAAGCCAACTCAATGGATGTTATTTGTTTATTTGAAAGGGTATTCAAGACAACTTGACATTGGGTTTCATGTATATGAAAGGTCAAGTTGTGGATTGAAATATGAGAGAAAGTGGAGAAGAAAATAAGATGTGAGTAAAGAAGGATATTTGATATAGAGTAGAGTATCCAAGGCACTGCAAATAATATTATAATTAGGGAGGATCAAGAGGATAGTGATCTGAATTTGCAACTCAGTTGCTTCATCAATTAGGTCAATCATTAACTCTCCAACAACTATACTAGTGAAGAAATCTCTTAACAGAGTTGACTTAACAGTCATTTTATAAATCCTTTAACAAGGTGACATTTCTAGATTGAAGTGTCTTAAGACCTCTAACAAGGCCACTCCTAATAGAGCAATTCAAATCATTTAATAGGGTCACACCTAATAGTGTGTTTTGTAACCTTTATTAGGGTTGACTCCTAATAGGGCTCACTTCAAAAGAGTGAAAAGTTGTAACTAGTTGCATTGGTGGTTTTTCCAAATTGGGTTTCCACATTGAATCTTGGTGTCTCATGTGTTCATGTTATTTTCTTATTGATTTATCTTACTGCAACAAAGTTACTAAAGGTTAATATAGGTCATTATCTTAATATTGCTTTGCTAATCTAGTTACAGCGAATATCTAGTTCTAACCGAGCTATGAGTTAAAAGGAATTTTGTATTAACATCTAAGGGATCTGGAATTTTTTTAGTGGTAACTATTTCACCCCTCCTCTCTTAGCTACTCCTTTTATATTTCCAATAGTTAAAACCTTACCTCCATCAAGGAGGTGTTGGATAACATCTTTGAGCTTGAAACAAATTTTAGTATTATGTCCCTTACTCCTATGATAATTGAAAAAATGATCATCTATCCACCAATTAGGTTTTATGGGTGGGTTATAAGGTTGGGAGTTGTCTGGAAGCATAACAATCTTGTTTGCATGGAAGGTCTTTAAGACCACCTCATAATATTCTATCATTGGTGTATAGACACACTTTGGTTTAGATGATTTCTTAGTTTTATCAGAGATTTGAGACTTTGAAGTCTCTTTTTGTTTTTCGACATAGATAAATTTAGAAAGGTTCAAGGCTGATTACTTGGTCTTAGGAGTATCCACTACTCCATCATTGACAACATACTTGTTTTTTTTCCAAGGTTTATTTTTGTCTTTGCCATTCCCATTCCCAATTTTGTCTTTATTCAACACGATGTCACCTTTCTTAATAGCAACATCCTCAATGTGGTATGCACTTTCAATCATGTTATTGAAGGATGTGAAGAATTGTTTCCTAAGATCATAATAGTGTTTAGGTACAAGTGTAATGACAAAAATGATAATTTTCTCAGTCTCAAGAATCTAACAAGGGTACATGGATTGTAAATATATTGAACGTTGGAGGTTGATGGAAAAAGGCTCACCTTGTTTTTATTCGATGTTGCATAAATCCAACATAGTGATAGGATGTTGAATGTTATAAGAGTATTGCTAAATGAACCATTGTGAAAGTTTTTCAAATGACTTAAGAGGAGGTGATAACTTTGTTAGCCATTCCTTTGATTGGCCCCTCAAGATCCTAGGAAATAACTTCATAAGGTAAGTGCCTTTGTGCATAAAGTCCATGCTAAGAGCATAGAAGTGTCTTACATGATCATGAGGATCATCATTTCCATCATATTTTTCATATTTGGTAACCTCTATATCCCTAGGAAATAGGACCATGTAAGGACTTCTTTTGAATGGAAGAGCACATATTTATTCTACAAAAGACATTTTAGGTTGTTCTTTAGAAACTTGTAGTTGGGTGAGCTGACTCTTAAGCTCTCAAATTTTTGCTCTCAAGATTTCATCTTTATTAGGTTCTCATTTTTGGATGATTCTTTGTACATTAAAATCATGAGGAAGTTTCCATCCCTTAGCTATCATGTATTAAAAATATTGGTCCCCATTCTATTCTAAGGATTTTAGCATCATCCCCTGGTAAACCTCATCTTGTTGAAATATCATAAGATCTTTGCTAGTGATTTTTTCATTGACCTCAGTTTCATGATGTGACTATGAGTTTCTAGGTGGTGATGTACATGCTCTTGCATTGATTCTAGGAGATCTAGGTGGTGTGTTGTTTCCATCATTTCCATCAAGAGGATTGTTATCAAAAGGATTACTATAGTAACCATGTCTATTTTTGGCATTACATGCATAAGCATCATGATGCATGACGCAAAAAAAAAACAAAAAAAAAAATGTGGAAGATTTGCATGTTGGTTTTCTTGTCCCTATTGAGGTGGAAGCTTGTGGTGAAGATGAAGATGGTTCTATATCTCTCTTTTGACATCAAAGTGTGGGACACACTTTTCTATCTACCAAGGGAGTCTGATGTAGGAGCATCTTGCATGGGAAAATTAAATTATTAGAAAAAAAAAAAAAAAAAAAAAGAGGAAAAAAAAAAAAAAAAAAAATTGTGGAGGAGAGAGAAAGTGACGAAAATGCATAGGAAAATAATAAAAATAGCTGTTATTCCATTAATTGAGGTGTGTAGGTGGCATCATGCATAGAAAAATAATAAAAATAGCTGTTATTCCATTAATTGAGGTGTGTAGGTGGCATCATGCATTTAATATTTGTTGTGATCCACAAAAGAAATGTAATTTTCTAATTGGGCCACATAGTGGTGCTTAGTTGTATTTAGGTGGAAATTCTAGAAGGTTGTAGATATTGTAGAAGGTTGTGGAGATTCTAGAATGTTGTGGATAAATCATGCCTTGGGTGGTAAGTGCCTATTTAAGAAAGGCCTATTATCATTTGTAATCAAGTTTTGGAATTGCAAGCTCTTCAAATGTAATATCTTCTAATGAATTTCAAGTATTAATGGAATTTTTATGAAGCATTTTGTCATCTCTCTTGCCTCCATATTATTTCATTTTTGGTTGTGAGTTGGTACGGGTGGTGTTGGCCCGTCATCACATCAACTCCATCTTGATGATAAGATCTTTCTCTAGTGGCCATGCAAATTTTCTCTTGTAGCCTTTCTTTTTCTAGCCATGTTTATTCTTCTAGATGAGGTTTCCTCTCTTCAGGATGCATGGTGAGTGGCATGCTATCTTCAGCCCTAGGTGTATTGAATGACATATCAAAATGATTCTCAATGCTATAGAGCAAGTTATGCCAAGTGTTACCCACTTTTGACTTATCAGAGATAGGTTCCTCTACACAAGGTTGTCCATGAGGATGCCTAGTTAGAGTTACTAATTGTTCAAAGGTGACATAAGAATGACTTCCTTGACCAAATTTTAACCTAGTCACAACCAACATGTAATGATATGTCTTCATCTAATAAGATGAGGAAACATGTTTTAGATTGGGAGCTTGTATGGTCAAGAATGATCACTTATCAAAGATAAAATAAGTGAGTGGCTTGTCAATAGTGATCAAGAACTTACAACACTAATGACTCGAGCTAAGAGGGTTAGCAAGAAGCTTAAAAGAAAGTAGCTAGCATAGAGAGGTAACTAGATTTTGATAAGTGATCATTAGTGATTTTTTTAGCTCACATCTGATAAACTAGATCCATCTTTTCAACTTAGAACAATACCTAACACAAAGATTTTAGACCAAACTTAGGTATGATGAAGTGATGACACCCCTAAATCAACTATGATGCAATTATGAATCTATTTTGGAAGCAATAGAGACTGAGGGATATTTCTTAAAAGACTAGGTGATACAAGATCAATAAAAGTTATTATACAATATACTTTTCAACAATTAGGCAATAGTTTTTACTCATACATTAGTTTTCCTTAAGATGTGTGATAGATTTTACGACTAGCATGTAATAGAGTTCATAATAGTGATGTGATACTTTTTCAAGTAAAAAATATCACATGATATTTCTCAGAAGGCCATGCAATAAAGGTAATATACTTTTCAACAATTAGGCAATAGTTTTTACTCATACATTAGTTTTCCTTAAGATGTGTGATAGATTTTACAACTAGCATTTAATAGAGTTTATACTTGTGATGTGATAATTTTTCAAGTAAAAAATATCACATGATATTTCTTAGAAGGCCATGCAATAAAGGGCCAATGAACTACAAAAAATATAGTTTAGAGCTTGAAAATCATATGTTTCATTTTGGTATTTTCGAATGTCTCATACTAGAAAGTATTGTTGATAGTATAGGACTTCAATTCACAACAAAAAATGACATAGTTTGAAAATAGTAAGGGATATTCACATGTCTCAAATAGTTGGACAAGGGAAAAAGCAACTTTGCTAACACGTAATTGTGATATCAAAAGAAAATTCTATGAATGCTAATGAGATTATTTGATGTTGAAGAACATTTATACTAGTTTGTTCACATTCAAAGACATATGCCAAGCAACACTACCTAAGGTCATGGTTCATTACTAAATGAATTGGCCCACACTTTATGCCCCTCCACCTCACACCAAATGGTTTCCCATGAGTGATATTGGCTTTTTCATGGAGATGCCATTGGCATAACTAAAGGGACACAAATGGTGAGTGTAAAATCTTGGGATGATCCAAGTAATCCATTAGGATTAGTCATTGTACCACAATGTTGAGCAAAAAAATAAGGTAGCTTCTAATATATGGTGTTTAGAAAGGGCTTTCATTCATAGAACTCCCCTTTCTCCCATTTTTAGAACACCTTACCTTGCATAAAGTAACGAACCTTGTGGCTACAAGAGTATCTTAAGAATTCTCGCCTAGCATTTTCCTCAAGGTCCCAATACCACAAGTACTCATACTAAGCAAAGACAAGCACTATGTCTATCAAGGTTTTGTGTCCTTGATAGCCTTGAGTTTATAGTGGGTCAAAATAGCTAGGTTCACTTATCCTCACTTGGGTCGTTCCTCTTGATTTCTCAAGAGCAGGCCCTCTAAAGGATTCTAGACTACATAAAATGGATTCACTTTTGGAAGTCAAGATTTTTGATTCACCACAAGGGTGAAGAACATTCTCTCCTACTCCAATCATTTCCCCCAAATAGACCAAGAAGCTCAATTATCCCACTTGCTTTTAAAAACCTAAGGGTGGGTCAAGATTTTTGATTCACCATAAGGGTGAAGAGAAGACTTTCCTACCACCAAAAGATTCTAATTGCAAGTTTTATGTGCCTACAAAAATGAGCAACTAGTATAATGCCACACACAAAATAAAGGAAATGCAAGCACACTTGTTTGTTTGTTTTTATGCTTTTAGGTAGCCCTACAAATAAGAAGTAGTAGCCTCTTAGCATTTGAATCTTTGACATGCATTCTTTTAGGACAATTTTGCAAGCATTTTTAGAGAAACCCTACAAACAAAAATGTTAGTCCAACAAGGGGTTAGTCCAAAATAAGGTAAAAACCTACAATAAAACCTTTGTTGGACAATAATGAACCTGGCAGACTCAAATTTGACCAAACAACCCAAATAACAACAAGTTCTAGATAGGGCAATAGTTTTTTCCTATCAGAGTATCATACAATACTTTTCAGTACAAGGGTATGATACTTTTGTTCTATGTGATACTTTGTACTATATCCATGCAATAGCACTTACAGTGCTAGTGTGACAGACCTTTGTATAGGCATGCAATACTTTAAATGGTAAAGTATCACATTTAAGTACTAAGAAATATCATACGATACTGATAAACTATTGCACAATAAGCATGACTGCTGAGAAAAAATTACAGACCAACGAGTGGAAATGTAAGAAAAAAAAGCATATAAAAAGGAAAAATTAAGATGTACTATGCCACTGTGGGCACAAAAAATGTACACTAAGAAAGTGAACTTCTCTAAACCCTTCTATCCAAGGTATCCCATGATTTGGAATGCTTGAATGACAACATATAGCTCCCTATCCATGGAGTGTAAAGGTGTCTGCATAAGCATGAAAAAGGCTCTTAGCCGAGCCTTAGAGGTGCAACCCTTGCTAGTAAACCATGAAACATGAGACTCTCTAGAGAAGAGAAAGAATGATGATGTAAAGGATCTCTCAAGTATGCAATGCAATAAGTGATCTATGCTAGTGTGAAATGCAAGAATGCAACTAGACTAAGCAAATGAGAGTGTTACAAAGCCATTCTAATTAAGCTATGTGATCTAATCTATTGAAAAAAGAAGCTAAACTATTGCAAATGCATCTAAACTAGAATGAGAATGATAATGCAAGAATGAGAAGAATAAATAAGTTCTTCGTAAGTGCTCCAAGAAAACCTATCAAGAAACCTATAGCATAACAATAGCTCAAAAATGAGATCCTTAGAGAGGGAGAGAGCTTTTTCTTTTAAAGGCATACAAATAGTTGAGATCAAGATCAAGAAATGAGGGATCAAGGGTGGGAGTTGAATTTTAGCATGATCCATGTGCAAGATTATGTCAACTGATGAGAGAGAGTTGACTTTTCATGTGAGACAGTGTCTTTTCTTTTAATTTGTAAATAGGAAAAAGACTTTATGTGTGCACATTAGAATGGGTTTGAAGAATGGGGTCTTTTATTTAATTATAAGGGGACATGTTCTTTTAATAAAATAAGGACTTAGGATATCATAGTCAAACTATAGGTTAAAATTAAAGAAATTGATTTTTAACAAATTGGCCTTGATAAATGATTAAATAATTTAGCCAAAATGCTGAGAAGGAGGCTAATAGATTAGATGACCATTTTTAGGTGATTACAATGCCCAAAGTTTAGCTTAAGTAAACTATAGATAATAAGTGACTTATTAATTCAATCAATATGATTTAATTAATAAGAAAAAAACTTTATTAATCTAAAACCCACCTTAAGAAAAAAACTTTATTACTCTAAAAACTTTGTGATTGTAATTTAGTAATTGTTTTATCAGATTTTGGTAATAGTATTTTAAATTCTAGTTAATCTATATTTTTCTTATTGGCAATTATAGTTGGTTTTAATTAAATATAGTTGTTGTATAGTGTTAGCTTCTAATTAAGTGGTCTTTAATATTAGTTAATATGAGAAATTATTTTTAAGTGTTAATTAGGAAAGTAATTGACTTATAATTGCTTTAATGATTGAATAATTTAATGTTAGAATCAATTTTAATATTGGATAGAAATTAGAAGAGTTAGTTTTTGTTACGAGTACGTATGTTGTTTAAATTAAGTTAGTTGAATTATTTGATTCACTTAAAGAATTGAATTAGAACCATTGTGTCAGTAATTAGTGGATGTTAAGTTGAATTTCAACATTAATTAAAGTTAATTGTAGAGGTTAGTTAATTTGGATATTTTAATGTAGCAGTTATATTATTCTTAAATTGAAAGATAGTGTTATTATGTCTTTGATTAGTACATGTTTCAAATTGAGATAGCCTATTGGAGTAAACATTAAATGTTGAGTATAAACTAGACTTAATTAGTCTATGTTAAGGGCAGAAAATGTTGACTAAAAATATGGTAGTAATGAAGAAAACATCGAAATCAATCTAATAATGAATGTTCAAATTTATCGGTCTACTCTTACATTGACTTTGAACTTGTAATGGAATGTAATGTTATCCATAGTAGAGCATGTTCTATCTTACTTTATTCATGTATTTTAACTTGTGTAAATGAACTTATCAAACTTTGTGAACTTAATTATTAAAAAAAAAATTGTGTGTGTGTTTTTTCCCTTGTATTTTGGGCATGACATTTTGGTATCAGAGCCTAGTTTCGTGATACTTGGGCAACAATGGGTCCATGTAAAGTGTGGACATTTAAAACTTATGTTACAAAGTAGGGATCTCTCCTTGTAGTATTTTAAGGAGCTAATGTAATTCCTTCTAAACGATTATACTAATGAGTAAACATAAGCAAAACTTGGAATTTGTATTAACGTTGAAAATGGTTAACCATATTAGATAAATTAGTCATAAGGGCTTGAAAAAAAATAGCTTTTTTGATGCAAGTATGTTATATGTATATTAAAGTATACCATGATCTCATTTAGAATTTGAAATTTTATTGAATGCAAGTACCTTAAGGGAAAGTATTCTCAACACCTTTAATAGAAGTCAGGTATGGTATAACTCAATCATTTGTGAAAGAAATTGCAGTTCATATCAAATATGGAAGTACTCAAGTAGATTAGTATTGTTTTAGGTATTACAAACATTAGTAAAGGAAAATTATTATCTTCATAATCTAATTTTGTACCGTCAGATTTAAATCTTGTAAAGATAAATTAAATGGTGATAAGTATGTAGTTAGTATGCGGGATCAACCAGAGTTTGAGCAACATGGCTGTTAGACCACCATCTGAAATCAATTCAAGATCCTTGCAATGTATTTGGAAGACCTAAGATCCCTCATGTTCCTCAGTGACCTTGGTATGGCCACATTTAGTCAATAATGTAAAATTTTGTAGTAATTGAATTTATTTCCTTATTTGGTTGACTTCAGATTTTGGTATTTTAATGTCCTTTTTCCTTTTTGTCAATCAGTGTGATGTGGGGCTGTTTAGCCAATTGTATTATTGATGACTTTTTTTTGTTTTTAAAATTTTTTCCTTTGTCTCTTGGTTATCTCGTTATTCTTGATTAAAATTTTACTCTTGTGGTCACTCTTTATTTCCTTGATTTTGGACTTTTGCATTGGATTTTTCATCCTCGATGTTCAATTTAAATTTTGAGGCACTTTCTTGTGAGTTTTATTGGAAAAGTGACATATGATGAGCCTACCAAAGGGATTCTTAACAATCTCTTGGATGCACAACTTTAGGGTATGGGATTATTAGTGAGAGTATTTGTGCCTCCACTCTCTCCCAAGACTTGAGTATAGGACTTGTGTTATCCATTGATTGTTATGGGTAATGAAAGATTGCACCCCAACGTATTTTGGCTAAGGTTACGGGTTAATCCAAAAAGACTTCTAGATGAAAAGGTGCATGTGTAGTGATGGAATCATTGAGTATCCTATCAAAAATTGATGGGTCGTGGAAACCCTAAAAGGAAAGTATTTAACCATAAGAGACAAGTTGTTTAATGTGTAACCACTTTGAGGGAGTCTCGTATAACTATTACCTGGATGATTGGGTAAGTGGAATATGGAATACCTTATTTTGTAATTATTATTAGAGACTTTATAAGTATTTTATAAGAGTTTAGAATGTTGTTTATGCATGACCAATATGTTTTAAGGGATAATTGACCCTAGAAAATGTAACCAGATCAGAGTTTTGGATTGAAATTCTCTTTTCAGCAGTGGTAATTAGACACATAGGTGGTCATGCCAGTGTATGTATGGGAGTTATTGATCATTCTTTTTATTAGAGTAAATTTGGAACAAAACTAGACAAGGCCTAGCATAAGATGAACATTTTAGTTGTGTGACTTCTAGGAGGAAGTCAAAGGCTAGTGGGGGAGGGTGTAAGGACCCTCCTTGTATGTTTTCATAAAATATGATTTCTCTGCTAAAACCATTATAGAAGATTGAATTGGATATGGAGTAATGCATATGTTGTGAATGTCCTACTAAAATTTAGAGTAGTTGATATAGCCATGTTTTAATACTTAGTGATTCAAGAACTATTGCATTATCTCGATTGCCAAAACATTAAAATTTCAAAAATGATGATATGAAGTATTTTCACCCGATGATAAGGATGTTGATTTGATACCTCAATGATTATTCTAGTATTTTAATCCGAATTAATGAATATGTTATGTTATATAGAATATATGATTTCTGATGATTAAATGTGAGTCGAAATGAATTAAATAAGTTAATTACATGAAATATTCATATTTTGATTTATGTAACTATCCAGATAGGTTTTGAATATATGCATATGATTTCTTGAACTACTGATGTGCAATTAGTGTGCACGATATTTAATCAGGAAATCTAATGGAAAGACGAAACTGAACCCCTTGCTATTTTGCTAATTTGCATTGTCTTATTTGGAGGTTGTTATATAGTCTTAAAATTCTCCTAGATTTTTTTTGGGTTCTATTAAGTCTTTAAGGCCTAAAAATATTAAATTTGAGTACCCTAGGGTTAAGGGTATGGGTTGGGAGTACTTTCCACACCCTTAGCTTCTTTGGTTGACTTTTAGGGTCACTCAAAAACCCTACTTATGGTTGATTGCAAAAAATGATTTGTCTCCTCCATAATTTGGTCACTCAAACTCCACCTTGGGGTTACCTAAAGTCTAGTTGAGTTAGGATCATATGTAGAGGCATTTTGGAGAAGTTTTGGGTTGTTAGTCAATCTCTAGTTTTTAGAGAGAAGTTTGAAGATTGAAGGAAAGGAAGGAAAAGCTCTTCTCAACTTGTCATGTTACCATAAATTTTTTTGAAGGTAAGGTTCTTCACTCTTTTGATCATGTTATTCATATTGTTCATATTTTGATTCATGCATAAGGCATTGTGTTGTTCTTTTTTTTCTTGCATGTGTGTTGAGGTTGTTTGGGGAGGGATCTTAACTTGTTCTTGGATGTCATTCTTATGCTTTGCTTTGAAATTTTGAGAGGATTTCATGGGGATTGTTTTGGCATTACTCACCCTTGGATAGGGAAGAAGTGGCCAAGTACAGGGGAAGGGCCTTAGTTGGACCTCAATGGTGTAGAGTCTCGTCTCATGGTGAGAAGAGGGAAAGAGGGTAGGGTGTATGGGCCCCTACTTTTCACCACATACCTTGTTGATATTGTGAATTCTTGAATATGGAAAGGAATGAAAATTCTTGTAGAAATAGCTTGGAAAGGTCCTTGTAAAAGAATGGAAGTTCTTGACGTTTTAGCCTTGAAAGGGCTATGTTATGGTATGGTGATTGATGTCTCCTATTGAAAAAATCCACCTCCCCCCCAATTTTGGTTCAATTTTGAACCATTTGTGTAAAATTGGGTTGGGAATGTATGCTTGAATTGTTTATCATAATATGTTTTTTACCTCCGGGTCAGTTCTTGTGTCCCATGGTTCCCTTGGTGCATTGAAGATATTGGAAAAGATCTCTTGTGAAATACCTAGAAGAGAATTCAATTCAATTATAACATTATGTAAAAATGTATTTAAATTTTGATGTATTTGGCAAAGATGTCGGGTTTTCTTACTGGTTCTTTCCCGATGGAGCCTTGAATCAGGTTGATTAATAAAAGAGAAAAGATTTAGTAACACTCTTGTTTGAAAATCTTATGTTATTTCAGTCATGCATACGTGAAATGAAGAATAGGTAAAATGATGATATTTCAATTATGCAATTTTCAAGTCCAAGTTGCTAAGGAAGAAATTATGTTGTGTCAAAATTTTCTATTTGATTCTTGAATATTGGGAGATAAAACAAATAAATTTTGCATTGTTGATGAGCTAAATTATAAAACTCCCTTGTTAAACTAAGTAGTTAGTAAAATTAAATTTGGTAAGGCCATACACACCTCTTGCTAAAATATAGTTCCAAACAAAAATATTCACATACTTTCAAAAAAAGAGAAGACAAAATTTTCAAACATCCATCTACAGGATGCTAGAGTTTGTATGAGAGAATGAATTAATCCTTGACTGAAAATAGAGAATATCCCCTATTGATACTCTTATATTTCAAAAAGAAAGGATAACAATAAAAGAAAGGAAGATATATATATATAATTAATATCCTAAGCACAACCATCCTCATAAGCTTATCCCATAGTTTCACCAACTAATCTTTATGTAATAACTTATGCACTTATCACTCTCACTCAATCATCCCTTGACGTCAGATTTGGTTTGGACGTGACCCTTGTACCCTCCAAGATTTTTGCAGGCTCACATAGACCATGCATTGGCAAGGTAAGTGGGTTGTTGGAGGGGGGACACATTTAAGCCAATGTTTGCATAAGTGAAAAACACTCTTTCCTTCCCCTTGCTTAGTGCTTGAATTCAGCTCTAATCATGTGCATGGGAGGGGAAAATTAGACCTATGAGGGAAGGCTTTGGGGCAGTGCACAGGCCTTGGGATTTGCCCAAGGAAGCTTATGATAGAGGGTGGCCAAGTGGCCAAGTGGAGAGTTGGTGGGAGTAGGGTTAGGGAATAGAGTGATTAGATTAGTTTTCGGTTAAGTTAGTTCAAATGAAGTTTTAGTTATTGCTATTTAGAGTTAGTTTTTTTTATAAAGTGGTGGGGTAGTATTGTTATTTGTTTATGTTAGTATCATGTTAGGTTGAGAATTGTTGTATGTTTGTGTATTAGTGTTATTATATATATATATATATATATATATATATTTGTAAAGCTAGAACTTTAAACTTAATTCTTAGATTGGCATTGGTATAGGATGAAATTTAGTTGTATGATGCTAATAACTTTTTAGTTTATATGTTTTAAATTTAGTGAAATGAAGATTTGTTCTAATTGAATAGATTTAGTTTTAATTATTATGTTATTAAGTTAGTATATGGTTGTTGGTATATTTTGCTATTGACTTATAATCGGAGAAAGTTAATTTTCCATTATTAGTTTAATATATTGTCTAAGGTTAGTCAATTTATTTAATTTGTTTAAAGAGATAATTATTAGTGTCTATTAAGATGAAATTTAGTGTAAAGTAAAGTTGAATAGTAGATTTGTAAATTAGTTCTTTTCAATATTAGTGATCATATTGTCTTTAATTATAGATAGCATTATTGTATCTTAAATTTGACTTGGATTAATGCAGGTTATAGGTAGAGTTTGACCATTAGGTTTAACTTAAAGTATTGAATTCATAACTTGATAGTTGTCTAGCATTTCATGTTACTTCGTTCTAAGGATGTATGATCTCAATTGGGTTAAATCTGTATGAAGTTGGCGAGTGTTATGTTTAGGTTAGAAGGTTACTATTAAGATTGTAATTTAGTAATTGTTTTATTAGATTTTGGTAATAGTATTTTAAATTTTAGTTAATCTATATTTTGCTTACTGGCAATTATAGTTGGTTTTAATTAAATATAGTTGTTGTATAGTGTTAGCTTCTAATTAAGTGGTATTTAATATTAGTTAATATTAGAAATTATTTTTAAGTGTTAATTAGGAAAGTAATTGACTTATAATTGCTTTAATGATTGAATAATTTAATGTTAGAATCAATTTTAATATTGGACAAAAAATAGAAGAGTTAGTTTCTGTTATGAGTATGTATGTTGTTTAAATTAAGTTAGTTGAATTATTTGATTCACTTAAAGAATTAACTTAGAACCATTGTGTTAGTAATTAGTGGATGTTAAGTTGAATTTCAGCATTAATTAAAGTTAATTGTAGAGGTTAGTTAATTTGGCTATTTTAATGTAGCAGTTATATTGTTCTTAAACTGAAAGATAGTGTTATTATGTCTTCGATTAGTACATGTTTCAAATTGAGATAGCCTATTGGAGTAAACTTTAAATGTTGAGTATAAACTAGACTTAATTAGTCTACTTTAAGGGTAGAAAATGTTGACTCAAAATATGGTAGTAATGAAGCAAACATCAAAATCAATCTAATAATGAATGTTCATATTTATCGGTCTACTCTTACATTGACTTTGAACTTGTAATGGAATGTAATGTTATCCATAGTAGAGCATGTTCTATCTTACTTTACTCATGTATTTTAACTTGTGTAAACGAACTTATCAAACTTGGTGAACTTAATTATTAAAAAAAAAATTGTGTGTGTTTTTGCCCTTGTATTTTGGGCATGACACTTTCTTTTTGTACCAGAGAACCTCAATTTCCATGCCAAAAAATCTTGATTTTCATGCCAGAAAAGCTCATTTTTGTACCAAAAATCCCACTTATTAAGAAAACATATCGATTTCCATTCCAAAATATCATAAAATCACCGCTCGAGAAATGTGGCAAATTTGGGAGCAATTGTTTTTTGCCTTAGATCCTAACTATGTCCAAATTAGACAAATTTTAAATGAAAATAGGGTTTTTTTGGGCACTCTAAGCTCAATGGTGAGGTTCATTTGGGATCAAAGTACATTGAAAAAAGATGACCCCCTAGATGTTAGATTGTGGTGACTGATCAGGAAAGTACTGTACATACTTCATAATTTTTTTTTTTTTTGGAAGTAGCCGACATGGTAGCTGACATGGTAGCCGACATATTATGGCCGACATGTTATAACCCTAAAGCGGTTTAATACTTGTATAAAAAGGGCTTAGGGTTGGGTATTTTTCATGTGTGGTGATACGAAATTGGTTCTTGCGGCGGTATTGAGCTGTAAGGGATTACAGATTGTAATCAGGTTGTAATCACTGGATTGTAATAAGATCAGACTTGCTGTTTGGTGGACGTAGCCCAGGGATTGGGTGAACCAGGTTAAATCTTGGTGCCTTGTGTTCATTTTTGTGTGTTCTATTATTTTCTGTTATTGGTTATATTTGCATGTAGTTTTTATTTCTGTTCGTGGTTTATCCTAACAAGTGGTATCAAAGCCTAGTTGTTTCTCAGTTATTCTCTGCAGGAAAGTCTCACGGTTAAGTGGGAGTCTCACGGTTGAGTGGGAGCAATGGCAGATGATGGTAAGCTGAGGGTTGATAGGTTTAATGGGCAGAACTTCCAGTTATGGAAGATGCAAATGGAAGACTATTTATATCAGAAGGATATATGGAAGCCGTTGGAAGGAAAAGCCAAGAATCAGGGAACTATGTTAGAGGCTGAATGGGATCTTTTGGACAGAAAGGCACTCGGAAGCATTCGATTATGCTTGGCACCATCGGTGGCATTTAATATTACAAAAGCAAAGATGACAGAAGATTTGATGAAAAACCTAGCGACACTGTATGAAAAGCCCTCCGCTTCAAATAAGGTATTTCTCATGAAGCGTTTATTTAATATGAAAATGGCAGAAGGTGGATCTGTTGCAGATCATTTAAATGAGTTTAATACTATTACTAGTAAATTATCTTCTGTGGGTATCAATTTTGATGAAGAAATTAGGGCTCTCTTGATTTTGTGTTCTTTGCCTGAAAGCTAGAATGGCTTGGTAATGGCAGTGAGTAATTTTTTTCCTGGATCAAGTACCCTAAAATATGATGATGTGATCGGTGTTATTTTAAGTGAGGAAACTCGTAGAAAATCCTCAGGTGGATCTACATCAGGAAGTGCTTTAAATGCACAAAGCAAGGGCAGAACGACTGAAAGAGGAAGTAACTCTAGAAATCGTGGGAAATCAAGAGGAAAGTCAAAGGGGAGGAGGTCTCAATCGAGAGGACCAAATGATTGCTGGTACTGTGGGAAACTAGGGCACAAAAAGAAAGATTGCCGGACTCGAAAGAAAAATGAAGGAGATAAATCAGATGGAGACAAAGAGGAAAATGTGGTAAGTAACAAATCCGAAGAGGATGCTTTGCTTTTGTCTTTAGAGAGTGTTGATGATTCATGGGTTTTAGATTCTGGTGCTTCTTTTCATGCTACACCTCATAGAGGTTATTTCATTGATTATGTCCAAGGGGATTTTGGGCTTGTTTATTTGGGGAATAATGAACCCTGTCAGATTGTTGGAAAGGGAAAAATTAAGATTAAGTTGCAGAATGGGAATCATTGGCTACTACATGAGGTAAGACATGTTCCAAAACTAAGTAGAAATTTAATTTCAGTAGGGCAACTCGGTGATGAGGGTTGTGTAGTTACTTTTAATGATAAAAATTGGAAGGTTTCAAAAGGTTCCCTTGTACTAGCAAAAGGTGTGAAAGTAGGCACCTTATATCTTTGTACAGGTCATATTGTTCCTTCTACTTTGATTGTTTCAGAGAAAAATGAATATTCAGGAACAATTACTGCAGTTGAGCAGGGAGAACAAATAGCTGCTGTAGATTCTGATACAGCGCTGTGGCACAATAGACTTGGGCACATGAGTGAGAAAGGTATGAAAGTACTTCATTCAAGGAAAGTTTTACCAGGTCTAAAATGTGTGAATATGGATTTTTGTGAAAGTTGTGTGTATGGAAAACAAAAGAGAGTGAGTTTTGTAAAGACAGGGAAGGAAAACAAAAAGGAGAAATTAGAGCTTGTGCATACAGATGTATGGGGACCGGCTCAGGTATCTTCCCTTGGTGGCTCTCATTATTATGTTACATTTATTGATGACACAACTAGAAAAGTATGGGTTTATTTCCTTAGACAGAAATCTGATGTATTTCAAACTTTTAAGAAATGGAAATGCTTGGTTGAAAATGAGACTGGTAAGAAATTAAAATGTCTCAGATCTGATAATGTTGGTGAGTATTGCAGTCATGAATTTGAAGATTATTTCTCCACTAATGGTATTCGTAGAAAAAAAACTATTCCAAGGACTCCACAAGAAAATGGAGTGGCTAAACGCATGAACATGACTATAATGGAGCGCACAAGGAGCATGAGGTTGCATGCTGGGTTGCCCTTACACATGTGGGCGGAGGCTATCAATACTGCAGTATATTTGATTAATAGAGGTCCCTCTACTCCTTTGGGCTGTGGTATTCTAGAGGAAGCATGGACTGGTAAGAAGGTGAGTTATTCTTTTCTTAAGACCTTCGGTTGTGAAGCTTTTGCTCATATAGACTCTGAAAATAGAACCAAGCTAGAAGCTAAATCGAAGAAATGTGTCTTTGTTGGATATGGCATTAATGAATTTGGCTATAGGCTTTGGGATTTTGAAAATCATAAAATTATAAGAAGCCGAGATGTCATATTCAATGAAAAAGTGTTGTACAAAGATCTATTGCAGCAACATGAGAAGAAAGAAGATGATTATGTAGTGCTAGATGATACTCCAAAAGCTGATGTTCCAGCCATTCCTCATGATGTGCAACAACTGCAACAAAAAATACCACACACACCAGTGAATGTTAGACGGTCAACAAGGCCAATTAGACCTCCACAAATGTTTTCTCCCTCTTTGTATTCTATTTTACTTACTGATGCTGGTGAACCTGAAAGTTATGATGAAGCTGTGCAGGTGGATACTAAGATTCAGTGGGAGTCTGCAATGAAAGATGAAATGGACTCTTTGCTGAAAAATAAGACATGGGATTTGTGCAAGTTGCCTGTAGGTAAAAAGGCTTTACAGAATAAATGGGTTTACAGGTTGAAAGAAGAGGAAGGAGGTAAGAAAAGATTTAAGGCCAGGTTAGTTGTAAAAGGATTTGCATAGAAAAAGGGAATTGATTTTGATGAGTTATTTTCTCCTGTTGTTAAAATGACTTCTATTCGTACTGTTTTAAGTCTTGTGGCTACTAAAGATTTGCATTTAGAGTAGATGGATGTTAAAACAACCTTTCTTCATGGTGATTTGGATGAAGAAATATATATGGCTCAACCACAAGGTTTTGAGGTCAAAGGTAAGGAGAACTTAGTGTGCAAATTGAAGAAAAGTTTATATGGCTTGAAGCAAGCACCTCGGCAATGGTATCTGAAATTTGACAGTTTTATGCATGAGCATGGATATAACAGGTGTCATTCAGATTACTGTGTTTATTTTAAGAGGTTGGATGATGATAGCTACATTATTTTATGTCTATATGTTGATGATATGCTTATAGCTGGGTCTAACATGCATCATATTAAGGGGCTAAAATGCCAGTTAGCACATGCATTTGCTATGAAGGATTTGGGGGCAGCAAAACAAATCCTTGGTATGAAGATTTGTAGAGATAGGAAGAACAGAACATTGACGCTATCTCAAGCTGATTATGTTGAGAAGGTGTTGCAACGTTTCTCTATGGAGAATGCTAAAGCTGTCAGCACACATTTACCTGGTCATTTGAAATTGACTAAGGAGATGTGTCCCAAGACACAGGAAGAGGAGGATAAGATGTCCAAGGTACCCTATGCTTCAGCTGTAGGAAGTTTGATGTATGCTATGGTATGCACTAGGCCAGATATTGCACATGCAGTGGGAGTCGTTAGCAGGTATATGAGTCATCCAGGTTTTGAGCATTGGACTGCTGTCAAGTGGATTCTCAGATATTTGAGAGGAACATCCAATAAATGTTTACACTTTGGGGGCTCTACTACTGATTTACAGGGCTATGTTGACTCAGATTTGGCTGGGGATATTGATACCAGGTGGAGTACTATAGGTTATGTCTTTACTATTGGTGGGGCAGCCGTGAGCTGGGTTTCTAGGCTACAGAAGATTAATGCTCTCTCCACTACAGAGGCAAAGTATGTTGCTACTACAGAGGTAGCCAAAGAGATGATATGGCTTCAGTTCTTCTTGGAAGAATTGGGACATCCTCAGAAGGATAATTATTTGTTCACAGATAGTCAGAGTGCCATTCATCTTGCGAAGAATTCAGCTCTGCATTCTAAGACCAAACACATACAGTTGCGGTACCATTTCATTCAGTCAGTTTTGGAGGATGGACAGTTAAAGCTGGAGAAGATACATACCAATGAAAATCCAGCAGATACGTTGACAAAGGTTGTAACAAGGGAGAAGCTGAACTCCTCTTCAGCTTCAGTTGGTCTTTTAGACTAAATGTGAATAAAAGAACAGCAGAGTCCAGGGTGGTTTGATCTAGTGGGAGCCCCATGCGGTAGTTGTATTGCTACAAGATCAGTCTCCAAGTGGGAGATTGTTGTTTAGTGTGGAGCCTGATTAGTCCCCAAGTGGGAGATTGTTAGATTGTGGTGACTGATCAGGAAAGTATTGTACATACTTCATAAATAGTGGGGTTCGGGGCATCGCCCCGAATTTTTTTTTTTTTTTTGGAAGTAGCTGACATGGTAGCTGACATGGTAGCCGACATATTATGGCCGACATATGGCCGACATGTTATAACCCTAAAGTGGTTTAATACTTGTATAAAAAGGGCTTAGGGTTGGGTATTTTTCATGTGTGGTGATACGAAATTGGTTCTTGCGGCGGTATTGAGCTGTAAGGGATTACGGATTGTAATCAGGTTGTAATCACTGGATTGTAATAAGATCGGACTTGCTATTTGGTGGACGTAGCCCAGGGATTGGGTGAACCACGTTAAATCTTGGTGCCTTGTGTTCATTTTTGTGTGTTCTATTATTTTCTGTTATTGGTTATATTTGCATGTAGTTTTTATTTCTGTCCGTGGTTTATCCTAACACTAGATCCAATACAAAAAACTCTAAAAAATGAAACCCTCATTAAAAAAAGAAGAAGTTTTGAAAGCCAAGCCTAAACTATCATAAATAGAGAATGGGCATGAAGATCTGGAGCTCTGATACCATGTTAAAATTGATGAAAGATCAACCCCATAGTTCCCAAGAATCACCTACATGCAAACACATATCCATAGATGAGACATTCTTGATCAATAGAAAGAGAGATTACTATTATCAAAAGTGAATGAGTGTTATAATTACAAAGAGAGATCATTCTTATAAAGGAGATCAAAACCCTAATAGGTAACTAACCTAGGTTGCATGATAATAATTAATTCAAAGAGTTAATTATTATGTGACCAAAGTTTAGCTTAAGTAAAGAAGAGATAATTAATGACTTAATAATAAAATCAATATGATTTAATAAATAAGAAAATATTTTATTACTCTATTATCAAACCTTTTTAGGAACTACTTCCAGATAATACTACGTTAAAGCACAAATACCTGCTCCTAGCCCTTTGCCTATTCTCTTCACTTTCTTTAATTCATGTTGTTTTTTGTGATTAATATGCTAAAAAACTCCTCACAACCACAAATAGAAGAGATTAATATGCCAACCTAAAGTCCCAAAATATTTAAATATGAAGACAAGGAGGTAGCTTATTACAATGATTTGAGTTTAATTAAATGATTCAAGCAATTTTGTCAAGAACACAATAGAGGTGATGTTACTTCTAAAAGAACCATATTGCTTATTAGTGTCAAAATGTGTATAGAAACTAAGCTACTATATTGCTCGAGTAGTGAAGGAGGAGTTATGTAAATATTGTTAAGCATACTAAACTCAAGTGTTCACTAAGAAACTCTAGTTACACCAAGCTATATAGAGGATGTCGAGCTAATGTTTACCGAGTGTTAGTAATTAAGAACAATGTATTTATTGAGAGACATAGAGGCAACATCAAAGTTTGAATTGGCACATAATTCAATGCTACATGATCCTACTAACCAAGGAAAATGGTTTACATGAATCAAGGTAAAGATTTGAAAATAGTTTCTTGAAGAATTTGAATTGATTGTTTATGATTACAAGTTTGAAAGGACCAATGGAAATAAATATGAAAAGGAAGGAAAGGTTGAATGATTTTAAAACCATTGATCATGATTAGAAGAAAAGAAAAAAAAACTCTGGAAAGTTCTAAAAACCTAATTAGATCAAGCTACAAAATGACAAAATAAAACTATAAAGGGAGTAGTGCATAATAGTTTTGAAGTTGTTGTTGTTGGTTAAATTTTTTTAGAGAGCAATATTGTTCTTGAGAAAATAGCAAAGTTTTTGTTGCTGTCGAGTGAAGGATATACAAAGGTCAGAGATTAGAGACAAAGATATATTTGGAATGAATTACAAGTCTATCACATGAACATGATAATTTCATAGTAGAAGAGTAATCTATTCAATCAAAGTATATTGCTATTGTAAAGATCATTGCTGCTATTGTTTTACCACTAAGTAGTTTTCTAAATCCTTGAAAAAGGTGGACTTGATAGTCTTTTATGTAATCTCTTAACTAAGGGGACACTTTTAAAGATCATTGAAACTATTTTTTCACCACTAAGTAGTTTTCTAAATCCTTGAAAAAGGTGGACTTGATAGTCTTTTATGTAATCTCTTAACTGAGGATACACTTGAAGATTGTTGTAAAATCCTTGTAAAAGGTAGATCCTTATAGTTATTATTGTATACTCCTAAGCAATTAAGTCATCAGAAGTGAAAAATATTTTAGCCCTAATAAGGCAACCTTTTACTGCAGTAGTGATGGATTTGTGGATACCATCCCCACCACAATTTCCCCTTTGACCAAGGGTTTCTGTGATACAATATTATTGTGTTATGTGTTATGTTACATGAGATTATATATTTTAACATTTGAATGTTAAATTAGTTATGCCATTTTCATTTACATAGTTTTGAGAGGAAGGATTAGTGATGATTATTGAGTTACAAAAGGTAGTAAAGGGAAAGTTAGAAGTTTGTTTGAAGGTAAAGTTTTAGAGGATACTGATTCACCCCCCCTCTCAGTATCCTATCTATTATTACTATTCCAATAATTTGTATCAGATCTCAATTCTCTTGATTGAAGGTTTTGTTTCCCAAGAGTAAAAGATCAAAATCATGGAGAAGTATAGGTTGGATAGCACTATCAAGAACCAGATACTAGAGTTGAGGATTGCCATGAATCAAATGAATGAGCTGAAGAATAACTTGAAGAAGTCATTAAATGGAAGAAAATAAATTCCCTAGAAAACCAATGAGAAAAACTACCAAGATAAATTCATAGAGGAATTGGCATATGAAAACATGTCTAATGAATTTGATGTTGTTATAGCTGATCTACTAGAGAAAAACTAGAGTCTTAGCGAGAAGGTCAGTCGCTAAAAAGGAAACAAGAAGTGTAGTCCAGGTGGATGTGTAAAGTAATTGAACAAAAGAAAAAGGTTGAAGATGGAAAAAAAGATAATGGAAGAAGACACAAAATAAATTGTGGCAAGAATGGATGCTAAAGATTAAGGGATTTCAAGATTGACACAAAATCACTATGACATGACAAACCAAGTACTCAACACAAATCATGAAATTGGCAAGAAGATAGAAGAAATTATTGAGGTAAGGACTAAAAAATAAAAAATAAAGAATGAAATAAAATTTGAAAAAGAACTGATTGAGGGAATGAAGAAATAACAAGAAAGTATCAAAATACTAGATGAACAACTAGAGGATAGAGGCAGCTAGGAGATACATCTGGCTTGGCTATATAGAGCACTCCATAACTAAGAAAGGTGAATCATCAAAGAAAGAAGGAAAAATAAAAATTTACACCAAACCAAAGCCAAAGAAACCTACATGTTATCATAGTGGAAAGTCTGGACACACAAAAATGTATATAGGGGAAAAAATGGTAAGAGCAATGCTACTCCAAAATTTGATGGTTGTTATTATCATTGTAATAAGTATGGACATAAAGAATTTGAATGTAGATCCAAGTTCAGATAGTCACCTAATAAGTATGCATTTAATGGTTATTGTTATACTTGCAATGAGTTTTGGTCACAAGTCACAAGAATGTAGATCATTGATTAAATCCAAATAGAAATTAAATCAATTGGGATTATGACACATGGTATTCATGTAATGCATTTGGGAAGCATGTTAATATTTATGTAAAGTGGATGAGATTACACTTTGGAGGAAGATTTAGTAACTAGAGGAATTCTAGAATGACATGTTATCATTGTCACAAGATTGATCATCTAAGCAAGAACTATAGAAACCAAGTGTCAACACCAAATAAAGGAGATTCAAAAGGAAAATGCAAGATACATATATTCATGAATAGATAAATAAGACATAAAGAAGGAAGTTAGAAGCGAATGAGACATCAAGTGCAAAAAATGGGGACATGTTATCTAATGAATCAAGGGCAACCATTGACTCCAATTAAACCTTATGAGAAGGAAAAGAAATGCATGGCTAAAGATTTATCCTACACTAGTTCCTAGAGTGAAATTTAAGAAATTCCACATCTACAAAATATTTTTTGCACAAAAACAATATATGAAGTCTAGAAATTTGGCAATCAGATTAGCTTTATTGAGTATGTCAATAACTACATGTCAGCAAAGATAACCGAGCTAGTAATATTCAAGGTGTGGTGATGCTTTACTTGAGTTTTAGTCAAGTTTACTATGTTAACCAAGCAGTGATCAAAGTGTGAAGTGATCAAGAAATGAATAGTAATCGAGTTTATTAAAGATGGAAGAACATGGAGTAAAATGCATTTAATATGCCCTAATGGTAAAAAAAGGTAATGTTACAACATATATATTTGGTTTTCAATTTTCATTGTTTGCCTTGCATTTCAAAGAGCTAAGAGCAAATTCAAATGAGAAAATAATATTTTGCCAGAGAATTTGAAGTAGAGTTTATCAATGAATTTGTGTGCCAAGTGAGTTGAAAGCAAACTGAGCTAACAATCAAGCATTTATCAAAAAAAAAACAAGAAAAATGGCTTCAAGCTCTTCCAAAGAAAAACAATAGAGCAAGGAAAAGGTGAACCTAGTAAAATTAATTTAGAATGATGTTGTGAAGAGACAAACTATAAATTGTACCCATAAATTGCAATACAAATGGACTAGCTTTGTATCCTATCTATGATTCTAGTAAGGGTTTTACTCGTTAAGGACATCTATTCTTTTTATAACTATAAAACTAGAGAAGTTAGAGATCTTGAACTTCATGAGGTTTATTGTCAAATGTGTGTTGATGAAAAGTTGAAAGATGAGTTCAAGCATTTGGAGGCAACTGGTCTCGTCATGCCTTGCATTTCGCGAATGAGTTTAAGGAAAATTAGATTAGGGTAGGTTTTAGTCAAGTGCATGATATGCACATGTGGTTGGATGCATTATTCAAGATTACAAAGGATGTCATCCACATGTTCATTAGATACCCTATTATTGAGAAAGCCAAAACCATTTAGATGATGTCTAAGAATAAAATCGAGGAAGACAAAAAAAATGACATAATAAAGGATTGAAAGTGGATACTATTACAAATTTGGAGATTAAATTTGGTATGTTTATTATGGAATGCAATATATTTCAATCTAGCATATTGAACAGTGTTCCATATATGGCTATTGATATTATTGGTAAAATTGTGAAGAAAAATCATAAATATGACATCATTGAGCTACAACTCAAGCAACTGGCAGACAATATGAAGACAATCTGAGTTGCAAGGACAAATACATGAAAGTTTGGCTCACTTTTGGTATGTATTTTAATTTATATGAAAAACTATTTCCCCATCAGTATTTTGAGTAAACTAGAAATCAAATACCCCAACTATTTACAAAATCAAAGAGTATATTTAGGTAGTACGAGATAATTTTTTAGAGTTTTATGGATGAGTAATTTGAAAATTTTAAGATTAGAATGAACCAAAGGTTCAAGATACCCCCTACTCTGGTTGAGAAGTACCATGATAAAGTTTGTAATCTTATTGATACTAACAATATGCTTATAAAGTTGTTCTACCAAAGGTTACATGGCTAGAACCAATGGCTTAAGAAATAAGTATAGATTAGGAAACCAAGGACTTTGAAGCTCTGCTGAATGATCATGCGAATAAGGATGCTCCAAGATTTGGTACTTATGAGGAGGCAAAGGAGAAGATTAAAAAATTGTATTGTTATTACCAATATTGAGAAGAAAATAAAAATGTTAAGTACACTTGAGAGTACATTTGGTGAAGGTGATGATTATGATAAACTATTAATGATCATTGAGGGAAAAGGTTAAGATGAAGTAGGAGAAGAGGGAAAAGTAAAAAAAATTGTATTTTCTAAGCCAAAATTAGGAAAAGGAAAGAATAGACTAGCAACCACCCCTATAAGCCCTAAGGCTACAAGATTTTGAACCTGAGTTTCACAAGAGGTCGCTCCTACATTGAAGAAAGGAACTATTAAGGTCACAAAGTCAACTACACCACAAGTGATGGCATATCATAAAATGAAGAAAATTATTGAGTAATCTAGAAAATGGGCTAAGACATCTACCAAAAGGATAAGAAAGCTCATCATCAAAGATGTTGATGATGTTGATGACAATGAACTAACTAAATCTAATGAGGTAAGCCATACCCAAGCCCCTAGTTACAAAATGCCTATATATATAGATAAAATTATTCATGCTCTTAGTGAGAGTAGTGGTCTAGGAAATTTAAAATATTATAAATATGAAACAATGAGTGATGAAGACAAGAAGAAAATTGAAGATGCATTAATTGTCATGATGAAAAAATTGAAATATGTGCCACTAGAAATTGAAGACCAAATTACTGATGAACTTTATTAGAGGATTGATAGTCAATGGAAATATGATTTTGAGAATAAAGAAAGACATGAGAAGTAAAGCATTGGAAAAAATCATGCCATAATTTTTTTTGGAAGATATTAATGAAGCTCTAGACAAATAAAAAAATAGAGTTGTAGAAAAACATAGTGCTATTTATGTTCCGTCTAGGAACTCGAGAAGTATTGATGAAGATTCAAAGATGATCTATGGAGACAAGTGTATATTATCAAGGATCTCAATGAAACTATTGATGTTGATGAATCTCAAACCGAGAAATATGTTAAACCTAATGACAAAAAAATGATTATATCAACATAACGCCATAAGATTTTGTAGATCCTGTACATGAAATGGTGGAAGACATCATTAAGAAACTTGATAGTGTGAAAATTGAAGATCTGACAGATATAGTGTCAAACAAGCAACTAAAGAAAGTTGAAGATATAAAAGTAAATACAAAGCTAGTACATGTACAAATACCTATATTTTAGCCAATTATTTAGAAAATCAAGGAATTCCCCAAACCAAGGGAACAGGATGTGAATGATGTACATGTTGATTCCATATATATATTAGTAGATACCATAGTAAGTACTAAGGGATAATGCATGAATGAACATACCAAACAATAGGGTGAACATGAACAAGGAGGAAATACATAGGTTAGTACTAGAGATGAGAAAAGTGATATTGAACATGCTCAAATTGGAGGAGACTATTGGAGCATAATCTAGATATTTCTACTATAAGTGATCTAGCACAAACCCACAACCTCCAAGCGAGGGAATGTTTGGGAAAGGCCAATTGATACTTGCACAAGAACCTAAGACTAGAGGATTTACTTTCCTAAGTAATTTAAAATTTTTTCTATTGACCTAATATTTTTAAAAACATCAATTTTAAGATTACTTGAGGTTAAAGTACATCAAATTATGAGTCTTGAGGATAAATACAATGAAGAGAAGGATACAACACTGAGCATGACGCTTGTACCATTTGTACCATAAATATCTAATTTTGAACAAGTAAAATAAGAGGATGCATAAAAAATAGATACTAGGATTACATTACCAAATTTTAAAATTCAAGTTCTATTGCCACAAACTATTTCACCATGAAGAGGCAAAAGAGGAAGAAGAAGGAGTCTCATACTTTTTGGTCCAACCTAGTGACTCTAGAAGATTAAATTATTATACTAAGAGGGGATCTAAATACCTTAGATGATGGCCCAATGGCTATTTGTATAGGTTTATGTGTGAGAAAGAAAGAGCAAGCAAGACTAAGAAAAGAATACAAACATATATAGGTGCTACATGATGTAAATGATATATTTCTTGAGGCTATGCCCAAAATTGAATTGAATGAAAAAGTCCCTATCTTGGATCAACTTGTTCAATTTTTTGATAAATTAAACAATGGAGATATTGATACACACTCACTATTGATGTAGAGGAATGAGAAGTGGTTTAAAAATAGAGTGTTGGAGAAAGTCTCTACCAAGATTGTTAATAAGCAAGTGAATCTATCCACTTTTGTTACATTATTAGAGATAATTGTATAGAATATTTTATCTTTGTTTCATAAATTTTGTGATATTCCATTCATTGCTAAAGACATCAAATATAAATTGAGGAAAATAGATGAAGATATAAAGTCCAGTGTAGATGAATTAATCAAACTCCCAAGTACTTCATCAGTGAAATATACCCATGTGAGATTTCTCACTGGACTTCAACATGAGTTTCTATAGGAGTAGAGCAATCTAAGAACAAAAAATAACAAGATTCAAGATTTTCTGTTACCTCATTTGGAGGTTATAAAAGCTCAAATTAGAGATGCAAAGGCTCTCATAGCCACTCTAAGTCTTTTTAGAAATGTTTATAATAATTGGGGGGGCAGGGGTTGAATCAATTACTCAAGGTCTATATGTACCACTTGAACTATGAAACATTAAACACATCAATGCTCTATTGAACCTACTTAACTTGCTATTGCTTAGTCTGTACTATAAAATTGTCATAAACTTAACTTGTATTACATAATGAAAAACATCAATAGATGTAAAAAAATCATAACAAGTTTATCACAATTTGACATAAGGATTTTACGTGGAAACCCAATTTGGGAAAAACCACCAAAAACTTGTCACTTTTTTTCAGTCTTTCGAAGTGAGCTCTGTTAGGAACCAACCATATTAAAGGTTTACAATACACATAGTGACCTAGTTAGAGGTTTTAATCACCCTATTAGGAGTGGTGATGTAAGAGGGCTTTGATTATTCCATTTAGAATGTCACCTAAAGATTTACACAAACTGTTAAGTCTTTCAATGAATATTAGATCAACCTATGTTAAAAGGATTTCAATACAAATTGTTCACAATGATAAGAAAGAAAATAGTAGGTTTTGATCTATTTGAGTACAACTCACTTTTTCTGGTTTAGATCTCTATTCAATCCTTATGTTGGTTCATTTATAAGTCTTTCATTGTCATCTATGATCTTGATCTTCTTAGACACCCTTCAATAAATTCGTCTACACTTCTCATCAATACTTAAGCCTTTTGCTCAAAAAAACTTATGAATAACATCATCACATCTACAAGCTTTCTCCTTTAGCTTTGTATTCACATTTTTATGTGCTTTTGATCAACCTTGCTCTATATATGAACTCACTCATACACACCGGCTGGGCTTGGCTAGGCTTGACTGGACATGACACCAAAAATTTAATTCAGCCCCCCTTTAAATAAGTAATTTATGCTTTACCATTTTCTACATTTACCATATATCTTAGGGTTTATGATCACCTTCAACTCGATTCAATGTATATGTACAATTTCTTGATCATCCTCTAGAAAATTCTCTACAATCCTTCTATTAGGTCTTTGCCTAATCATTACCTTGAATTTAATGATCCAACTCATCAATCTAATCCTCAACATGTTTACATCTCTCGAGAAATCAACTGAGTCGGCTTGATCTTACAATTCCTTTGAATTTGATCTTTTACTACCACTTGGCAATCATTGACTCTTATACTTGTTCAACACTAAAATACTTAGTCATTGTTTATTACTATCTAGTTCAACATCAAATAACTTGCTCAGTCGATGCTAATGCTCAGTCAAAATTAGACTTGCTTGACACTAATTGTGGTTTGGTTGACAATAACATTACTCAACACTCCTTAGTTCACTGTTTTACTTGGCTTGGCTTAGGTTCCTTGACATAAACAATTACTTTTCTTAATCAAAGCCTATCTAATCAAATATCCATTGTAACTTTCTTTTTATAACTTCAACCTTTCCTCTAGGTGCTATAGTTATGAGTAACTCTCAAATCCTCTTCATCAATCAAATAGATATGATATTTAGATTAGGTAGCAGTATGTCTAGTCCATAGATTAGACATCAATGAAAGAACAATAATTGTTTCAATTAGAAGTTCCAAACAAGTCTTTCAATAGGTGATCTTATAATTGATTTTGTAGCTAGGATTAAGATTGAGAAGCAAAGTTTTGATTTGATAAGGTCCATTTGGGACAATACACTAGAGATCATATTAAAGAATCATAATAATTTCCTAGGACATTTTGGATTATACCCAAAGTATATTTCTATGTTAAGAATTTGTTTGACATAAGTGTCAAAAAAGGGGGAAAACATATGTTTTATCTTAATATATATGTTTTTTTGTATGTATATTAGAGTTATTAGGAGGTATTCTATGTATATATCAAACAAATTTTTTTTTGAAAAATAAAAGCTAAATCAAGAGGAAGCACATGTATAGGTAGAGATTTTTTTTTAAAGGTCAATTTATATGTGTACATAATTTTTTTGATACTAATGTCAAAGGGGGATAATGTTACTTCTACAAACAATCATATTTCCTATTAGTGTCAAAATGTGTATAGCAATTGAGCTACTATATTGACTAAGTAGTGAAAGAGGAGTTAAGTGAATACTACTAAGCATACTCAAGCTCAAGTATTCATCAAGAAACTCTAATTACATTGAGCTAAAAAGAAATCAGAATATACCGAGCTATAATAAGGGTGCCAAGCTAATGTTTATCAAGTGTCAATAAGTAAGAATATTGTATTTACTGAGTGATACAAAGGCCAAATCAAACTTTGAATTTACAAAGAAAATGGTTTACATTAATCGAGGTAAAGATTTAAAAAGATATTCTATAAGAATGTGAATTGATTATTTATGATTACAAGGTTGAATGGACCAATCAAAATAAATATGAAAAGGAAAGATTGAATTATTTTAGAACTATTGATCATAATCAGAGAACAATTCCTAAAAGTTCCTAAACCTTAATAGGTCAAGTTGTGAAACAACAAAAGAAAACTATAAAGAGAGCATTGTAGAAATTTTTTGAAGTTGTTTATGTTGGTAGGATTTTTACAGAGAGTAGTAGTGTTGTTGAGAAAAAATAAAGTTTTTGTTGCTTCCAAGTAAAGGATATTTTAAGGTCAAAGATCAAAGACCAAAAAATTTGGAATGAATTGCAAATCTATCACAAAAAGGTGATAATTTTAAAGTATGAGAGGGATCTATTCAAGAAAAATAAGTTACTATTGTAAGGTCATTTTTGCTATTGTTTAACCACTATAGTAGTTTCCTAAATCCTTAAAAAAGGTGGACTTAACAGTCTTTTATGTAATCCCTTAACCAAGGACACACTTGAAGGGTGTTATAAAATCCTTCTAAAAGGTAGATCCTTATAGGTCTTATTGTATACTCCTAACCAAGTAAGCCATTAGAAGTGAAAAATATTGGCCCTAACAAGAAAACCTTTTACTATAGTAGTGATGGATTTATGTGTACCATCTCCACCACATTCCCTTTGACCAATGGTTTATGTGATACCAAATTATTGTGCTATGTGTTATGTTTCATGAGCTTATATGTTTTAATTTGTAAATGTTAAATTAGTTACGCTATTTTTATTTACAATTTTTTTGAGACAAAGGATTGGTGATTACCAAGTTATAGAAGGTAGTGAAGGGAAAGTTAGAATTTTGCTTGAAGTTAAAGTTTTAGAGGATTTTGATTCACTCCCCCCTCTCAACATCCTATCTAGCCTTACATTTCCAATGGGTGATACCAAAAACACATCTTACTCACTCAAACAAAAAACATCTTCCACACATCCTATATTGAGTCAAAAATCATTTTACCATGTGAGGCTCTTATCTTTTAACTTGAAGCTTTTACATTTTTGATTAATCAACTTAGACTCTAATAAAGCATTGAAAGCTCCAATGATTTTTTTAAAAAAGAAACATAATATAAACACACATAGATGCAATATGTTTGAGCTAAATGATGTAAAAAAGAGTACACAAACTTAAGGAATATGAGTATTGCCAAATTTGAAATAAAATGCTCTTTAGTCAAGTAAATAATTAAAATTCCTTTTGCATGTTCCAATAGATGTCTGCATATATATTGAATATATTTTCTAAATAAAATCAAAGAACATGAGATTGTATAATTATTACAACTAAGAAAATTAGACAAATTTTTTGATTCAAAAGTAAAGATGTGAAAATTGTAACTAACATGCACATGCCAAGTAATTTTATTAGCAATTGGAATCAAGCCAAGTTAGTTCAAGAATGATTTCATTTTAAAATTAATAGATAAAATGTCATGATATACCAAAATATGTAGACTGGTTCCATGCAACAAAAGCCATCCCAAGAAACACATCTCAAATCTCCTATTGATCTTGACAAACAAAGATGTCCTGCCCCAAATATTTTAGTTGTGCTATAAAGATAAATGGACCTCTAGAGCCACATAAAAATGTATCATTTAAATTAAACACCTAAAATATGTGAGAAAAGTGATGCAGATCTCTATGGGATAGACCTCAAAGGGACCCTAGTTCAACCTGAGGCTTCACAATAGGTTGGTACACTCTAAGAAACTAGGTACATCTCAAAGGCTTAACAAATATTTGATATTTTAAGGAAAATTAGGAAACCTTATTAATCTCAAATTGGTTTTGACAAGTGAGTTTCAACATACTTAAGCCATTTACTTCGTTCATGTCAAACAAGTAACACATGCCGAGCACATGTAAATATTAGACCATGCTGAGTTGTAATGAGTGTCAAGTCAATCACGTGCCAAGTAGATATACCATGTCAAGTGATTTAAGAGCTGAGTAAATAGTGGATGTTGAGTCATGTAGGTGCCAAGTCACAGTATAAGGATCAATGCATGCTGAGCATCAGAGATTTCATATGTTAAGTGACATAGTTTTTGACATGTTTGTTTGTAACAACACAAAAAACTATGTAAACCATTTTTGAGCTGACTTAAGATTATATTTTGATATTTTTAGGATAAGGATGAATCTCTATTCAGATTCCCTATGCAATTATATGCAACCAATTAGAAAAAGGGAAGGATTAAGCAACAAAATGGATGAATCTTAGCCATAGATTTATACCTAACCCTATGTCACCAAAGTCTTCTTAAGGAGTACAAAGCCCTAAAATCTTTATGATATGGTATGGAATGTTTAAGGAATTGAAGGAGAAAAGAGGATAGTTTCCATGTGTAGATAGAGCATTCAAGGTGACTTAGAAGTTATGAAGAAAGAGTGAATTGTAGAATCAGTTAGAGAAAAATAGAGGATAGAGAAAAGGATGCAACATTGAGACATCTGATCATGAAGGATCAAGAAGACATTTTTTAGAGGTGATCTTTTATCAAGAAAGCAAGTGCTAACCATAGGATCTATGCTAAGTCATTTTAGTCATATCTCTTAACAGAGTAGTCCTAACATGCTATATGAAATCCTTTAATAGGGTGCTTACTTAGTTGTAAGTTGAAGTCCTCTAACAAGGCACACTTCTAATAGGGTGTTGAAATCCTCTAACAAGGTGAGACCTAATAGTATTTGTAAGCCTTTAATAGGGTAGACGTTTCATAGCGTAGATCATGTTTCATGGTCAAAACATTGTAACCTTCATTGGATACACTTTATTACTATAGTAGTGAATATTTGTGGGTGTCATCCCCACCCTAGTTTTACCTTCTCACTTGGAGGGTTTATGGGTATTCATATTTGGTGTTATGTGTGTGAATGCTTACATAGTTATATGATTTAGATGCATATGCTTTACATGTTACTTCAATTTACTTATTGAATGCATGTAATGAATGTATGGTGAAAATTTTATGGGTCCAAGTTTAAAGTACTGATTCAAACCCACCCCCCCACCCCCACCATGACCCTAAAAAGTTTACCTTTCCTTTTGTAATTCCAACAATTCATATAAGAGCCTTGTTCTCTAAAAAAGAAGATTTATAACTTTGAGGAAAGATCTTGAAATGGAAGTCTACAAGTTGGGAAAGACTATTGAAAACTAGGAGATTGAAATACATCTCATACTACATTAATTAAATGAGGCAATATAGGAACTAAATAAATCCTTGAAGAGAAGGAAAGCAATTGCTATTGTAGAGAATGACACACAATAGCAAAAGATAGACACTACTAAGCTATTTGCAGATAGTAAATCTAATGAATTTGATGTAGTAGTTGCAGATCTAATGGAAAAGAATGGAGTCCAAGCTAAAGAAATTAGAAATCTCAAGATAGAACAAGAATCACAAGCTATATTGCTATGTGAGGTTATTGAACAAAAGAAGAAAGCTATGGAAGACAAAGCTATGATTGAAGAAGACAAAAGAATTTTGGCCAATAGATTGGAAGAGAAGTCAAAAAAGCTAACCAAGATTTCTAACATGCAATTGGATACTCTAAGTGAAATGATGAATTCCAACTAGAATTTAATGTTAAGGAAATTGAGATAACTACATTGAAGTTGCAGAATGAAAAATTGCAAAGTGACCTAGAGAGAGAAAAGGAATTTTCTAAAAGTTTCAACAAGCCAAATGAAGCCATCAAATACTTTGAGAAATTATTGAGATCCTCTAGATCTAACAATGATACATTAGGATTGGGCTACACAAGCATTGAAGAAGGAGAATCATCCAAAGTTGCAGAAGAAAGCAACACCAAAGGTAAGAACTCCAAACCTACTTGTCATAATTGTGGAAAGAAAGGACATACTGCTAATATGTGTAGGAGCAAAACTACAAATCAGAATATCAAGCCTAAGAACATGACTCATTATCATAAGTGCAACAAGCAAGGTCATCAGGAACATGAATGTAGAACCAGGACCATGCATATACAAAGATTTGAAGGATATTGCTACAATTGTTAGAAGTATGGACATAGAGCTTTTGAATGTAGATTCAAATCCATGTGGTCATCAAACAAGCCAACAAAGGTAAGAAACAATGGGAACTCTTATAATTGGGATTATAATACAAGATATAGCTATCATTATTGTCAAGAATATGGACATGTTCCTAAAAATTATATTAGGACACACTTTTGTGAAAATTACAAAAGATGGTTAAGTCAAACTACATGTTTTAGCTATTTGAAGACTAGTCACATCAAAAAATATTTTCAAACTAGGTCAAAGACACCAAGTTGTGAATTTGATAAAGGTAAAGGCAAGGTAAATGTTGAACACATCATAGATGAGATGAACAAGACACGAAAAAAGAAACATGTTAGTAGCACATCAAATGGAGAAGGGATCACTTCACCCAATGGGTTAGGTGATCACACCTCATCAAACTAGGAAAACAAGAGGTATGTGGAACTAATATTTAAAGGTTATAACATGCATCAGTTCCAACAAGAGATAGTACTGAAAATAATACATCAGCATGAATAAAGATGCAAGATGTTATTAGAAATTCAAGACAAATATTTAAGTTTTTCATGTTGTTGCTGACTATGAAAAGTTTCTTATATGTGACAAGTGAAATGTTAGTTGATGCCAAGCTGTCAGACTAGGTAGTTGATACCAAACTTGTAGTAGTTGCCGAGAGATGGAAATATCAATGGATGTTGAGTAAACCAAAAATTGGTTATTGCTGAGATTACAATTGTGTAAGCATTAAGCATTAAATGAAAGGTTTTAAAAAGGTTATATGATTGATTTGAACTCATTTTTCATCATTTTGAAATCAAGAAAGAGTGAGAAGAGCTAGATGTGACTTGGAAATTTGTCAAAAGCAATTGCAAAAGATTTGTGCAGCAATTCATCTCCATTTCATCAAATTTTCTAAGGTATTTATGAAGATGGAGCTACGTAGTTTAAATTTTCATAAACCCTAACTTGATAAAATAACATCTAGTTCAAAAAATGTTGAAGAAAAGGAAGTTTTAAATGTTCATCTAGTCAGTAATGAAGTTAAGCAACTTGTATTTAAAGCCATTCCTGACATCACCTATAAACAAGACCCTTCTAGCACATTGTCTATGATCCTACCAAATGTGATAATGGTGCAAGATGTGAGGAAATGCTACAATTGCAAGGTAGGAAGCATTGGTGACATGGAAATAAGAGGTGCATACAATAGGTTGTGTGGAAATGGTGTTTTAAAAGAGGGATAAAAAATTGTTGAGAAAAAGGGTTTAACACAAGCCCTAGATTTTCCTAACGTATTTAAAACTGAGTGGATATGAATTGTGTTGAGCCAAATTCATGATGGTTCCTTATGGCTGGAAGGAGGACCACTCAAAATAACTAAGAGAATAATTCATAGGGTTAGTAGCTACCCAACCCTAGATCAACCTAAGACACTTAGAAGTGATTCCAAGGAAATGATTGAGAAGAATACTAGAGTAGTCTGGAATAAGAGAGGTATCACTATAGATACAATCATAGATCCTCTTATCAATTTTTCTATAAGGGTAATCTCACATAAATTCTATCAATCCAGTAGAATGAATAGTTTACCCTACATAGCTGTGGATGTTGGTTATAAAATTGTTAAGAAAGATCATACATATGATCTAACAAAACTTCAATTACAACAACTTATGGAGAACCTTGGAGTAATAAGGAAAACCAAGAGTGCACAATGCAAGTTTGGTTTTTTACTGGTTTATATATTCTTTTATGTACAAAACACATTTCCCTCATTTGGAATAGTAGGATGGAAGACAAATAGATCAGTTGCAGTACATATAGGTGAATACATTGAGCAACTAGGAGAAAAAATTGAATCTATAATGACCAACTACTTTGAAGATTTCAAAAAGCCAATGAAGCAGAGACTTAGAATACTGGTTTCCTTAGTTGAGAAACATTATAATGATATATGTTTTCTTTTTTATGCTGACTACACATTTGTGCAAACTGCCACACCAAGAGTAAGATGGTGGAGACCCTTAGGGTATGATGTCAATGTAGATGAGGCCTTAGTAGCCATAACAACTCTACTTGTAGAAGTAGATAATACTGCAAAAGTTTTTGGAAATTATGAGATGGTAAAATCAAAGATTTCCATGGAATTGAAGATTGCCTCTACAATCAAGAAGAAGGACAAGCTAGTAAAGAAGTTGAAAGAAAAATTTGGAGAGAGTGTAGAGGAGGAAGAAGAAGAAGAAGAAGAAGAAGAAGAGGATGAAGAGGAAGAACAAATTCAAGCTCAAAAACCTTTAGCTTTAATACAAGGCATGAGAAAAGACAAAGAAGAGTAGGAGATTGAAGGTGCCAAGGGAGAAGAAGCTAAGGAAGCATGTACTCCTATTGAGTCAAAGAAGAGGAAGGCCAAGGTTCAACTCATGGCAATGGTAAAGAAAATTGTAAAACCAAGTTAGCCAAAGCATAATACACCTACAACTAGAGCCAGTACACATGCTACAAACAAAAAGGCTAAGGACAAGTCATAATAGATAAAGCAAGGAGGAAAGGAACAAAAAAGACAGAGAAGGAAGTATGTGGCTCAACTAGATTCAGATGAAGAGAAGCCAAAATCAGATGACAACAACCAATTCAAGGTGGTGAGTCACAATCCTCTCTCAGATCTTGAGAATCTATGTGAAAATGTCAAGAACAATGCTAATTTATTAGGTTTTAGTCATGTTAATTTTGATAAATTGGGTAAAGAAGAGAAAATTCAAGTGGAAGAGGCATTATATGCCATGATGTCAAAGTTCAAGACCACACCACTAGAATTTGCCAGCTCAATACTTAAAAGCCTATCTGATATTGTTGAGCAAAAATAACATTATTGTCTAAATTTGGAATGCCAAATTAGGGAAACCACACTAGCCCAAGTAATGCCAGAGTTGACAAAGGGACAAATTTCTAAGGTAGTAAAGAAATATACAGTTAGGTTCACACCTAAATACAAAGCCTTTAGCATTCTCCAAAATAATATTGAAGATGTTGTTAAGAAATCAACACAAATATGGAAACTCATTTATGTGTTAACCAATGTCAAGAAAGGAGAAACTGACCCTTTAGAGGGAAAAGATGATGACAAGGAAGATGATGATAAATATAACACAATTGGAGGAGAGACATAAAAGCAAGAAGATGACAGGGCAGCAACTGAGCATCAACAAGAAGAACAGAGTGTGCATGACACAAAATTGCCGAGTGTCAATCCTCCCCATGACACAACCAAAACTAATAAAACTATAATTTTCAAGGATGTATCTAATCCATCATCTTAGAACATCAATCCTCTTACTATATAATATTTAAAGAAGATCCTAGATTAATCTACATTGCAAACCAAACTATGTGACAATCTAGTTTTGGTTAGTATAGAAGAACTACAAAAGGAAGTAACTAATGTTACAAAGGAAAAGGTGAGTCCACAAGAACCACCTTCCATCATCCCTTTAGTCACTCATGTACAACCTTTGATCCAAAAGACAGTAGATACATCTACTAAGGTTGATACAAGTGAGAAGAAAATAGAAGAGAAAGACACATTTATAGGACAACAGAAGGAAACATAATGGATAGATTCATCTGTACCTACAACACAAGAACAAGTTGCAAGCCAAGTCATAGTGATAGACTAGGGAAAGCCTAAAGAGATAGAATCAAAGGTGAAGGAACAAGTGGCCATCCAAGCACTAGTAGCTTTACCAGCATCTGGCACACCTCCTACACAAACTCTTTAGAAGTTGAGCACAGATGCTACTCCATTGAAGATCTCAGTGCCAAGCCCAAGCTCATCAAGGGATGAAAAGGTAATAAATTATGGAGATATAAGCCTTGATGAAGAAATTGTTATTCCAAAGTATGATTATGATACTATGACATTGGAACAAATAGGCATTTTAAAACAAGCCTTAGAAAGGAAAAAGCATCAAGAAATGCTTAGGAGAGAACATAGGCAGAAGCAAGCACTTCAAGACATCAAGGACATCTTTCTTGATGCATTTAGTCTACCAACTCCCAAAGAGACCAAGCTACTAATAGAACAACTAAGAGATATAGTAGAGAAGATTAGTAATGAAGTCCTTGATACAAATGCATAACTATTAGAATGGTTAGAAAAGAAGTTTCAAAGAAAGGTAAATGAGAAAATATCTAGTGAGATAGCACTACAACAAGTTGCATTGGCAACCAAGGTTGAGGATGTGAAAAAGGTACTTGAGAACATATTCTCACTATAAACAAAACTATGCAATTCTACATTCTTTACCCAAGAGACCAGAAGTCACATTTTGAGCCTGGAAAGCCAAATGTTTGTATCAGGTGCAAGACTACCTACAAATCTAGCTCAGAGTGAGAAGCATTTTAGGACATTTCTTCAGACACATAATTAGTTAACTATCTTAACAATAGATGAGGCTAATGTCAGAGCCAAACTAACAAGCTACCCTCACCCTACACATGGAGATAATACACACAGAGCTAGGCTATGTTGAAAATCTATTGAAGAAAGACCCCAATCTTTCTACTCTAGATGGTCTAGTATACCTTGCTATTGAGCATGCAATCTAAATTAAGTCATTGGATGTTGCATGTGATAAGTGGGATGCATCCCTAAGGATAATAATGGATGTCCATAAATCTTTTCTAGACAAACACACCATAGGTTTATAGACCATTTGACATAAGTGTCAAAAAGGGGGAGAATAAAAGAAAGGGAGAGAAATAAGAAAGGGGCAGCATAGCAGTAGAAGAATAAAATACAGGAGAATAAGAACACAGGGAGAGATATACATTTTTGGGGGAGAAAGCAGCAAAAAGGGATAGATATCAGCTAAGAGAGATCATATCAGATGAAAGAGTATCAATAACATAGCATATTAAAATCAAAGTGTATTAGTAGAGACACATTTACTCAAAGGAAGCACAAAATTTTGGATACAATATAGAGATATTAACTCTGGGGGAGTTATCAAAATTTGGGGTCGACAAGTTAGTGCAACATTTTGAAATTTGAAATTTTGTATATAAGCCGAGTCATGGGTATGTTATGCTCAAGAGGTTAAGGATAATATTATATATTCAAGTTTTTTTGACACTCATGTCAAAGGGGGATATTTTTGATCTCAGATTGATTTTGACAAGTGAGTGTCAACACACTTAAACCATTTACTTAATTCATGCCAAACTAGTAACACATGCCAAGCACAACATGTAAATATTAGACCATGTTGAGTTGTAATGAGGGTCGAGTCACTCATGTGCCAAGTAGATAGACCATGCCAACTAATTCAAGAGCTAAGAAAATAGTGGACACCGAGTAATGTAGGTTCCAAGTCACAGTATAAGGACCAGTGCATGCCGAAAGACTTCATATGCTGAGTGACAATTTTTGAGATATTTTCTTGTAATGGCACAAAAAACTATGTAAACCATTTTTGTGCCAACTTAATCTTATATTTTGATATTTTGAGGATAAGGATGAATCTCTATTTAGATTTCCTATGCGGCCAATTAGAAAAAGGAAAGGATTTAGTGGAAAAATGGATGAATCTCAGTCATAGATTCATACCTAACCCTAAGTGACCAATGTCTTCTTAAGGAGGACAAAGCCCTAAACTCTTCATGATATGGTATGGAATGTTTAAGGAATTAAAGGAGAAAAGAGGATAGTTTCCATGTGCAAACAAAGCATTCAAGGTGACTTAAAAGTTATGAAGAAAGAGTGATTTGTAGAATTAGTTAGAGAAGAATAGAGGATAGAGAAAAGGATACAACATTGAGACATATAATCATGAAGGATCAAGAAGAAATTTCTTAGAGGTGATCTTTTATCAGACAAACAAGTGCTAACTATAGGATCTATGCTGAGATATTTTAACAAGTAATTTTAATCAAATCTCTTAACAGAGTAGTGCTAACAGGCTATATGAAATCCTTTAGCAAGGTGTTTAATTAGTTGTAAGTTGAAGTCCTCTAACAAGGTGAGACCTAACAATCTTTGTAAGCCTTTAACAGGGTAGACCTTTCACAGGGTAGATCATGTTTCATGGTCAAAACATTGCAACCTTCATTGGATACACTTCATTACTACGGTAGTGAATATCTTTGGGTGTCATCCCCACCCCAATTTTACCTTGTCACTTGGAGGGTTTCTAGATAATCATATCTAGTGTTATGTGCGTGAATGCTTACATGTTTATATGATTTAGATGTATATGCTTTACATGTTACTTCACTTTACTTATTAAATGCATGTGATGAATGTATGGTGAAAGTTTTATGGGTCCAAGTTTAAACTACTGATTCACCCTCCCCCCCACCCCACCCATCTCAAAAGTTTACCTTTCCTCTTGTAATTCCAACAAGCATAAGTAAATTACTTTTGAACAAGTTCACTTCTCTTTAACCCTCAAAACAAGATCCACATAACACAAATGCTGATTTGAAGCTTCACCCTTGTCCTTGGCCTAATTCATACTCCATTGAATGACCTAAGTGTTTGATCCCAACTATAAACCTTCAAAACTTGGAAAAACTATCAATCTTGATAACATAATTTCACTCCCAATCCTAATTACATCATTTTCTAATCATATCCTCTTATCCTTTTATATTTTCCTATTACTTTCACACATGCATTCTACAACATACCCTAAACTAATTCACTTATAAACCCTTGCATGGATCAATCCTTGAATTGGATTTCTCAACACACTCTTGCTAATGAGGAGTACATATATTTTTTCTTAGATTACCAAGATCCTAATGGTTTAATTCACAAATAAATCCTCTATTCACTATCTACTATGAAAATCACTCTACATAATGACAAGAAAATCACAATAAGACCTAAAAAATTACATTACCTTCATCTTAAAACATTGGAACATCTATCCCATGCACCCATGGCCCCATTAACACTTTCTCTCACCATTAGATTCCTTAAATTCAACTTTAGAAATTAATTAGTTTTTAAACCTTACAACTATTTTTTAGTAACAAGCACACTCTTCTATGGAATTTTAATGCTTTGGTCCTATTTTTGGGATCCCAAACCTTTTGATGGCCTTTTCCTAATTGTAGAAACTCGCTAAATCTCCCCTCTTAATCCTTCTAATCATTTCTTGTCTTGATTTTGTGGACAAGGCCTGAACATATGTAATGTTATTGTTTGACCCTTTACTGTGACTTTAATAGTCACTTCTCTACCTCTATATCAAGTGCAAATGGTTGCATGGAGATTCTGAAAATCTTGGGAAAAGTTATGTACATTATCTCCCATGTCCCTTTACATTTGATTTCCTTATTCCATGTGAAGAACAAAGAGAACTACATTATTTGTAGTCACTATTTATCCTATAAGATAGTTAAAACCATTGATATTGAAATGGAAAGATCTTTTGTGATAGTTCACAAAATGAAATTATTCAAAGACAAAAATGTGTTTGATTTGACCTATTTTCATTCCAAATCAAGGAAACTTCAAAACTAACTCATTTAATTTACTAGAAATAGGTTCAAACTATCTATGATAGGGTACAAAATAAGAAAATTAAAGATAAATTTTAGTGTTATTGCTTCCAAACTTATTGGCACTATCCAATTTGATCTTCTCTTCATGTTTACATCATGTTATACTCCTCTATACTCCTAAAATTGATAACCAACCTTATAAATTCCTACCAAAAGTGACAGAGATCAATTTATAACTAATTGTCATCTAATTTGGCAATTACAAGATGCAAGAAAATGTTGTCAACTTGACAACAAGTTGACAAATTTGACAACTAATAATAAAATTAATTTATTACCATTATGTATGGTTATCTCTTGACCTTATGAAATATTTAAAACCAATAACACTCTCAATTAGACCAACAATTAGCCCTTTAGGCCTATTTTGCCAACTTTGGCATTTTTATAGCTTTGACACTTTCATTGCACTTCATTACATTTTAGGGATCTACTAGCCCAAGCTACATCAACTGAATACCTTATAGGATTTTTTTGACTCTATTATGCTTGAAATCTCCTTGTTCTCATTCATGTGTACCTTGTATTATTCTGTGACCATGGTGCCCCTACACTAAAGAGATTATTTGGGTATAAACTAAAGAGACTAAATTATCAACAAAACTAATACCTCACACTAATTGGAAGAGCAATACTCTCAAAAACTAATATTAATTTTTGGTTAAATATTCCTAAAGGAACATCTCATATTTTGAATCTTTAACACACCATACATAATCACTCTAAGAGCATTTCTCTACAAAAACTCAACTATTCACAAACTCTTGAAATAAAACATCAATTTGAATGCTGCATATCCTTAAAAATTTAATTATCATAAATATGGACATAAATGCAACAAAATGGTTTGGCATAAACTCTGAATATCAGGTTTTAATATCCAATCTTCATAATCAATGTAATAAGGCCATACTAATTCCATGGTTAATGTTTTTGTCTTCTTCATGTGGTTTATTTAATTTTATTTTTGATGTAAGGCCATTTGAGCCAAGAATGTACTACACTAGCCTATTAGGCTCTAGTGGTCAAATTTGGTCAAATAGGTCTATCTAGGTTTAATAGGATTTTGGATAGTGGAAATGGGCTATTTGGATCAGTCTTGGAATTTTTCTAAGGAATCATAAATTATTTAGTGTCAAAATGACAAAGTTACATATTTATTGCAGAAGTTACCATTTGACAACTTTTGCAATAATGCATGATTAAAAGATCACATAGTAGAAATATTTAGTTTGGAGAGATACACTACTAATTAGAAATGGTATACAATTTGACATATAAATTCTTCCCCATTTTTTTTGAATCAAATGCAAAAAAATATATTTTTACTTGTTTAATTCGTTTCTAGAAAAAAAAGAAAAAACTCTTATTTGGGCATCATAAATTGATTAAATATATTATCTTTGGCCATTTAGTATATCATGAATTGATAAAATATATTATATATATTTTGTTTTGATTTTGTCCAATATTTGTAGTGCATGCTTAGATTAGTAATGACTTTTATTTCCTATATCTACATTTTGGAAATAGGGACTAGTTACTTAAGCTCAGAAATGCCTTGATTCAGAGGGTGCACCATTTGCAAGGGGGCTGATGAGATTAATGGCTTGCATAAAGGTGCCAACATTTCTGAAGTAGTATTATGCCTTATACTTTCTTATAAGAAGGATTTCAATATTTCTCTAAGTGGTGGAAATTACCTGATGAAATTCTTACTTGAGCAATGTTCATTTATTCATTTTAATAACATATTTATCACTTTACTATAATTTATTAGCTTTTGACGTGAGGTTTTGTGTTCGGGCAAAAAAATGTCATGCCCAAAATTAGGGCAAAACACACCAATTTTTAAAAAAGGTAATAATAACTAATCTTAATACATACTAACATTGAATAAATTGTGGAGAGAAGATGACAAGATAACATTGAGTTCAAGTCTCGAAGTTGCATGAATAGTTTACTAGAGTTCTAGGGTTTCAAATTTAACATTGATTAGGGTAAAGGTAGTAAGGTACAATTTAAGCACACATATGGGTTTGACTCCTAATATAAGTTTAAATGACCTTACTTAATATATTAATTTATATACCATTTGATAGAACAATAATCATGAATGCATTAGGTTATATTCGGTGCCAAAAACTCATTGCAATGCTAGATCAATCTCCTAGAGGAACTAAATTCTATACTACGAGTTGACTTATCAATTTAATAACACTTGATTCCAATTATTAGAAAAATATATTAGAACTAAATACAACATTAATTAATACTCATGTACATGATCATGATATGAAAATCATCTTCTTACATAAACCCACATCAACTATCAATTATCTATACAAACCCTTTCTAGATACATACACTTAGAAAATAACATTAAATCTAATCAAAACACCTTTTTACAATAAGGTTAATATATCAAAACATTAAATAAATTTCCAAAATATTCTTTAGTGAAAAAATATCTATTTCAAAATGATATCCAACCAAAAAACAAAATCCAAGAACTTAAAATACAAAGTGATTTCCTAACATTTAAAAATTCCTAGCCCTACACTATTATCTACAATCTGAGAATATACTTCCCATTATAACATTCTAGTTTAAAATTCTAAAAATTCACTTAAATGTATACCCCATTTATCACAATCTACATTACACATATTACTTACTAAAACAAAATACTTAACATTAATTCCTAACTTAACTAGTCCTAATCCTTCTCTTTACCAACTATTACAAAATTACTAACTAAAAATAAATAATTACTGCCCATGAACCCATTAATACAAAATTCTAAAAATACAAATCACCTTTATACTAATCTTAAACACTTACTACTAAAAAACATTAACACTTACTAATACTACCCAAAAACCCCTTAAATACCTACTCCTAAGAACCTACCCCTAACCCACCCCACTTGGCCACCTTCCAAGGCTAACCTCATCATCCACAAGTGCTCTCCAAGGATAGAGTACACTACCCAAGGGGCTGACACACCTCTACACTTGGGTAGTGCACTATGATTCCCTTAGTGCACTTGGAGTGGTGGAGAAGGCTTATAAGGAGTACGGAAAAAGGTAAAGTTTGCTCCTTAATAAATATTAGTTTTGCATTCCCAACTTGCCAACAAAGTCCATGACCAAATGGATGCCTAGGCATGCATGAAAGAGGGCAGAGTGATGTGGCTTGTTGGAATGGGCATGAAAGTGATCGAAGGTGGTAGGAATTAAGTGCCAAAAGAGAATATAGGTGAGTTTCCCATTATAGTTTATTTGTTTGCCCCAACTCAAGCAATGAAACCAGTGTTACAAGTTTCTTGGAATGTTGAAGATGATGAGTGGTGTGGGGCCCACTCATCCCTTTCAAATTCCCTTTTTAATTATATTTTTCTTAGGATTCCATAAATACTTTCTTTGCTTCCCCTTTTTTTGTGCAAAAATTTTTTCCCCTCCACTTTTAAAAGGTAATGATGGGGTATTTAAGATGGGGATTTTCTACTTATCATAAAATTATATTAATATTCCTTGCCCATTGAATTTAACATTAAAATATAATGTAAAAGGATATCCAAGAATATTCTCTACACTTTTGTGGGAGGATTTTTCATTTGTCCCATACATTTTCCAACATTCAGTAGGTGCATAATTTGGATTTTGTCAATGCGTATTTTCTTTCTTCCTCACTTTTGTTCTTACTTATGGAGGGTTAATTAACATGGGTATTTACATTTTTTCTATAGGTTAAGGGGGATGATTTAAGGTATTTTTCTTGCATTCTAATGAGAATTTAATATATTGATTAACCATTGAATATATTAAATAAATTTAAGATACAAATTAGGATAAATATTGTTAATCTCATAGCAAGATATATTGTCAATTAGTGTCAAAACACTTAGTCATAATACAAATATAGTAGTAATTGAGTTACTCATATGTAGTGTTAACTAAGCTTACAAAGGAACCAAGCAAACAAAGTTAACCTTGTAGAAAGTTGCAGTGTTAACCAAGTTGATAGTTCACATCGAGCTATAGTGTCAGCAGAGTTGGCAGTGTTTACCAAGCCCCAATGTGAACCAAGTCAGTAGAGTAGTTTTGTTCCAAGGTGATAACTAAGATGGAAGAACAATGTGAATTGGGTCACAAGTTTCTATCAAGTGATCAATATGAACTGAGTATCCAGTATCAGCCAAGTGCCAGAGTTAGCCAAGGTGACAGTGTTTCCTGAATATCTTCAATATCGCTCGAGTAAGCCATTGGACCTGAGTTACAACATTGAGACAACTTGGTAATTGTTTTTGGAATTAGTTATGTTGTAGAAAACCTATGATGTAATTATTTGGATGGATATAAGGCATTTTCTTATCCAAAGATATCATTCATTGTATTATCATTCAAGCATTAAGAGAATACATAAGAGCAAATTGTTTAAAGGCTACAAGCATTCCAAGAAAGGAAGAGACTCATCTATCATAGTCAGGTGATTAGTTTACATCAAATGATATTCATCATAAATTAGAGTTTCATTTCAGAGATGAATCCACTAATTCATCCTAACAAGCACATCAGTCCAAAATCCCCTAACAAGGTGGACCTAACAGTCCTTTGCAGAAACTCCTAATAGAGTACATTCTTAACTATATTGTATAAATCCTTTCACAAGGTGGACCTTACAGTCGTTATTTCTCTTAACCAAGTAAGACCACCAAAAGTGATAATTTGTAAGCCTTAACATGCAAACTTTATTGCTATAGTAGTGATGCATTGTGGGTGTCATCCCTACCCCAATTTTACTTTCTACTTGGAGGGTTTTTGGGTTACCAAATATTGTGTTATGGTATTGTTACCTTACTTCTTTATGTTTCATGCATGCAAGTAGATTAGAGAACTTTAAAAAGTGGTTTAATTGGAAGAAGTTTAAGTGGTTCCTAATTCACCCCCCCTCTCAGTTACCTAGTTTATATTGCATTTCCAACAATTAGTATCAGAGCAAGGTTCTCTAATCAGAATTTTAGCAGCTTGAGAGAAAAGATAAGAGATAATGGAAGTATATAAGCTAGAGAAAGCCATTGAGAATCAAAATTTGGATCTACATGTGCCCATGGAATAAATCAAGAAATTGAAGGAGTAAATCTCTCAATCTCTAAAAAGAAGAAAATAATCAACTTAAAAGATGAATGACAATCTCTATATAGAAAAAAGAGTTGAATATATTTACAAAGAAAGAAGTTCAGATAAAGTAGATGCAGCTATAGAAAATCTACTTGGAAGCAACCTTATTCTTAAAGAAGAAGTTCAAAAATTGAAAAGAGAATAGGAGATTCATTCAGCTACGATAGTCAAAGTCATGGAACAAAAGAAACAAGCTAAAAATGACAAAAATATGACTAAAGCAGACATAAGACTACTAAATACTAGGTTAGAAGAGAAAGACAATAAAATCCACTAGCTTTCACTACATCAAGTAGATATGGAAAATAATTTGAATGATACAAATCAAGAACTCATCAATCTAAGGATAGAAAATGAAAGACTCAAGAATGATCTTAGAGCAAAAAGGGAAACCAATAAAAGAATGATGAGATCACAAGAAAGCATGAATCACTTAGTAGAAATATCTTAGAATAGACATACAAGGAAATAAGGATTGGGATACACTGAACAAGGAGAGTCATCATAGTAGGGAGCTCAAAACAATATAAGACCCACATGCAATCATTATTGAAAAACAAGACATACTTCACATCAATATTGGAGCAATGGAAATTCAAAATCTAATGGTAAATGTTACGGTTGTAACAAGCATGGACATAGGGAAAGTGAATGCATAGAGAGAACTAATTTTGAAGAAAAATGTTCACATGCAACAAATAAGGCCATAAATGTTTAGAGTGCAGAATCAAGAATTGGAATCCTACTAAACAACTTGCTAAAGAAATCTTTGGTTGGGATTACAACACTTGGTGTAGATGTTACCTATGTGGAGAGTTTGGACACATTAGAGCTAATTGCATGAAGACTCACCTCAGAAAAAATAAATAAAATCCTACCAAAAGATTTTATGTATGCAAAGAACTACATGAATAGAGGTAAAGTTGAAAATGAAAAGAAATAAAAGGCTAATAAGATCAGGACTCAAATGAAGCAAAAATGGGTAAGAAAATCTCTAGATAATTCAAGAAAAATTAGTGAGGTTATTGACACCCAAAGAGATCAATTGGGTGATTCAATTATCTCTACTTGAATAAGCAAGGAGACCATTGGAGCTATGATAAAATTCATATTCTACATTAGCTCTAGTCATCCAAGCAAGATAGTCCAGATCATCATATTAGATGCACTTGGAAAAAAGTAAAGTCTCAGACTTGTCTGAGCTATTAGTTCTAACTGAGCTACTCCTTAGGCCTAACCAAGCTGTTAGTCCTAACCGAGTCACTCCTTAGTCCCAACTAGCATGGAAAGACTTAATTGAGTCACTAATTCAACCAAGCATTATTAGTTAGTGTTAGTTGAGAATTCAATGGTTGAAGAAAAAATTGAGCTTCTTCTACCTACCCAAGTATAGAGCATTTAATGAAGACTTAAAATCAAAATATTGAGAAAAAGGAGAAGTCATAGTTTAACTTTCATTGCAAATTCAAGGTTTTTTAAAGAATGTAACCTTCCTCAAGCCCCCAAAGTGATTTGGCACAAGTTTTTTAAAGGAAACTCTTAGGCGAAGACATCATCTTCAAGTCCTTCATCAAACAAGCACCACGATAACATATTCTAGTTCAAAGGTTAGGAAGGGCTTAGAAATGTTGGTAAAGAGTCTGGATTGCATTCCTTTGAAATTCTAGCTTTATGCAACAATTGCCGAGGAAAAGGATCCTCAAAGAGCTCACTCATCAATCCCTCCAAAGGTACTTCTCATTCACAACATTAGGTTATTTTATCATTTCTCTGTTCAAGAAATAGGGCATCTTGAGATATATTAGGCATATGGTGCATTGTGTGATAATGATGTGCTGAAGCAAGAGCATAAACATATGGAGGTCAAGGGTTTGACCCACATCATACACACGTGAAGGAAATTTTGAATTAAATGGACTAGGCTTATACTAAGATGAGTCCACGATATGCCATTTTGGGTAGAGAAGACCTATCTAATTATGAAGAAGATGATTCATAGGATAAAAGGGTATCCAATGATAGAGAAATCTAAGGATATTAAAACCCTAAGTTGAGTAGATCTAAAAGCTAACCCTAGCTAAGTGGAATGGTAGAGGCATGAAGCTAAATAATGTGACTAACATGGAAATCAAGTTTGGCATCCATGTCATTGCACACAAAATATATAGTTCAAGTTGTACAAACAATGTACCATGTGAGGAAGTGAACCTAGTATACAAGGTTGTCAAGAAGAATCTATCATTTTACCTAGCTGAGTTTCAACACACCCAAAAGAACAAGAACATGGAGAATATTCAAGCCTCTAAGAATAACTCATGTACGTTAAATTCACTCCTATTCGGTGTTTTATTTTATGTACAGAAATAATTTCCTTCAAAAGGAAATGTTGTTTGGAAGAAAGACACCCCAATTATGTATTAGATTAATGAATTCATAAATGATAAGGGTGAGAACTTTGAAAGCATCATGGATACATACTATGCAACTTTAAGAAAAGGATGCAAAGTAGGCTTAGGATCCCTAAGAAACTTGTAGAGGATTATGAGTGGGATATATGCTTCTTGGTTGACTATGATAGAGTTCACATATAGATAGTCAGACCTAGGACAACATGGGTTAAACCTCTATTATATAATGTGAATATTGATGAGACAAGAGACATTATTGAGGCTCTCATCAATGAGCTTGTGGACCCCAAGGCTACATATTTTGAAACATATAAGGAAGCCAAGACAAGAATCTCACTTTAGATTTAAATTCATCAAATTATGAAGAGAGGAAAGAAGAGGCTAGAAAACATAGGAAAGAAACTTGCCAAATTAGATTCACCCCTCAAAATCACTAAAGGAAAGGGTAATGAAGTAGAAGAGAAAGATGAAGAGGAAGAGGAAAATGAAGAAGAAGAAGAGGTAGTGGAACCTCCTAAGAAGAAGCTAAAGACCCCATCCAAGCCTCCACCAAGCAGAACTAAAAGGTCTACTCATATGATTACTACCTCAAAGCCAAGAAAACCAAGGAAGAAACTAAGGCTAGAGGATGAAGATGAGGATGATGCAGATGAAGATAAAATTCCAATCATCTCTTTGAAAAGGGAACCCATAACTTAGAGAAAAAACCAAAAAATATAAGGGAAGGAAGGGATATGACAATATTCAAATACTTAGAGGGAAAGCTCCTAAAGCCTTAGTAAAGTTTGTCTTTCATCATTAGACCAATGCAACAAAAATAGAGAATGATATTAGAGAGAATAATTTAAGAAGTATCATGCCTAATCTCTCTAAAAAAGAAATCAAGGAGGGAATGTCCAAATTTGAAAGAAAACAAACTCCTAGATTTAGAACCTTTCAAATTTTATCTAATAAGATAGAATATGTTGTGCAATCCACAAAAAACATGTGGAATTTTTTTTTTTGATATCAAGGAAGAAGGAGATCTTCCAGCAATTTAAACAATTGAGGATTCTGATGCTGAGAAGATTGTTGCAAAGGTCATGGCATCATTTCCTACCACTCCACCTAAGACAACAGCTAAGAAACAATCTATTGAGTCGAACCCATTTCAACTAAGAAATAAAGTGAAGACTATTTTACCTTCACCAAGCTCTATCCTAGAGGTTATTGAGCAACAAGTCTCCACAACTTCAATTGAGCAATAGGCTCCTGCAGTCTCAACCAAGCTAAACCAATAAAAGGACTTGGTTGACAAGGGAAAACAAATCATTTCTTCTTCAATAGTCAAGAGAAAAGGAAAAAGAAACATGGTTGATGGAATTGATCTTGATAAGGATATTGTTATCTTGAATTGGGACCAATGCAATCTATCTATTGAGAAAATGGATATCTTGGGAGAGCTATGGAAGAAAAGAGGAAAGCAAAAAATGCTAAGGGCTAAAAGAGATATGAGAAAACTCTTGGAAGACATCAAAGAAATATTTGTAGATTCTCCATCTATAGAGATAAATGATAAATCCCCTATCATTGATTAATTAATTAACATTATGCATAAGTTCTTAAGCTCAATGAGAAAAATAATGGGTAGGAAAAACTCCTTATGAAAATTGAAAGAAAGTTGGAGAATAAAGTGGTATAAAATGTAGCACAAAAGATAAAAATTGATCAAGTATAACTATCTACTTTGATTTTTGTATTAGAAATTGATGTAAATAATGGTCTATCTTAATTTTAAAGTTAATTGATTCCACCAACTTTACCAAGAAAATAAAAGAGAAACTGGCCAAGATTGACATGGACATGAAAGATAGTGCAAATTAGTTGCCACTTCATCCTAGCTCCAGTTCCAATTATTTTGCAAAAACTAGATTTTTTAATAGATCTTTAGGCATAACTATTAAAGGAAGAGGCCATAATAAGGGAAACATTGGTTGATGTACAAGGTATGATACTTCCCCACATGGATATTATGCAGAAGAGAATGGATCATGGAAGGACATTAGTCAAGGACACAAATCTATTAGTTGTAGATCACATGTATGAGTTATGAGAAAAGATTTAGACTAATCTACACATTTTAAAGGTGCTACAAGATAACTAGGATAAGACCTTGTCTATAATTTTGAAGGTACACCATGATTTTCTTTCTCATTTTGGTATAACCTTGTAAATATTTTGGGATTTGTAATGAAAAAAAAGGGGGAAAGTATAAAAGGGAAAAATATAGTATAACAAAGGAAAAGTTTATAGAAAAATTATATGTAAATACTTATATTCATATGTACAATATGAAAGATATGCAAAAAAAAGGGAAAAAAACAATTTTGAAAACCCCAAAATAGAGTTTTTAGTTCAAATTGAGTTTGTAGAGTCTTTAGTGAAAAATGAGCTACAAAAAAAAGCATAATCAAAGGGGGAGTTTGACTAAAGAAGTTTTTTAGATCCTTTATATGATAAGTGTTTTTGTCACTAATGATAAAGAGGGATATTGTTAATCTCATGGCAAGATATATTATCAATTAGTATCAAAACACTTAGTTGTAGTGCAAAGATAGTAGTAACTAAGTTACTAGTATGTAGTGTTAACCAAACTCACAAAGGAACCAAGCAAAAAAAGTTAACCTTATAGAAATTTGCAATGTCAATTGAGTTGTAGTGTCAACCAAGTTGATAGTGTCTACCAAGCTTCAGTGTGAACTGAGTTAGCAGGGCAGTTTTGTTCCAGGGTGATAATCAAGTTGGCAGAATAGTGCAAACTAAGTTAGAAGTGTCTATCAAGTGATTAGTATAAATTGAGCATCTAATATCAGCCCAATGTCAGAGTTATCCAAGGTGACAGTGTTTCTTGAGTATCTTCAGTACTGTCCAAGTATGCCATTGGACCTAAGTTATAATACTGAGTTGACTTGGTAATTTTTTTTGGAATCAGTTATGTTGTAGCCAACCTATGATGGAATTATTTGGATGGATATAAGTATAGGGCATTTTTTTATCCAAATATATCATTCATTGTATTACCATTCAAGCATTAAGAAAATATAGAAGAGCAAATTATTTGAAGGCTACAAGCATTCCAAGGAAAGGAAGAGACTCATCTATCATAGTTAGGTGACCAGTTTACTTCAAAGGATATCCATTAGTAATCAGAGTTGTATTTCAAAGATCAATCCACTAATTCATCCTAATAGGTGTACCAGTCCCAAATTCCCTAACAAAGTGGACCTAACAATCCTTTGCAAAAACTCCTATTAGAGTACATACTTAACTGTATTGTATAAATCCTTTCACAAGGTGGACCTAATAGTCCTTATTGCTCTTAACTGAGTAAGATCACCATAAGTGATCATTTTTAAGCCTTAACAAGACAACTTTATTACTATAGTAATGAAACATTGTGGGTGTCATCCCCACCCTAGTTTTACCTTCTACCTAGAGGGTTTTTGGGTTGCCAAATATTGTGTTATGGTGTTGCTACCTTACTTCTTTATGTTTCATGCATGCAAGTAGATTAAAAAACTTAACAAAGTGGTTTAATTGGAATAAGTTGTTCCTAATTCACCCTTGCACCCCCAGCACCCCACCAACCCTCCCGCAACCCTCAGTCTTCTAGTTTGCATTACATTTCCAACAAAATATATCTATTTGAACATTAAATTTTTATCATGAACTTAGGAAAACCCATTCACATTATAATTTAAATTCTTCATACAAAAAAAGATCTTATTAATATCAATATCCTTTCTTACATTATTGGAATCCAAGATTTCAAAGGATATTTTATGAAATAATCAACTTGATAATTATGTTAAAGAAATGCATTTAAAGTCAAGAAATGAATTGAAATCAATTGAAAATTTTTCACATAATATACACATTTTCATAATATAAACTTAATTTTTATTAACAATATGCAATTTACAACATTGGATCCATTTCATAGATCAACACCAAGATACAATTATTTCTTCATTATATGAATGCAAGATATAACAAGAAGGTATGATGATGGAGAAGTCTCCAAAACAAGTGACTCAAGAACACCATCAAGAATCCAATCCAAGTTTGGTTCCAATTTGAATCTACCATAAATCTGAAAATACACATAAAACATACTGTGGAGAGCTGACCTCCCAACCTAGGCCTCAAATAGACCACCTACCAAGCTAGGAGAAACAATAGATAACTGGGTGACTATCAAATCCAATCCACAATTATATTAACACAAAAACAACACCCATCCATGGTATTCACAAATGGGTTTCATGTTGAACCATATCAATTGGTGAAGGTGGAATACCATGTAAAAGATGCCAATGTAGAACATACCAAAAAAATGCTTCTTCCAAGGCTAGAATTCACATACAAATTCCATAATTAGTTCTTCTTATCTCCCCCAAAACAAGATCAATAAACATTGGCATGCAAGAGCCCATACATATTGCATTTTTTCCCCCATTCTCTCCATAAGAATATGATGAAGGAGAATATTGGGTTGTCTTGCTATCCTTCTCATCTTTGTTCATTTTGCCTATTGGAGCCAAATGCCAGTGGTTTCCAAGTTGTTGTTGCTGCTAAGCTGTTCAATGTTGGTCGAGTTACTATAGCTAGTGATGACAAAATTACTATAGCTATCTAGTACTAGTTAAGCTATCAAATGTTGGCTAAGTGTTCCTTCATATGCTAAGCGAGCCTAATATTTACTGATGGTCAATTCCTTCTTTGACTAAATTTGTTTGTGATTGGTTCTTAGCTTGAGCCAACTTATGTAATTAATTTGGATTGTAAATCTAATATTTGGATCTTGTCTTGGGATGTGTGCATACCATTTTAAGTTCATCCTTTCTATTATGTAATGATCTAAAATCTTTAGTAAGCCATTTTGACAAGTATAAATAAGGGTGTTTAGGTTTAGGTTAGCATGCATTTTGAAGTTGTATTTGTTGGTCATAACCCAGAAGGCCTTACAATTGGGAATCTATATAGACAATTTGATGAATTGATAAAGTGTTTTGAAGTTCCTTCTCTCCTTGATGTTGTTCTCTATGTTTCTTTCTTCCATTATGGTACTCAGTAAGGTGATTGGATAGTTAAGTGCACCTTTGGCCCTAGCTCTTCAATCTCTCCTTGTATCAAGTGGTATCAGAGCTTGAGATTCTTCCTTATGGAGATTGGATACTATAGAACCCTCAATTGAATTTGGTTGTAGGGTGGTAGATCTATGAATTTGACCTATAACTTGCAAAGGCAATCTTGTACGAACCTATTTGTAAAGATTGTTCAAGATAGAGGAAATGTTGACAATCCTATTATGAACATGGTGAGACAAATTGTATCCAAATTAGACACTGTGGAGACATCCTAGAGGAGAGGAGAAAATCTTGATGATGTGAGTGATGATGAAGAAATGGAACCAAACCCTAATATGGAACCTGAGGAAAATTAGGATGAGGAAAGATTGTTGAGAGTATTGTCTAGGGCATATTCAAAGCCTATTGTGGAAGTTTTTCTTTATGATGGAAAATTGGACACCAAAATTATGTTGGATTGGATCTATGATATGGAGAAGTTCTTTGAGTTTGAAGACACTCTTGATAATAGGAAGGTGAAGATTGTAGTCACTAGGTTGAAAGGCCATGCCTCACTATGGTGGGAGAATTTGTAAAGTGATAGATAAAGAAAAAGAAAAAAGAAGACCAAGACTAGCTGAAAGTGGTGAAAAAAGTGAAGAATAAGTTCCCTCCTACTCATTATCAAGTTAGCTTGTTGACAAAAATTCAAAATTTGAGACAAAAGGACATGATTTTGAAAGAGTATATAGAGGAATTCTATAGATTGGACATCTGTTTTGGACATATAGATGACAAGGTTGAGAAAGTTGCAAGGTATCTAAATGGATTAAGATCTAGAATCCAAGATGAGATAAGTTTTTTGAAATTGGAAAGTTTGTAAGAAGCATATCAATATGTCTTGAAACTTAAGGAGATCTTGAGAAAGAAGTATGAACAAGGACAAAGAGGTGCATGTGGTAGATTCCAGAGAGGTAGAGGTAGATCTTTTGGAGAAGGTGGAAGATCTAAAATTTTTGTGCATGATAAGGGAATATCTAAGTGGAAAAATGATGAAAAAGGAAAGACTAAATGAAAAGATGGTAATTCTTACCAAGGAGGTACTAGTTTTTATTGAGGAAGAGGTAATTCTTATTCTAGAGGTGGTTTTCATGGTAATTTCTTTAGATGTGGCAAAGAAGGGCATAGATCCTTTGAATGTAGATATTTTTGTGGTAATGATCAAGGTAATAAAAATGTTGTGATTCAAGAAGATCTTGAGGGTTCATCAAGTGATCCCAAGGTTGGAGAGAATCTGATGGTAAGGAGAACTTTGTGTAATCAGGGAATCAATGAGGAACCTATCCTGAGAAGAAGTATTTTCAAGATTAGATGTAAGATGGATGGAAAATTTTGTAAAATGATTATTGACAGTGGAAGTTTAGTAAATTTTGCATTAGAGGAGTTGGTTACAAAGTTGCAATTACAGAGCTTGAGACACACTAAACACTATCATGTTTCATGGATCAAGGATGAACATAAGCTGCTGGTAAGTGAGAAATGTGTGGTGAAGTTCAAGTTGGAGATTAATTTGGTGAAGTTATATGTGATGTTATGCCTATGGATTTTTTTCATATTCTATTGGGTAGAGCTTGGAAATATGATAGATATTCTACATGATGGAAGATTGAATCAATATACTCTTTGGGTGAATGGAAGAAAAAAAGTATTGTTGCCTTTGATTAAACTTCTAAATGAGGTTAATTGTACTACTGTTTGAGTTTTTGAGGTCAATGGAAAAAAATTTGAAAGGGGATTGAAGAAGAATCAAGTGTGTTTTGTTGTAATCCCTAACAGATTGAATTGTGGTAGTAGCAATTGAGTGACAACAAATAGTGATGACTGAGTACCAACAAAAATTGAAAGGTTATTGAATGAGTATAAGGAGATTGTTACTAAAGATATTCCTAATGGTTTACTACTAGTAAGAAGTGTAAGTCATTGTATGGATCTGATTCCTAGAGCTATCTTACTGAACAAAGAACCATATAGATTGACGCCTATAGAGAATGAAGAACTTAACAAACAAGTGCAAGAGTTGTTGTAGAAAGGTTTAATTAGAAAAATTTTGAGTCCATGTGTTGTGCTTGTTGTATTAGCACCTAAGAAGAATGGACAATGGAGGATGTGTACTGACTCTAAAGCTATTAACAAGATCACAGTGAAATATAGGTTTCCTATGTTAAGGATGGATGATATAGTGGATGGTTTGAGTGGAGAAAATTATTTTACCAAGATTGGTTTGAAGAGTGGTTATCATCAGATTAGATTGGTTTGAAGAGTGGTTATCCCATCCTTAGCATGTACAAGTACTCAAGGCATGAGAAAAGAAAACATTTCTAACTTATTTTTTTAGTGTATCTCAAGGAAAAGAGCTAGGCAAGATATTTTGATTACTATGTTATCACTTGTTATACAACATACAATAAGTTACCTTGGCAGCCACTTTGGCCCTCGACCCCCATTGCAAGCCACTTCCATAGAGATGCACCTAAACTACCTTCCCAAAAATCACAAACCACAATCATGTCTCATACTACAAAATTAATACTGATCAAATTTGATTCCTTAACAAACAACCCAAAAATAACATAGGTTCTCAACACCCAAGTCTTCATAAATGCTCAATCGCATAAAGTTCATAAAACAAAAATATCAATTCAAATCATAAAGTACATCATGACATCAAGTCAAATAATCATAAAAGAAGTTTCAAATCACCTCTGGTGCAATCCTAACTTGGTTGTCTAAACAACCCACAAAGAAAACCACCATGGAAATAAAAATTATAAGATTGTAAATAGAATATAAGAAAACACATAGTTTTCAGTCATATGATTTAATTCCATCAATTTCTCTTGTTTAGTTTGGGTCATAAGGATGTGTATTTAGCATTAAAGTAACAATACACATGTTTACATAGATAGTTTGGCTAATACATCTATTTCAATAAACAAGTATTTAAATGTCAAATCTCTTTATTTAGAAAATTTATGATAATCACATGGTTCTAATGAAAATTTTAAAGTTGAAACCCTAACTGTTAAGTTTTTTATTTTCTTCCAATTTTCTATTATCGAATTTTCCCTATATTTGAAAGGGTTTTAAAATAATACAATCATAGTAATTTTCTAGATTTTCTACAATTTTCCACAGTCAAGTTTTCTTGATAAAAAGGTTTTTCTTTTCAAAATCTACAACATAATTCTTTATCCAAAACTTAATGCACTAAATTAATAAGAATTATGCAAGCACCTAAGAAGACATGAAATAGACAAATCTTTCCATAAAACTCTATAGTGGGTTTTCAAACCCTACTTCAAAACCACAGCTAAAATTTGAGACAATCTGTGGACGCATGCAAATCCAAACCCTTTCAAACTTTCAACAATTCTTTTGATCCAATTCCAAATTTTTCTCCCCAAAACTTGTGTGTCTCTCAAATGAGCTGCCAACCCCCTTATAAATAACCCTAACCTTAACTAGGGTTTTCAATTTTTGAACATGTAAAAGCCTCTCCTTAAAATAAACTTTAATTATTTAATCCTTTCAAGCACAGTTAAAAAACTTTTTAATTATTTAAATTTTTCTTTCTTCTTTTCCTCCACTTTATTAATTAGTAGAAGTTCTATTTAAAGCATAGTCTATTATTTAAATTAATAATAATTAAAACTCATTAATTAAATACAACTCTAATTTAACTATTATTAATTAAATAATTATAATAAAATAATATAAAATCTTACATATTTTAATATTCTAATTTTTGTTTTATCCAACTTCTTAAATTAGACTTTTAAATTAAATCTTTAAACTAAAGCACACATTTAATTAATTTCTAATTAATTAAATATCATCATATTCTAATTTATGAGATTGGATCTAAACATTATCTCCCCATTCTTACCATTGAGTTATTGTGAGAGGACATGTTTATCCTGAAAATTCAAGGAGGTTGATGCTCGGTACCTACAATCTATAGAAAAGATGAGCATGTATACATACATATATGTCTAAGCTAAACAAGCAATGACAGGGAGTGGTACATTGTGTAGATCCTAACTAGTAGGTAACCACAACTCCCTCCCTTAACCACATCAAACATGTTAGATAGAAAAGTAAAACAAACACACACATCATACACATGCAGGTATGGGGTAAGTACTATAATAAGTCCCGAGTACAAATCATTACATATTCAAACATGGAAACTCATCATTATGAATATACAATACTCATCATTTGATATCATCATGAAAATAACCACATTTACTAACTAAGAACTATTAAAGCATCATTAATGCACCAGTAATCATAATCATCAATAAACATGCGAGATATAATCAACTAAGTAATTCTTTATTGATATACATGTAATCCAAGTCATAAACTAATGTCATAATTATAAATCCAATATCCTTGAAACTAACACATGCATAAAATAAGCATTAAAGAGTTAAGTAAATATAATGAAAAAGAAAACTATGAGTCGGCATTATAGGATGTGTACAAACCATCTTAAGGTCAATCTTTCTATTATGTAATGATCTAGTTCATCATCTATAAGTGATTTTGGAAATTATAAATAAGGATTTTTAGGTTTAGGTTAGATATAACTCAAATAGTGGAGAGTAGATGTTCCTAGAATAGCAAATTTGAAGCTAGATCGTACATTTTGAAGTTGTGTTTATTGCTCGTAACCCAAAAGGCCTTACAGTTGGGCATGTTTTCATGCCCAAAATAGAAGGAAAAAACACACCAATTTTTTTTTAAAAAATGATAATAGGATTAAAAGTGATAAATAAGTATTCGAATAGAATTACTTAACTTCCTCTTACTCAAGTATAATTACAAAATTTAAGTACCAATCAAATGCAAATTTTCTTAACATATTAAAACTTAAATTACATAACTTAATATATATCACCATGTTATCTAATTAACCTCAATCAAATGAATATGATTTTGAAACATAAGAATGTCGTAGGAAGGTGAAACATCATTTTATCCATTAACATAAATCAAGTGAATAAAATTTTGAATTATATAATGCCACATTAAGATAAAACATCATCACATCTACTTTCAAGTAAACATATGCAAAATTGAAATACAAGACTCTCATGAGCAAGAATACTACTCAATTTTTTTTTCTATTGAACTACCTAATTCAAAGGCTCCACCAGGAAAGAACTAGGAAGAAAACTCGACATCATTGTCATTTCAACAAAGAGTTTAAATATAACATTTTTACACAGGAATATTATCCCTAGGAGAAATCTCCCAACATATTTGGAGTTCAATAACAATTCTGAATTTCCTTCTTGGCTCCACAACAAGCAACCCATTACGAATTCTGCAACACATCAAGATGATCATGGAGAGAACAAAAATTGACTGAGAGACAACCAATCATCACATGAAGACAAAATTAAACATTCACTCTCATCCCAGTTTACATGACAGGTTCAACATTGAATAAGACTAGGGAGAAGGTAGATTTTTCCAATAGATGTCGGCCACAACACCAAAATAGGTGCCCTTTTGGAGCTATAAACTCAAGAACTTATGTTCTTACATATCTTAATTTTCAAAACCAAAACACATAGTTTGTGCTAATGAGTAGGGGCCCATAACACCCTACCCTCTCTCCCTCTTCTTGTCCTGAGAAGATACTCTGCACTGTTGGAGTCCAACTAAAGACCTCCTCCCATACATGGCCACTTTTTCTCTATCCGAGGGTGAGTATGCCAATACAACCCATACAATCCTTTCAAAAATCAAAACAAAAATACGAAAGAAAACATTCAAGAAAAACCCATTTCAATCCCTCCCAAACATATTCAACAACCACATGAACATATGTATGTAAATAAAACTACTTAAAAATGAACCCAACATGAACAACATGAGTTGTGGGATTCCTACCTTCAAAATCAGGTTATGGCAATTGAACAATTTGAGATGAGCATTCCCTTCCTTCTTCGTCTTCTTCAATCTTGAATTGCACTCTAAAACTAGCCGTTGGTGAATACTCAAACCCTCTCAAATTTGCCTCTAAATAAGATCCTAAACTCAACCAACTCCAAAATGCAATAACTCCCCCACTTGCCTAAAATTTCTAGAGTCTTCTAACTCAACTAGTCATAAGACTAACCTCAAGATGGAGTTAAAAGTTATCCAACTCATGATGAAAACATTCAATTTTCGCAATAAAGCAAAAATGGGATTTTTGGGTGACCATAAAAGTCAACAAAAGGGGCTAGGGGGGGTGTAAAATGCCCCCAACCCATACCCATACCCCTTAGATACTTAGATTTCATGATTTTTTGCCTTTAGGACTAATTAGGGACCTATCAAAAGCTTGAAATTTTTTAGGACTTTCTAACAACCTTCAAAAATGTAGATTACTCACTAATCCTAATTAGGGTAATTAATCTTGATTACTAATTGATTAGAAAAAAGGTCACTAACTGAGTCCAGCTTAGATCTTTAGGTTACTTAGTTAACCTAACTTTCATGCTGGAATGCATATACAATTCACAAGTGTCAAGTGACACTAAAAAATCATCATTACAAAATATTAACACTTAATGATTACAAAATGATACATTCATTCAATCCACAATACAAATAAAATACGAACAATGGGGTTTATGTCTTTTGTTAGACTCAACCCTAGTTTCCACAACGATACATAGGGTTCAGTTTTGTTTCTCTGTTAGATGTTCTGGCTAAAATATTCTGCACACTCATTGCACACATCAGTAGCTCAAGAAAATCACATGCATATATGTAAAACTCATTTGGATAGTCGCATGAATCAAAACATAAATCTTTCATTTAAATAACCCTTTATAATTTTGGCATACACATTTAGTCATCAGTAATTACAAAATCAATATAACATAACTTTATTCATTAATTCAAATTAAAATACTAGAATAATCATCATTAGGCATGCATATAATTAAACATCATAAACATCATCAATAGGGCATACTGAACTATCTAAAAGCATAAAATCCAATCATCAAGTTACCAAAATCAACACCCTTATCATTAGGCGAAAATGCCTTGTATCATCGTTAGTGAAAATTTAATGTTTATATAGTCAAGATAATGTAGTAGTTCTCAAATCACTAAGTATTAAAACATGGATGTATCAACTACTCTCAATTTCCTTAGGACATTCACAACATAAACATTACTTCATGTCTGTTCTAATATCCTATAATAGATTTAACAAAGAAATTCATATTTAATAAGTACATGTGAGGAGGGACCTTACATGTGTATGCAGACAATTTGATGAATTAATAAAGAATTTTTAAGTTCATTCTCTCCATGGTGTATCTCTCTATGTTGTTTGTTTCTTTTGTGTTGCTCAACAAGGTGATTGGATAGTTAAGTGTGCCTCTGGTGCTAGCTCTTCAATCTCTGATTGCACTAGAAGAGAATCTACACTGTCATGGAGTCCAACTAATCCCTTCCCTCACACTTGGCCACTTCTTCCCTATCCAAGGGTGAGTAATTCTACACTAGTACATTTGAGGCCATTTTTTGACCCAAATTGGTCAAAATTTTGATCCAAAATTTGACCAAAGTTTGACCAAATTTGACCAATCCATTCGTCAAAGTTTTTTTTGTTGAAATTTTGACCAACCTACTAGTTGATCAAAATTTTGACCAATACGTTGGTTAAAAACTGTCAAACATTCTGGCCCAAGTTTTGCCAAGCATTGGTCAAAATTTTGACCAATGCTTGGTAGTTCTTGACCAAACATTGGTCAAAATTTCAACCAACACTTGGTATTTCTCGACCAAACATTGATCAAAATTTTGACCAATACTTGGTAGTTCTCAACCAAACATTGGTCAACAACTATCAAACATGTTGGCCCAAATTTTTCCAAGCATTGGTTGAAATTTTGACCAATGATTGGATGTTCTCAACCAAGAATTGGTCAAAATTTTGACCAATACTTGGTCGAAAACTCCAAGTATTGGTCAAAATTTTGACCAATGTTTGGTCGAGAACATCCAAGCAGTGGTCAAAATTTTGTAAATTTTTTTTTAGGCTCACACTTGTTGAGGTCCACTTTAGCAATGGCCCTTCCTATGAAATTGTTGTCTAAAACCTTTCTAATGAGATAATGTGTTATGAGCTCTTCATTAGTGGGATGGAATGTGAATCTAGGAGGCAGTTGTACATCACCCATATCATGACTATAACTAAAGTTAAGAGCCTCTATTATTGAATTCTCTTCCCTATCACCCATATTCATTTCCTTTGCTATGGGAAATAAGGAAGAGAATTCAATAATAAAGGCTCTTAACTTTAGTTACAGTCATGATATGGGTGATGCACAACTGCCTCCTAGATTCACGTTCCATCCCATTGATGAAGAGCTCATAACAAATTATCTCATTAGAAAGGTTTTAGACAACAATTTCATGGGAAGGGCCATTGCTGACGTGGACCTCCACAAGTGTGAGCCTTAGGGAGGGTTCAATTCCCTCCTTTATTATTCACTATGCATATAATCCCACACACCCATTTGATCTTAAATGTTGATGTACTGAATGCTGAGTGTCTGTGCTGAGTGCTCCAAAACCATCCATTTCATGCCTTCATCTATACACAATGTCTTTCTAGTTTCTTTCTACTCGCACACCCATTTCATTTCATATGATCATCTAAAAATTGTGTCACTCTAAGCTCTGAACTATTTCCTCTTGATTGATCATCTCATAACTATTGAATGAGAGCTTAGGGATAAGCTATAGGCATCCATCAAAGCATAAATGACTTTTTCAGATGGTGTAGATGAAGTAGTAGCATTTGCCTTGGGAGACATGCTTGCAAAATGGAAGCATAGATAAGTCATGTGAACTATTTGACAGGATGCCTGAATGTAATGTGGTCATCAAAAGACATGGTTGCTGGATATGCACAAAATAGATATATTAAGAGAATATATTTGTTTAAGTTGCAACTGCCCTGGTAGACATGCATGCAAAATGTGGAATCCTAGATGAATAGTTCAATTGAATCCTCCTCCTGGAGGAAGGCTACAACAAATACATAGTTCAATTGAATGTGTTGGTGTTTGAAACTACTGAGCTACAAAATGCTCAATATCACAGTGAAATTACTCACATAATCTAAGGATTAGCCAATTCCTAGTAGCAATTACATGAATAAACCACTTTGACCCAACTTCAACAAAACTAAAAATGGTTTTCTACTCTTTAGGCTCTGCTAAACCAAGGCGGGTATACCTAGGGATGATTCCAATGCAAACTGTGGTATGAAATTATCTTAGTTTCATTCTGATTCTCATCTTTTACCCTCAAGCACATGCACAGTTTATCAATTTTCTCTAAAAGCTTCTCAAATCTATATGTATCCCCTATAAGCAGACCTGGTTATAAATCTCCTATTAGTTTACAAGTATTCCTGGAATTAGTGGTTATCTAAGGCTCAGAAAACTATATGCAAACAAGTGGTAACCAGCATTTGTAACTTTAAGCAAAATGGAATGAAATAATTTTGATTTTTTAAAAGTTATTTGATATGTAGTAGTAAAATTCACCCTTGCCCATTTTTGACTCATGTGACCAGTGCCTTATCCATTGGGCAAAAAATTGACTATTGGCAGGAGATCTAATTCAAATAACTTGCAAATGAATAAATAAATTGTAATCACCCATTTCCCTTCTTATGAAATATCCCTTTTATAAGCTCACAAACCCTACTGATTCACTGAAGCATTTCCATAATTCCTTGAATTATAAGCAACAATAAAACCAACATACAACCCATCCAGATTGCATTCAGCCAATTAAACCTCATTTAAGTGACTTCAAAGTAAACAAACTCATAAAATGAAGATAGAAATTGGTGACACAAATATAGTGTTAATACCCCTTTGTATTATCCTTTTTAATGACTAATACAATAACCAATAGAATTCAAAGAAAAGACCAGAACATCTTGCTGATTTTGTCATTTCAATATCACCAGAGAGTACAAGTGGAAGCAAACTCAAAACAACCACACACTATTGGATCGACTATCTGTACTTTTCTTGAGAAACACAAAAATGATACAAGTTTTTGGACCATCACATTGCCTTGAAAATTCATTTATATAGACATGATTTGCATCAGGCAAAGGACAATTGTGATTGACAAGTGTCCTTCCACACAAGAAACAAAACATCATAACAAGAGACAAAAATGAGCATAACAAATGCCAAGCGCATCAAAAATTATTTTGCTAGGCCCGTTTTTGTTACTGCTGCAAATCATCAACTTTTGATTTGTCCCCTACTATTCCATATCTTCAAAATATGTGGCTACCAAACTAGCCAATGAAGGGTTATCCTGTGGTACCTCCGAATTAATTTTTGCTGTGGATTTTCACTGCTTTCACCTTGAACAGGAAATATTACTTTTTCACCTTCTTCTTCTGTCAAATTTGGTGTTGATGTGTCAATGATCTACACCTCACCTTTTAGTTCTTCATCATCATTTGTACCACCTTATTCTCACTACTCATCAGAAGTAATATCTGTCATCTAGGTGTTAAACTATGCATCCTCAGGCCAGCTAAATTATAGGATATCATATTGCTTCTTTAATATATAGTTAGCCTCATTTTTGAGACCAACAAACTCTTATCTCAAAGAATCAAAAAGTAATTGGACTTTAACCAATTCCTCTATTGTGATGGCCCACCAGGCATGTCCCTTTTCATTTACAACTTTATTTATCCTTATGCAGAACAGTTCATCTAGTTCTTTACTCCATGCATCTTTATTTTTCAATTTACTTTTTCTATCCAAGGCACAAGGAAAAAAATCAAATTTTTGATTCTTGTACTTGCTTAAATAAGAAACAATTTTTAGTTGTAGAGCAATTCTCCTGTTATCAAAATCTAACAGGTCATTAGCAACATCATACATTTTTTCAATATGGTCATGGGAAGACCTTATAACTGAATAACATATAAGGGTTATTTCTTTCTCCCTTTTTACCCACTTATTAACTATAGGCTTGAGGGTTTCATTATGGGTTTTCAGTTCCTCCCATATACTTTTTACTCTTGCCAACTGATCATAGAACAAAGGCCATTCAATTTTATCTACTAAATACATTAGGGCCTTTCTAAGCTTATCCTCATATTTCATATTTAACTCTACATGTAAGGCCCATAGCTTTCTTTTCTCTTCTTCAAAATCCTCAGCTGTGTAATATTATGGCCTTTGAGGTGTGTTTGGTATTTCTACAAGGGGTGGATTTAAAGGGTTCCACTGGAGGACGGGGGTATGTTATTCTTGGCTTGGTAGACTTCCCCATTAGCTTGTCTTCAAGCTCAATTCTCATTTTTACCTCCTTATTATAGGCCTCAAGAATTTTTTCATATTTATTCTATAACTCAAACATAGCCTAGTCCTCCTGTCTAGTAGTGGCCAAAAGAAATTTGGATGAATCCACATTCCAGTGTGTTGCCTGTACATGTGAAGTATCAGCAACCCTTCTTACAATTATGTTTCCCATCAATCCAGACTTATTTGATTTTGATGGTGTGGCTCTAGATCCTATTGTTAATGACCAACTGACCAATGCAGCTTGATCCTCAACAAATGCAGTGCCCCTGAAATCCTTTTCATTGTGATCTTGCAAATTCAATTTATTTGAAACAAAACTGAAATCTAAGGCATCAACAATATCCCAATTTGGTAAAAATAAAATGTTAGATGCCTTCACCATTTTCCTCCCCTCCTTAGGGCTTATATTTTGAAATTCTTTCATCATTTCTTCTTTAGTTTGTTTCTGGATGGAAGCTTCATCCATTTTTGGATGCTCCATTTTTAAGCTTTTACATCTCTCTTCAAAAATATCAATGTTTTCCCTCCATGCAAACTGCTGGAAAGCCCGAGATCTCACAAAATTGTCATCATCCAAAAATTGATGACTTGCCTTTTCTAACATAGGGTCCAATTCCTTGCCTCTATAGTCTACTACTGTTAGATCCAAACTTGGGAGGGGAGGTTCTAGAGGGTTGCCCTCATCTAATTCTGCTTGAGTAATAAAAATACCTCCCTGTGATCCCATTTGTTCAATCTGCTCACCAATGAGCTATTATTCTCCAATCCTCAAAGGGGATTAGTGGGTGAATATTTCTCAATTTGAGGCCTCTCTTCTTTCATTACCTTTTGCCTCTTGGGACTAGGTTCATCAGGTCTATGCTCTTGGGTTGTATTGGTGGATCCCATTATTTGCTTGCCCTTATCTACAAGAGCCCTTTTATTTTGAATTATAGTGTAACTAGGCTTCTTTTGTACAATTATTTGACCAGCTCCTATATTAGGAGTGAAAGCCAACCTCCTCATGACTTCTCTAGCCTTATCAAGATAAGAATCAATAAAAAATTGTTTCTTCTCATTCATAGCTTCCATTATTTTAGGCAAGTTATTCATGAGCTTATTTATTCTGTTAGCCTCTATATTAACATTATCTAAAGGACTATATCTCTAATCAAAACAATGAATGAATTCTAGGACATGGGAATAAAATCTCCATTTTTCTTTTTTAGTTTTCAACTTTTGCAATGAGAATTCATTCCTTATAATATCCTTTGGATAATATGAATCATGCTTGACCTGTCCCAGCTTAATTCTATGCCTCAAGGTCTGATTAAAAAATCCCTTAGAATCACAAAAATGGGGATGGGAGATAGCCATCATATACTAATCCAAAATTTTATGCAAAAAGAGCCAACCCCCTTTGGTAATCACAAACTAATAGGCCACTGTACAGGTAGGGAAAATTGACCCTAGTTGCCTTTTCAATAGAAACATTTCTTCTACTCCTCCTAATTGCCACAAGACTTCAGCCATTCCTACCTTCAAAGGTACTTGGTAAGGCAAGACATGAGGACTCCCTTTAAAACCATAGATTCTGAAAACTATAGAAACAGGGTAAGGAATGATATCTCCCCAATTATGTGAAACTTTCAAGTTATGGGGTTTGTCCATAGGTCTGAGGAGGTCCATTAATACCTTAGGGATTTTGGGATTGTCTCTTAATATGAGACATCTCAATTTAGAAGAAAAATACCTATCAAATCTGACAAAATTGGTATTATTTGCATCCTAGGTCATATCCGCACTCCACAACTAGATTGGCAGTGCTTCCCCATTCTCTTCTCTATTCAATTCCATCTCATTACCAAAATATGTCACCCCCTTGAACAAGAACATATGCATCAATAGAGAATAGTGGCCAAAAGTTTTCTCCACTTTTCCCTTCGCAATTTTGACTAAACTAGTATGAATTTCCTCAGCCAAAAAGGAGGCAAAATCAAAGATAGCATCTACATAAAAAGAAGCAATCTGAACCATCATATACATAAGGCTAATCGGCATGAAATCTTGCTCATCCTCACCAAAATCAATGCACAGGGTTCTGTATATTTCTACAGCCCAGGAAGTGAAAAGACTCTTCTTAAAAGGTTCCCTAGAGGCTATAGTAATTACTGGTAGAGTTCCTATTGTACCAATGTGTGCCCTCAATGCACCTCCCTCAATCACATCCTTCTTTACTTTGTATTCATTTTCTAGTTCTGGCAAATTTATTGGCACATGGTAATCTAACAATGGTTCAAGGTGAAAAACCTCTCTAATTTCTTCAAGACAAATCAAGATCAGAGGCACACCATCATTTCTTCTTACCACCCTAATAGCTTGGTCATAATTCTTGGAAATGGCTTCAAGAAAATCATAATCCATGAAAACAATTGGAACTACTAGCTTTCCCAAATCAAAATTCCAGACGTTAGCATGTGGGGCAAACAAATTCCTCTCTGAAAACCACTTTTTAAACAAGACAAGACCAGTTTGCATAGTTGTTGCATCCCTAACCTAGTTCCCCTTGTCATATAGGCCATCAGCAATCTTAAGCCTAGGGTTTAAGGAAATTAACCTTTTGACTTGTGCAAGCTTGGTGGTGGATTCTGGGAGTAATTCTAGCAAATCATCATGGACATTTCTATCCATATAATTAATTTTCCTAGAAAATGCTTTCTTAGGAGGCATCTTGATCATAATAATAGGAATTGGAATGCTACAGAGGTTGTATGTGAATACTTACTTGACTTACTAGACTTGTTCTTCTCTAAACCTCTACAATTGTTCTTCGAACATATAAGAAATTGCCTCATGTCTTTACCAAGCTTAACACAATACAATCAACAGGCTCTTGTGCTCATAAAATGTGAAATCTTTGTTTGAGTGAGACTGGACGTGATGGAATCTCCTATATTGTACTCTATTTTTCTCACACGTGAAGCTTTCATTCATCATAAATGCACAAAATAGAGAAATAGAGTGGCACCATACTTCCTTTTAAATTTGCGCCGTCGATCTTTGAAAACTCCTACGATCATGGAATGAAAATTGAGTTGACTCACATTTCCTCTTAACATGTTGGCAGTCAACCCAATAAAAGAACTCCATTTGTACCTTTCCTATAATGCTGGCATTTCAAACTAGGCCCATGGATGACTGAGGACACGTGTCATCAACTCACTACCTTGCTATACATAACTTTCAAGCACCTTTCTATAGTGAGCTAGCGATAACCATTGATTTTACTTTGATCCTGCGATAGACATTTGATACAACCCTTAAGAGAACAATGATGGGTCCCTCATTCGCTACCTTGCTATACATAACTTTCACACATCTTTCCATAGCGAGTTAGTGAGTATCATCAATTTATGCTTGATTTGACGATTTAGAATCATTTACATGTTCTATGCATGGGGAGTGGGTCTAAGATACTATTGTCGCTGAGCTGGCTTAACATGTTGGCACACATATATATTATTTAATTTTGAATGACATCATTTTTCCTTGACTCTTCCATGTTTGTCATTTTTAGGCATGTTGCTACCTCACTACTAACAAAAAACACAAACTTCCCGGTAGCGACATAGCAAGCTCTGACAAAGTAAAAAATTTTGGCCTATAAATGCTAAGTAGGATGCCACCATGTCATTTAATCTACACAACTCATTTTTGATGAATCACTTGTTTAGGGCCCATCTCTTTTAAAATTTCGATTACATCACAACCCTCCAACTAGTCGCTACCTCGCTATCGATGAAAACACCAACTTCCCAGCTAGCGAGATAGTGACTTCTGGCAGAATCAAAACTCTGGTGACAAAGAACAAAAACATATTGATTGAAAATTTGTCAATTAATATTGGTGTTAGATAAGGTGGTCACACATATTTATGAACTTGCATGGGAATTTCCGCAATCACATTAGTTTTTAAAACAAATTGCCCCTTCCTTTAAAATTTGGGCACTCTCTATGTTAGTACCAGTAGGTTGCATAGATTTTTTGAAAGTGACTTAGCAAGTCACTAGAGAAACTTCAATTCTGGTGACACCATTTGAAAATTTCTCCTCATGCGTCCTTTTTTGATACTAACAATCTTGGGCCAGTTCACTAAAGCCTTCTTTAATACTAACAATCCTGGGACATAGCATGTGATCATAATGTCTTGATATTGACACACCTTTTTTAGCACCAGACTTCATTTTTTAGCACCAGGACATAGTTCTCTGATGGTCACTACATCACTATAGGAAACAACCTCACAAATTTTTATAGCAAGTACGCGACACCTGTTGATTCTAACAAGATCCAATGGTGGGATAAGATTTTTCAAAAGGACTCAACAATGACCTCGACATAGGCGGGAAAGAATATTTAGTTGCTGTTAAGAATTTCATGCCAAAATAAGATTTAAAAGGCAAGACCTAGGGTTTTACACAGATTTTAAAAGATATAAAAAATACAAGACCAAAACCTAAAATCCTAGGACCTAACAAAAGAACTCACATCTAATTTTTTCACCATGATTCTAAGAAAAAATAATATGTAAAAAATCAGACCAACATAATGGTCTATAGATACCATCAGGATAAATCACAACTATGGATAAATCATCATATTAGAGAATTAGAACTATGGATAAATCGTTATTTAGAACTATTTTCACTAGTAGCTAAGATATCAATTTGCATCATACATGGAAGAAGTTGAAGAGTAGTCAATACACATCAACATCATGAGAAGAAGTGATTTGGTTAATGAACTGATTACTAAATCAATATGGAGTGATATAGAATAGAAAATAAGGAATCCGTAATGGGTATTCTGGTTCCCAAGTGTTGACAAGTATTATAGCTACTATGAAGACCAAAAACCAAGTGATAATTAATCAATGATCATATTTATATCCAATGATGGTCCATGATTACTATGTAACAAGATGATACACAAATCAGGAGAAGTTGTATCAATAAACATAAATAATCAAGAGGACATCAATCAACATATGACAAAGCAATAATAAGCATACAATACTCATAACCGATACCAATATGGAGGAACAAAAATATGTCATGATAATGATTAAGTGAAAAAATGACAAACTTTGAGATTTATTGAACCAATGAACCATATTATTATACTAGCTCATGCACACTAACTAGTGAGATTATTACTATTGGCATCTAATAAGGAGAATATTATAATCAATAACTAAAGGCTGATTAATTATTGAATGAAAGGATGCAAATCTAACAAGGAAAAGGTGCATCTAGAAATGATCATGAAGGGATACAATCTTCATTATTAAAAAATGTTATACTAACTGATCTTATTGTTAGAAGACTTGTAACGAAAAGGTGCGATTAGCAAAGGAAATGAAGGGACACGAGACATGTCCCATACAATGGCACTCCTCACTCAAGGATGCAAATATAAGAAATCTTTTCCATTGATCATTTAGAAATACAATACAAATTATTCAAAACACAAAACAATTTAACACAAATGTCTTATATTCATTTAAAGATGTTCTTCAAAATCTATTTCTTCTTTCAATCATTTTATCTTTATTATTCCTAGCTAAAAGAAATGAATATTTCTAAGTTTTGAATCTACATGAATAGTGCACAATTTTATTCAACAGAGGTATGAAGAATACTCATGATAGATAGTCATTGTCAATATGCTCCAGAATATTGTAAACTGGCTTCTTCTCATATGTTTTGATTGTTTGAAAGTAACAAGCACACTCTTCCACACTGCAATCTCCAAACAACAATCCTAATTAAAGACAAAAAAATTCTCCCATTTAAAAGAAAATAAAATAGTTTTTCATGCATGTCTAACCCTATGTTCTAAGTGTTCCTTGGTGGGGTAGTACAAAGGATCCATGGTGTCTTCCTAGGAAAGTCTGCAAGAGGTTGGAACATAGTAAATTAGAAGAAAATCCCAGTAATAAATGTATAATGAATAGTAATATTGAAACCTGGAAGGATTGCTACCAAAGAGGCAAAACTGATGCTAAAAATAACAATCTGATTTTGGAAGGTGAAGTAAAAGCGATTGCAATAGATGATCTAGTACTCAATTATGAAGTATTTGCCAAGACTTCAAAAATTGTGGCAAAACATTCATGTGAGCCAATATTTTAATAAAGAAGCCCCATTTTATACATTTGTGAAGTTGTATATTAAAAGTGTTACTCAACATTTTGACTTTTACTAGCTTTGAGGATGAGTCTCTTTAAGGAAAAGGGCATGTTGTGTGCCTAGACACAAAATAAAATTATACTTGTTTTCTAGCCTATAGCCCTAGTTCCCAAAAATACATCTCTTCTTTTCAAAATGCAATAGACAAAACCACCATTGTTTGAGTACTCTTTCTTTACAGTTAGGAATTTGTAGCTGCAATTTATCTTAGGAGAGCATGTACTTCCCATATTTTGCAAATATGGTGTTGTTTGATATTTTTCTGAAATTCATTCTATGAATTTTTAAGGAACTCCTCAGAATCCACACTATGAAGGAAAGAAAACAATATTCAAAACTAAAATGAAAACCATTTATTTCATTGGTAAATAGCAGGGAACACAGTCCTCTAGAGGTAGAAATGATAGGTCAAGGTGAAAAAGGCTTCTAAGGAGATGCAAGCAATATGATTAAAGATTTTTTTCATTCTTGATAGATAGAATCATACCTCAAAAATCCATCCACAAGTTCAATGAGAGGTTCCCAAAAGTCATGCTTTTCATTGTATGACCTTGTCACTAATGATAGATTTAATGTTGAATTTAAGTAATTGAGTCTTCCATGTAAACTAGACATGATGCCAATGAAACAAATGTTCAAAAATGGAACCATCTGCATGGACAAATGAAAGGTGAAAACCAATGTCAAACCACTGATGGATTCCATGATTTAAACATCATCATATAGATCAAAACTATTGAGATATAAGATTTACATAGCCATTTTCATTACTAAATTGTGAGAGTACATGCAAGAAAAGTGTCACATTGCAACATTCTTGCCCATGAAATGCTTACCAAACCCCCAAAATCATCAAAAAGTGTTGTTGAAATCCTTTGTACTTGGGCATCAATCACTAAGTCATCTAGTTCATGGGAATTGGTCTGATTAGCCAGTCTCAGGGAAAACCTTCTTTGTGGCCTTTTTATTCCAATTCTTACAAGCAATGTACTAGCCTGGTAATTGCCTCACATGGTCAGATTATAGAAAAATAAAAAAAGAATCTCAATTATCCTTTTGCAAAAGTGATCAAAAGATTATACCTCACTATCTAGCATCCATATGCTAAAGTCTTCTCTTGTCTATTTAATTTCAGTTGCATCCCAAATATTTTTATCAAGGAACTGAGCTCCAGTTACTAAATCATTGCGAACACAATGCAATGAATTGAATTCACTTAGTTTTGGGGGAGATTTACTTGCAATGCATCCTAGAGAAACATATCTAGGAGGAGCCTGAGGAAACTAGAAGGAGATACTTTCCATGCCTCTATGTTTATATATTTGTCCCATTTTTATGAAGTCTAATGGTGGTTTTAAAGGAACCATGTCATTTAGGTCATGAAGAATCAAACTTTCATTTGGAGGGTCAAATCTGCATTGCAAAACATTTCAATAATAAGAGAAATGTTAATAATAGCAGTCGCTTGAAGTACAAAATAAAGAAAATAATTATAGAAATTGACCTGTACAGTGAAGAATTGAACATGTAAGGAAGATAGTTAAGAACCAAGATTGATGTACAACAACTAAAAAATACAAATAAAGTGTGCTTTGCTTGTTGAGGTATAAGTGGCATTTGCTATTGCTGCTACTATTGTTGAATGGGTTCCAAACCATCTAACATTAGATTGTTGTCCTTGTTGTGGCTGAACCAGAGAAAGATAGAAATTTATAGGTGCATTTCCTGGCCTAATACTAGGGACGAGCTTCTGTTGATAACCAAATCCACCAGCTTGCAAAAAAATTGGCATCAGATCATAAACTACTAATGAAAACAATGCTGAATGAAGAACTTGCAAAAATTTGGAATGGTTTTCCAAGCATGACATGCTAAAAAGGGCAATTTGTTCTTATATAAGAACATAACAAATAAAAGTTGATGAACATTGCACTTTTCATTTCAGATCAGTCACCAAAAAAAATTTGACACATCCTTTTCTTCAAGACGAGCATAGAGCCATTTGCAAGGTATCAAAATTAACTTTGAATTGATTATCATAGATTAACAACATCAGTAGAAAATATATCAAAAAATATGAATATATATCATATTTACTTGAGGTGGCATGAGTGTGGGTGGCCCCTATCAAATAGAACATTGGTTGGCTTAGACCTAGACCTCTAGGAGGGTATATAGGAAGATGAGTTGGCATAGCTTGTGCCATGCCAACCATATTTTGCATTTGTGAGAATTGCGCCTGCATAAAACAATCAAGATATGCCAAATTAGTATGGCATTTCCACTGACAAAATACTAATAATTTCAACCAACCAAATAGACATTGTGAATCAATAATTCCTAGAGTCATACTAGTTACAACAATACTTTGAGTAAGAAAATACATTCCAGTAATAAACACACATTTAGGAACCCAACAATTCCTAAATTTCTACCCAGACTTAACCATCTAACCTACTAAATATATTATTAATACCCTTCCACCCCCTATAACCTCATAACCATTCTTTCCTACTCTTATCAAAAATTGTTCCATTAATATAGTTCAAGTCCATACTAAATGTCTTAATGATTGAGTTTCTATATATAGTTATCTTATTTAGACTACCTGACTTTGACTTTCAGTAAATTTGCTAAATCTTAGAGATAAATTGTAAGATAAGCACAAGAATTGAATATGGATCCATCTTGCTGAATTGGTTTCAAAATAAATAGCATGGAATCAAGTTTGTAAATCTACTCCTCAAAATAAGAATGAAAAGTAGTACTTGTAACTTTGCTCTTCTCTCTTCTTTGCATTGAGCTAGCACAACATAGAGTGGCTTGTTGACTACTATTTTCCCATTCATTTTTACAAGCTACATACAGAAACTTACAATCTTAAGACAAGAGATATTAGAAGACAAGTTTCAAGAGTTCAAAATATTTAATAAACATTTACATCTGCTCAAAACAAGCCATACGTATAGCTCGAGATGTTTCATTAGGAGTTGAGAAGGTCACAAAACTGAGCCCCAACTATAACATTCAATGAATACAATCACATAACATTCATTAATATGATATAAAATTTATTAATACACAATAATCAGCATTAGCTTCCATTCATTAATGATGTCAAGGGAGTGTGGTGATCTTCAAGACACAATGAGAATTTAGAAATTTCAAAGGTTTAGGCACTCTAGCCTATCAACTACTTCAAATGCTTAAGAGATCAAACTTGTCAAAGCCTTATACTACACTCCTAAATGATAATTTTGGTGTTATAGGCTATTAATGACTTTGATTCAATGGATTCTAAGGTTGTATATCAATCCCATACTCCACATTTGGTAAAATGCTCACAATCTGTCACAGAGACCTACTTCAGCAACCAAGTGGCCCTACAGTAGAGCAAAAAATGGAAATAACTTTGTTTTTACTCAAAACACCTGGCAAGATATTTGCCTATTTTGGACAAAAATTGCCCCGCTGGTAGTAATTTGAAAAAATCAGCTCTGGACTGTGCATTTGCATTAAAATGAAAAATTTAAAATATTATATAGTCTGAACTATATAAAAATTCAAAATATTTCAATTTTTCATTCAAATGATTTTCATGTGTTTGAAGCATATTCTGAATTTTCACTTTATGTTCAATACCCTCCCTCCTGTGATGCCACATAGTAGGTCCCTATTGGCTCGAACCTATCTTGGAATATTTTTAATTAATAAATTAATATTAATTAATTTATGCTCGTAGCATTGGAGGCTCTCATTTCTCCATTTACGCCTATACGCTGCTTTTGAAATATAAGACTGGTAGCTCTAGAAAATTCATTCGCGACCATACAATGAACGCTACCCTTTATGCTCTAATGACTTTGGATGTAGCACCAAAGAGCTTGAAAATTTGATTCATGCCCATATGGTGGGCCTCATCTCATATGGGCATAATACATCTATCATCCACATCTTGATCATATGGGTAAGCATAACAATGTAGAGGCTTTCCTTTTAACTTCTGCACATATGCTTAACCTTTAGCAATTTCACAAGTCAAAATATAATTAACCTTTGACCCGCGGGCCCCTTCACATGGTCATGGCTTCTAAAAGCCCATGTCCTTAGACATACTACACGTTAAGTGGGAGTGCATTTAAAGATATAAAATCCAATCACATAATAGATGTGGGACAAAAGCCTTTGAAGGCTTCCCATGTCCTAACACCCCCTCTACTTCATTCAGCTACTTCTTTGGCGCATGCTTCCTCATTGTTTGGCATGGGTGTCTTTGCTAGAATAGGCATCTCCATTTCTACCAACTTGTGGATATGCTTTTCTCTACGCAAGTTTCTTCTATCTTTGCATATGAAGCTTCCCTTCAACTTGTCTACCTCTGCACTTTCTTTACTCTATTCCTCTGCATTTTAACAACTTCCCCTTTGTTCTTTACATGAGATTGAACTTTGACTCTGCATTTTAAACTCCCCTATTTATAATTCATGGCTTGGTCTTTGCTTTGGCCTTTTATAGCATAACATTCTTTCTTTTTAGCATATTGGTTCCTCTAACCCTGCCATTTCACTCAGCACCTGCAGATCTTTTCATGCTGATGCATGGGTTTTTTTTGGTCACAATGTGGATTTCTTCTTTTTAATGCATGGGTTCCTACTTAACACTGGTCTACCCTATGATTCAGCATGGAAACTTGCTTCTTTGTCTGGTCAAGTCATCCCTGCAGCTTGTTCCCTTTTTTTTTTTTTTTTTTAAGATAGTGGGTTTTCCCTGCTTCCATTCTTTATGTGAGATTCCTACTTTGTTTGCAATAGATGACTTCAACTAATGATTACTCACGGATTCTACCTCTTTCATGCCTTTTCTTTTTTACTTGCAGCTTTGCTTGAGTGTGGAGCTCCCTATTCTTTGGAGGTAGTTTGCACACTTTCAATATGTGAGTTCATTTATTTGACTGTAGCCTCATGCTCTTTTGATCATGGCATTTTTGTCTGGAGCCACTAGTGACTGAGGACATTTTTCAATAGGTCACTACTTTGCTATACATATAGAACAAGCACCTTGCCATAGTGAAGTAGTGACAACCATTGATTCAATCTTGATCCTATGGATGACACATTACTTCATTGCTTAGAAGAAAAGTGGTGGGCCCTTATTCGCTACCTTGCTATACATATCCTCCGAGAAACTCTTCATAGTGAACTAGAGATAACCATTGATTTTACTTTGATCCTATGGCAAACATTTGATACAACCCTTGAGAGAACAATGGTGAGTCCCTCATTCACTACCTCACTATAAATAACTTTCGCACATCTTTCCATAGTGAGTTAGCGAGTATCATCAATTTATGCTTGATCTGACGATTTAGAATCCCTTATATGCTTTATAAATGAGTGGTGGGTCCAGGGCGCTGATGACGTAGGAAATTTTGCACTATGGGCAACAAGAAAAACCCTTTTTTAATCTTAGTCATCTTTCCACATTGCTTGAGGTCCCACCATGTGTTCATTTCACGGTGCCTTGCTATGACACGTGGCATGAAGGCGCATTCCCACATTCCTTAAATTTTGAGCAATTCTTTATTGCGGGCTTGCACCAGCCCTTGATCTTTGAAGGATCTATGGCTGACCAAACTTTGATCACATCTAGCAGGGAAACCTCCTTAATGGCACAACTAGTAGTAGATGTCAGAAATCACTTTTCAATTTGGTACATTGTAGCATATACTAAGAACTCCTGACCCCACCTTGCTACGTGTCCAAAAAACCACTTGCTCGCTTTATTTAAAAGCCTTGCATCTCAATATTGTGGGAATGTAGTACCCATTGATCTGAATGAGATCAATGGTTACACAAAATTCATATCACATTGGGCTTTTTTGAATAAAATAATATGGTCAATCATTTTTTAAACAAGCTTTTAAATAAAACCATGCTCGCGTAAGCCCGACCTTAGGGTAAAATGATATATTTTCAAAATTATTTTTATGAAAAACTATTTCAAGGGCTTTTGAAAACTAGGGTAAAATAAGGCATGGTACTAGGGTTTTTGAGAAATTCTCTGAAGACAAACCTTGAGAATTTAATAGGATTTCAAAGACATAGAGACCAGGCTATGAACTAGGGCAATCTAAGGGTTTGAAAAATACAAGGAACAAAACCCTAATTTGCAAGGCACAAAGACTCAAATGATTTTTCAATAAAAATTTTCAAAATTTTTGCATTGTGAAAAATCAGACTCAAGTGATACTTGGACAGTTGTGTGAAGTTTTGGTTATGATGATGAGATTAAGCTAAGAGATGAACTCCTTCCAACTGCACAGTTCAAGTGAGCACCTGACCAGGTTTTTTTAAAGATAATATAATTTTTGAGGGTCCTCATTCATGTTTGACTATTACCTCATATAAATCAATAATCCACTTGGATATAGAAACTGAGTGACTATTACCTGCCAAAGAAGGGTTCGACAATAATAGCAACTGAGAGTTGTGGAGCATAAACAAGATATGGCTAGAAGTAAGCATTCATGTATTTTGTGCAGCTGGATAGTCTAGAAATGTCCCAAAAGGGATTAGACATATGTCATAAACAAAAACAATGTTGTATGGTAAATTTCAAAATGATAGCCAATATGACCAAGCCTCCTTCATGATGCTCCTGATTTTCCTATTCGAATATTGCCAATTTTTTAAATGCAAGGTAAATACCATTCAATCACCTTTGATTACTATATTATCCATATTAAAAGCTCTAATCATTTGGAGGACAAGAAGCAGAGCTTCAACACCTATTTTTCTGGGATGAAGTACCAATGGTGGTCAAGTCTTAATTTCATAATTAAGAGAATGTTGAACAAAAACACATAACTAATATATATATATATATATATATATATATATATATATATATATATATATATATATATATATATATATATATATATATATATATATATATATATATATATATATATATATATATATATATATATATATATATATATATATATATATATATATATATATATATATATATATATATATATAAGCTAATACAACTATTCTGAAAAGACTAGATAAAATTTTGTATTAAGAGAAATTACAAAAAGTTTACCCATAGACTTGTTTGCTTAAAATGTCGCATGGCCTGGTTTCCTTGATCTCTTATGGGCTCCATTTTGAGAGGAATATGATTTTCCTTTGTCTATTGTGGCTGCACTCCTGTCTCATGAACCAGTCAAGGATCTTTTAGAAGTTGATTTAAATGCTGCCACAACCATCATTGGTTTGAGCACATGCAAACCTAATTGAAAAGAAACAACACATATAATATCAGATTACACGTAAAATTTGGTAATTCCCCAAAAAGGCACTAGAGGATGTAAAAGGCACTAAAAGTGCAATATTTCAAGTTTCTTCTAACAAATCTATTTGAAGTTCTTTGCTATCACAAGAAACGTGACAGCCTGTCACTGTTTTGAAGAAATTTAAGGAAATATGTCTCTCCCACTTTTTTAGATTAAAATGTAACTTGTGGGAGAGGTACTTAAGCCTATAAATATGATGTTTTTACTATGATTTAGATGTAGGTGACAGTGAACAAAGAAAGGAACAGTGGGTGACTGATGAACAAATAGTGAGGGTGCACTTAGAAAGCACCACATGGTGAATATAGTGATCTGAGGTTTGGAGTGGATAAATGTGTGTTGGAAACAATTAAGGGAGTGTATTGTAAGGTTTCCAAACCATTAGAAATGTTTTGTGAAACTATTAAGGGTCTTTTATAGAGAGCCCTAAGCTAGAAACCCTTAAAACAAAGGTTTGATGAAAGAATGGTTAGATGTGAGTGGAAGTTCAAACAAATTTAGGAATCCTTATATTTAATAGATTCCTTAAGACTATTTCAAGGTTTGGAATGTTGGAAGTAAGAGAAAAAAGGAGTTGCTTTGTAAATGGAGGGCTAATTAGGCCTAGTTGCATGTAGTAGTCATAGAAAGGTTCATCAGTCACAAGATGAAAGGACTAAGATTCATAGGGTTTGGAGAACTCAATAAAGGGTATTTGAAAAGGTGAAGAGGTTACTAGGTTGTTTGAGAAGTTTGGAAGTAAAGTGCAGATTACTTGCAGGACAGGGCTAATAGGACATGCCTATTGAAGGCAGTTTTAAGTTTCAGACAAAACTAATGTTTGGTAGGAGTTGGAACTCCTTAGTTATTTTATTTGAAGGGTATTGAAGCATTGTAAGGATCAATGAAGTCTTTGAGTACAGAGATCAAGAGTTGGTATTGAAGCATTGTGATCCTTAAGATTTCTAAAATTACAAGAAAAGGTGTTAAACAGGGCTTTTTGGAATATGAAAACATTTGTTTTTAGGGCATTGTATTGAAAGCTTGAGCTGACTCCTTGTGATGTCGGTCATCATAAGTATGATGCTCAAATGGCTTCAGGTATTGAGTGTTCTAGCATTGGTCATTAACCTCATTTTCTTTGAAATTGTTTGGTGAAGATTTGCACATGAAATTGAATTTAACCCTAGTTTACCTAGATGCTAGGGTTCTAATTTTTGCAAACCTGGCAGAAGTTTTATTCTTCCAATTGGACATAGGGTTATTCAGCATAGATTAATTCAATTGGGAAACACTTTTTTTCTTTGTAAAAAGAATGACCATCAAAGAAAAAATTGTCCTATTTCAAAGTAAAAATGTAATGGCCTAACCCTAGAATTCTTATACATTCTAAAGTCTCAATTTTTTTGTCAAGAACAGGATAAAATGTAGGCAAGGTAAGCACATACTTTAGAGAACTGTAGCTTCTGTTGAGCAGCCTAAACAAAATCATATTATATTAATGGGAAGTCTAAAAGGCTAACACCTACCTTAGAAAAACATACTTTTAAGAGGAATCCAAGAATAAAACAAGCTGCATGAAATGTGATGATAATGAAGACAATTAGAAGAATAATAAACTCATAGAGATAGAAGAGGAAACACTCTAAATCTAACATCATAACTCAGAATCTGGTCAAATAGTTAGAGGGAAAAATAGTGAGTTACTTTGAAACAATACACATGGATGCCAAATCCTCTCCTCTTCTACCCCTTAAATGAAGATAAATTGTGTTTGTTGAAATGTTGAAGGCCTTGGTCGATAATTACTCATTTAAACATTTTGCAACTCAAGAGACAATTTGGGTTTAATATGCTTTAGCAAGTAAAACTTGCTAGCTTTTCTTTGGAGTGTACTCTAGAATTTATTTTGAAAAATGTCATCTTTTGTAAATATATATTATACAAAGAAAAGGGGGTCTGCTATTTTGTTGTCTTGGTTTTTTGACATTGGCTGGTCCCCATGTAACAGAGCCATGTGGGTCATTATTGAGTGTCAAGGTTATAAATTTGGGATCTATTCTTTATATTTTTCCATTTTGGTAATGGCTATTATAGAGAATGGATAGAGGAGAGGAGTCAATTAGCCTCTAACCTTCCTAAAGTTGCTTGGATTCTTGATGGGCTAGAGACGTGGAATTTGTTAACCTATAAACTTCCTAAAGTTCCTTGGATTCTTGATGGGCCAGAGACATGGAATTTGTTAACATATAAAATTCCTAAATTTCCTTGGATTCTAGTGAGGACATCAATATGATAGGAAAATAAAGATACATCTTTTTGTAATAGAATACACTTACTTTTTGGACTAAAAGGAAAAGGGTCCTTAGCTTGTCTGACCCTCTTGAACATAATGAAAAAGGGTCCTTAGTTTGAGCTTCACTTGGTTTCAAGAATACTATAATATTCTCTACTTAACAAGGCTAACCACATGAAGGTGAAAGCTCATTTGGCCTCACCTCCCTCCCCCTAACATCAATCTAAAGTACCCATTATCATCTAATTACATACTTCATTCATTCTTTCATCCATTTATGAACTATAACATTCAATCAATACAATCACACAACATTCATTAATATGATATAAAATTCATTAATACACAATACTAATCAAGATTTCATTAACAAGTAACAATATTCATTAACATAAAATTAAAATATGTATTAATACGCATCATTCATACATAATTACTTAAAACAAAGTTCTTTCATTATCCAACAAGGTTTATCAAAGAAGATTTTTAAAACATCATTTCTTTTTTTTGTTTTTCTGAGCTCTCTTAAAAAAAGCGCTCATAGGAGCATCCATATCTGCATCATTCTCCTCCTCTTCTAGCGCGTGTAATGTCAAATTATGATGGCTCTTTCTCTTTGGAGGAGCAGGAGGCCGCTGCACTAAAGGGGGCTTTGTTGCAAGAACAAGTGAATGTGATAAATTGGCATACTCTTTTTCTTTTTCTAATTGTTACAAGTCTGTAATTAAGTATGAATACAAAATAACATGCATTTTTCTTACTTAATAATGCCACATCATGTACATTAACATTTTGATCTACCATTGTGTCAACATGTTGAACACTTGGAACATGGTCCACTCCTTTAGCATGATCTTCAACATGCTCTGAAATATTCAAAAAAAGGATACATGTCAAATTACAATTGAAGATGTTAAATTGTTTTCATAATTGCATAATTAATTTACAATAACAAATTAATACCTCCACCACTATAATGCACATCATGGCCTTCATCACGAGCAGGTTCTGTGGTAGGATATGAAGGTTGCAGTAAAATGTTATGCACATTGTTATGTAGTCAATTTACGTTTAAAACTAATACCAAAAAATAATCTTCTCAACTATTCAATTTCATTTACTTTTCATTTGACCAATTTACTTGTGAGATATCATTTGGTGCACTGGATTCTTGGGAAAAGCTTACAGATTCTTTGCGTAGGCGTGTAGCCACAACTTTATAGCCTTCCTTCAAGGCAATTTTTCTATCTTCATCTGTGACCTCCACATTGAATTCTATGCCCTGTATTTTTTGCTTGATAAAATCAATTTTCCATGTATGGTTTCATTAAACAAAACTGTTTGCAACATTATATTAAAAAAAATGAAATTTGATTGCTCTACTTACAAGTCAAGACTGGAGATTCATATAGCCACTAGAGCCAAGTTTGTGTTGGCCAACCTTTCCTACTCTCACTTTTGTAGCCACGGATGTGTCCTGCAATCTATGAACAATTTCAAACATCTTAGATTATATATTTACAAATATCAATAATTAGTGCATGATTACAATGTACTCAATACTATAATGACATACCTATTTTTGCCCTATGCTACTTCATTATTTCTATCTTCACATAGCCTTTTCTCCTTTGCATCTTCTATTATTTCATTCCACTCCATTGGTGGAATCATAGGAGGATGGTCATACTTTGGGTTATCCTTAAGAGCCCTTCTATATTGATCCCTCATAGTCTTTATATGCTTTGCTGCTCTTTTCAAAAGTAAGCCAGTGTCAAAAATGTTTTTCCCAAATTTCTCCTCAAAAGATGCAATCAGCTAATTTTTTAATTCCACAGCTTGTACATTCCACCTTTTTAAAAACAAATAGATTGTTAGATCAATAACTTTAATATATTACAATAAATGGAAGAAGAGAAAAATTATGTAGCAATGATATGAAACTACGTACCTTTTACGTATGGTGGGTCCAAATAGTCTCAATGTCATATGAAAAAGATGTTCAAAGAAAGCATTATTACCTACAAAAACATAAAGGATTTATCAATACAAAATGAGTAATGTAAAACTAAACTAAATTTACACTTTAAATAATAACAATTTTAAAGCACTTGGAAGCTTTCGTTCTTTTAATGGAAACATAGTTTTCTTATTTAGCAACAATGTCCCTTCATACGAACTAGTACTAATCACACAAACTGCTGTAGGAAATGGATCAGCTTTAGTAGTACTTCTCTCTATTGGTCTATCAACTAAAACATCATGACAATTAAATGACAATTCTAGTACTACTCTTTGTTGGTCTACCTCCCTACCTATCTCCATGTCTCTCTATGTGTGGGTATATATATGTATGTATGTATGTATGCGTGGTGTGTGTATGCATGCATTTGTGTGTATGCAAGCTTCTGTAGACATCATTTAAGCACTGATATGCTACTTTGTTGTTCATCAACTTGTACAAATACATTACAAATAGCACATTACAAAATATAGCAAAATAAGGTTTTACCAGTTCTAATGGGCATAGACGAGGATGTTTGCATGGTCCTTGTTGCCGAAAATGCACCAAGCAATACTAGACTGCCAATTGAAGGAGGAGTTTGCACTTCATCATGAGCTAAAAAATAGAATATTGTTAGCAAAGACATTTGCAATGAATAAAGATCAAATGGGATACTAGCAAGAAATGTCCACAAAAAAAGAGTAAATGTTATAATGTTCATCAAAACAAATAAAGTGCTACTTACACGAAGGTTGTGTGTAACAACCCTCACCATGTTCACCATGTGATGTTGCAACTGGAACATATGTCTATACAAGAACACATAAAATTAGAGATCATGATCTATAAGATACTATAAAATATTAATATCTATTGAACTTCTATTACTACTTTAGTCGAATTACTACTTACCTTCAAAGATTGGATTCTACAGTCCAATTCTATTCTCAGTGCCTCTTTCTTCTCACTTCTGTCACCCTTGATGATAATGTTAACAAGTTCATCAGTGTATCTTTGCTTAATTTTTTGGGTGATGAATATAGGGTCAGTACTAAGGGCAATGTCATGTAGATATGATGCCCATATTTCAGATGGCATTTGATCAACAATCATTCTAGCTTTTTCCTATCATTTGTGACATCAAATATCAGTATAATTTCATCAAAATAACTCCAAAGCCATAAAGAAAAGAATATAATAATACAACATTTGTTTCTATATTAACATTAAAATTTACAATAATTAATATTTACCTCTATTGAAGGTGTCTGAGATGGTGCATCCATATCACCCTGTGAAAAAAATTAGTAAGTCTTAGAAATTAGTAGCAAAATTAAAGTAATAGACTTACCAAAAAAAATATTAATAATAAAGTAGATTGTATATGTAAATCATTTGTCTTAAGTTAAAAATTTAGTGTAACTAATGTTTATATCTAAAAAAATATTTGACATGTTCTACTTAATGTTTATATGTGCACATATGGCTTGGAAAGAAAAATTTGGGACCATACAAGACCCCATCATAGTTGACATTGATCCTACCTAGACATTTCATTGATCATCATGATCTTCATCCATGTCATCATCATCATACTTGTCACTTTGATCATCGTCATCACCACCACCATCTTCATCACTATCATCATCATCTTGATCACTATCATCATGACCATCATCACCATGATCATCATCATCTTCATCACCATGATCATCATCGCCATGATCATCACCATCTTCATCACCCATGATCATCATCAGCATCATCATCATCATTATCACCGTTATTGTTAGCATGACCAAAATCATCACCATCTTCTTCTTCTTCATCACTGGGTACCTGTCATTCCTGATAATCATTTACTTCCTCTTGTGCTTCTTCAATATCTTCTTCTTCGATCACATTATACTTTATTGGCCTTCCTCTTGGGTCATGTCTAACAACAAATGACCAACTTGGTTTGTGTGGAACACCAAAGTAAAACACTTGCTCGCATTGGCTTGGAAGAACATAGGGCTCATCTCTGACTGGCTCAAATGACCTTGTCTTAATCATAGTAAATCCACTATCGTGTTCAATAATAGTTCTATTAGGATCATTTTGATTCAGTTGTAACCTGAACCATTTGATGACAAATAGAACTATTTTGAATGAATTAAAGTTGCACTCAAGTATATCATCCAAAATTCCATAGTATCAATTTTTAGATTGTTGAGGATGTATATTAGTTCTAGATGAAATATTGGTGACCGTGAAGACAACACTTATCCTAGAATCACATGTTTTCTTCGTTTCATCTAACTTTTTTGTGTGGAATTTATAGCCATGGTAGTACATAGCTTTGTGGTGTTTGACCTGCAATTATTCAAACATGTCAAGAATATTGTCATTGATCTATGAGTTGATATTAAACTTATGTCTCATGATTAGTAATCTTATACATACCTTTGTATCTCTTCAGCCATATGTTAGATCAAGTACCATTAGCATAACATTGGGATCTCCATTGCGATGAGCTTCTTTAACCAACAATGCAACACCATCCCATGTTAATGAGCAACCATTTTCTTGAGACTGTTCAATCCATACTGTCATCCAATCAAGATTGTTTGCAATATACAAGTGTAGTGCATCCCACTCATGACCAACTATAAAGAAAATAATTACACTAGTTAGAAACAACTTATATATTGATGATGGATAAGAATTATTAAATTACAAAAAAAAAATTATGATTACCTCTCACCCTCCTCAATCTACCTTTCCCCGTTAGGTACTCCCCTTTGAATTTGTCATTATAGTTGGGATCCCAAATGCGATCTACATGGATATCTATTGCAAACTTTGGAAGATATTCACTAATATACACCATGGTCTAGTATATCACATGTCCCTCTATCATAGAACCATCAGGACGTGCTCTTTGTCAAACCAAACCCTTCATAAATTTCAAGTGCCTCTCAACCATCCACATTGATCTAGCTTGTACAGGTTCACACAATTCAATCTCCTCAACTTGATGTATGAGGTAGTGTTCTTGAGCATTAAAAAATGTTGGAGGTAAACACTTTTGCATTTCACACATAAGCTATGAAATTTTTTTCTTCCAATATTTTATATCTTTTTTGTCAATTTATTTAGATGATAACCACCTAAAAGAGATTCAACATGCAAAAATACATAAAAGAGATTTCAAATAAAATTATACAATAGATTTCAGATAAAAAGCTACAAATCTAAGAAAAATACTTCTAACCTCATGTATTTTCCAAGATCATAGATAACTTATTTAATACTATTGTCAAACTGTTGTGGAAGGGATAGAGGTAAGACGAACTGTAATCATTAAAAAATGATCATTTCAATATATATTTTAAATAATGCAATTGGTGCTACATTCAATCTTAAAAATATACTGTAAATAGAGAACACGACTTACCTTGAGAAAGGTATGTATATCATGTGTTTTCAACCCTGGCCCAAAATCACCTTTCTTTGATAGAAAAGTGCTTATATTTGCAGCAAATCCTGTTGAAATTTTTTCTTTTTTTATGACTTTTTTTAATGCATCACTTTTTTGCTCCATTAATAACCAATGAAGGGCACTTGTATTTATGTGGTCTCCATTGCTATTTGATTCAATGAAAAATTTTAGTGCATGATTGGATTCATGAATGTCAGTACAAATTTTGGCAATTTGTTCTCTATCACGCCTTCCATCCAACATTTTCCATAGTGTCTTTGTTACATTCTTTCCACTATGCATAGCATCAAAAAAATGCGTGATTTAGAGATCCTTGTAGTATGGTAACCTACTAAATTGAGTAGGATAACTTTTCATTCCTCTAGGAAGTTGGTCATTGATGTCTTGGACCTTCATGAGCATCAATTACAACATTATTAAATATAAGACAATATCAAAATAAAAAATTTAAACTTCGAAAAACAAATTGGACATTACCTCGATGATTTAGTCGATCATATTCTAACTTTCATAAATGAGGTGTCATTCTTTGTAGCCTTGATGATGTCTCTTCTTTCCCATTGAAAAGATATTTTTTGGCAATTCAATACCTATGATTATTGTGGAGAAAGTGTCTAAACTAATCAAACACCTTATTTCCTAAACTTCTCAAATGATGACATTTCATCTTCGAACCACAAACTAGACATGCAAGTTTTCCCTTTATCTGAAGACCTAAAAGATCATGTATAATTGAATCATGTACAATTATCATGCACAACTTAAGCATTCAATAGTAATATGTAAGCACTATAACAGACCAAAAATACATGATCTTAACAATATAGCATACTGCAAAAATGAGTTAGCCTAGGGGCATCATGTATTGTCCATACAAGCATTGCATGGAATTAAAATTTTTGATGTCCTATCAGTCTAGAGATGTCATACATAGTGATGTCATTCCATAACTTCAACAACTCATCGATTAGGGGCTCAATATACATGTTCATATCTTTAACTTGGTATTTACCTAGCAATTGAATGAACGTAACCATTACATAATTATTATAACCATTTTCATGCACTATTTATAAATTAATTTAGATAACTATAAAATAAAAAAATACTTGGTACAATCATTGACAACATTATGTGCTCCCTCTTTATGGACATCCAAGGAGGAATGTTATTGTTAATAACAAAAATAGGCCACACTGAGTAAATAGATCTCATATCTCCATATGGATTGACACCGTCCATCGCCAATGAAAACTTCTAATTATGAGGTTCTTCATTAAAGTGTGACCATGTTTCTTCTATCTCTTTAAATGCAGAACCATTGGCAGGCATTCACATAATGTCATCCTAACTTCTACTGTGTGCATGGTAATCCATAAATTGTGCCAAGCTAGCACACCTGAATAACCGTTGAATACATGGAATAATGAGAATGTACCGAAGAACCTTGTGAGGCACTTTTATTATTATTTGATTTGACTAATATCTACTACATGACAATCAGGGCATTTTGTTGCAAATTCATGTTGTTTATGATATAGAATGTGATCATTGGGACATGCATGTATTGTCTAATACTTCATTCCAATCTTATCCATAATGTTAGATAATTCTCAGTATGAACGAGGAAAAATGTTTGATGGTGGTAACAAAAACTCACTAATCAACCTACAATAACAAATATGCATTGTTAATATAATGAATAGTAATTGTATGCTAACATTGAAGATGACAAAAATGACATAGCTTAGCATATGTGACATTGCTACATTGGATATACCATTCATAACCTTTAAGTTTACCAACAACACTATAGCCAAGAGTAGAGTTGTTTGGAAGCCTTTGTATAAGGGCTCATGTTCCTTCTCAAGTAAAGGTATATCAATACCATCTTCATCATTATGATTAGATTCTCTATTACCATCATTGTGAGCCTCTTCATCACCTGCCCCAATACCATCTTCTTCAATCGTGTCCTTTAGCACATTATCATCTTCTTCCATGGGAGTGTTATCCTCAACTTGGATATTCACACCTCCATATTCCTCTAGTAGGAAATCCACATTCAACAATGGACGAAAATCATGGTCCCCTTCAACATGACCATATTGCCTACAATGACTCTGGGCTGTTGTGATTAGAATTCTTCGATTCTTTAAACCCTTATACTTTTTGCAAGGACAATAACATTTATTAGGTTTTCTTCAGAATTGAGCCCACAATGTAGCCATTGTCTCATTATTTTGTTTTGGGTTCATATTTTTAGGCGTGGTCTTTCTTCATAGGAAAATATACCTATAAATAAATTGGACATGTTGTAAATGTTTATATCTGCACATATGAAAATTTTTGATTAATGTTTTTAAATGTAACTGAAATGATCCTGTAATTTCTAGAAGGCCTAGATGTTTGCAAAATGTGGATTTATAGACAATGTATCTTAGTTATTTGCAAAATGCCTCAAAGAGATGTCACAAGGTGAAAGTTACTTAGGTGCTAACAACAACATGCCATCACTAATCTTGATAGCAATGACTAATGTGATTAATGCACCAACTGATGAAGATGAATAAAAGATTGAAATATATTAATGCAATCTACAATCAAGAACGTGTGAGCTCAAAAGATGGGTAAATATCAAAAACTCGTGAGCCTAAGATCATTACAATTTCAGCCATGAAATAATTGCAATTCAAATTTGTTGAAAAATAGGCCTAAGTGGGTTGGCCTAAGGGTCAAAAGAAGAAATCAGATTTCACTTAATTAGAAATCAATTAGCTTATGCAAGTTTGGCCTCATGGTGGTTGTACAATTTTAAAAAACTTAATCCTTAGACCATTTGGGCCTAACATCAAGGGACATGAATTTAGGACTCAAACGTCTATAAAGGTTGGATGCTGAAATTCTTTGGAACATTCAAAACAATTCCATAAGCATATAAGAAGAGTAGATTGGTGAGTTCCACCTTGGAGGATGATTTTGGAAAAGAAATTAGAGATCAAGATATCTAAACTCAAATGGATTTAGTTTTTAACTTAGAGTTTATAAAGGAATATTATATTTGGAGGGTTCAAATGCTTGTAGATCTAAGTTTAGAAATGTAGCATTTTGTTACAAGCAACAAGGTAAGTGTTGACAAATATTTTGTGGGAATCATAGGTCTAGAGGTGTTACTAGGTGTTGAGATAGTCAAGTTTGGAGGTTCCATTTGAAGGAGGATTATATTTTATGACAAGGAAGGTCATGTTAGGGCTATATGAAGGTGTTGGATCCATTGGAAGGATCAGGAAATGTTTGGAAAGGTGAGTTTGGTAAAACCCTTGGTTTAGGCACCTAGGAAGGAGGCTTTGTTGGTTGGGTGTGTAAAACTTGATGGAATCTCCTATGAATTTGAAAATCCTTTTTTTTGGATGACAAGACAACTCTATTTGAGGTCAAATGGTTTGTGAGATGAGATATGTTAGTGGTTGCTTTGTAATAGAAGGGCTAAAAGAGGGTTATTTGTGGGGCAACAGTGTTGGTTTGGGCATTTGGTTCAAGGGAGTAGCATGAGAATTTGAAGTATGTTGTGTAGAATCCAAAATGGTATCTAGATATAGTCTTAGTTTTTTGAGAGTTTTGGGAAAAGTGAGAGAAAAGTGTGAAAAACTGATTAGGCAGGGCTAATTGGAAAATAGGCCTAGTGAAGGGCTTGTAGTGGGTTTTTGGTATCAGATAATAAGATGAGCATTTGGTAACCTTGGAAACAATTTAGTTGAAGTTGTTTGAGATGTGTGAAGGTGATAGAAACACCTATTTGAAGTGAAGTCAAGATTGGAGCCTATTAAGGCATTGTGGGCATTTGATGGTTGTTGAACAAGATTGCTTGGTGAATCCATTTGAGGGACATGGGATGATTTCTAAAATGTAGAGCCTATGGTGGCACAAGAGAATGGTATGTGCACTCTGATAAGGTTTTGAGTTGATTGGATCAAGGAGAGTGATCCTATGAAGAAGCTTGATTGTGTTATGAGAACACTAGGAAAGTCCCTCTTATTGTGAATAACTAAAAGTCCATCAAGGTCTCTGCATCAATGTTGAGAGCTAAAGGTGGACTGATTTCAAGGCAAAAAAGAAAGCTCCAATAATTCCTCTTTAGAATTGTAGCCAGAGTCCTAAGCATTCCAATCCAAATGATTGTGTATCAATAAGATTTAACACAAAATAATCCTAAGAACATTAAGTAAGTTAAGCTAAAACATATAAGAAAATGAATGAGAGAAATTTTGTTACCTATTACCTAAAAATAAAACCAGTTGAGGAGGCAAGGTGATGTAGGGGCATCATATGCTCATCATAGGTACCTTGAGGGTCCAAGTCATCATAGAGGACATGGAGAATCTCATGGTATCAATTAGTCCATTTTGCAACCAATCATGGCCTTTGAAAGCATAAAGAATCATAATATTGTATAATGTCTTGAAATATTTTCATATTGAAAAGTTGTAATTGGGCATGGAATAGGATCTAGAGGTTGTCTAAGGTAGAGGAGTCATGTGATAGGGTCTATTATGATGTCATAATAATCTCAAGTCTTTAAATAAGTTAAAACATTCAATAAGTCCCTTAAAAACATAGTTTATTGCTTTAGAAAATTCAAATCTTGAATGTAATGGATAGATGGGCATTTTGGAGGGAAACTCCATAGTTTAAATTTTATGAAGGAATAGGAAGTGAAAGGAGTTTGAATCAGTTAAAGAGTTTGTTAACTATCTCCTGAAACTATAAATATATGATTGTACAGACTGTCTCAAAAAAAACTGAATAAAAGTGCTTGGTTTTAACAAGAAGTTGAAGGATTTTTGAGTTTCTTGCACATCTTTTGAATTGGAATGCATTGTGTTATATTCTCAAACATTTCTTTATGTCTTAAACCAAGATTTGAATCCAAATTTTTAAGTCGTTTGTTCAAATTCATAGATTTATGGCTGTAGCAGGTAGTTTGTTAACAATTTTGAAGTTTTTTTTAAACAATCAAGGTCATTCCATGAAATTTTATCTGATTCTTCATGGAATGGTAGGTTTCTAACTTGTATGAATGCTTCTAACTTTGTAATGAACAACTAACTTAAGTATTTGGTGGCCACCATACACAAAAAGGGTGAAAAAAAGGGTTATTTGGAGGGGACAATCATATGGAGAGAGATTTTCCTTAAGGAGGGTAGGGTTTGAGAGTTGATTCATGTTTATGGTGATAAAATGTAGATTTCTACATTTTGAATTAGTCCAAGAAACCTTGGCACATGGGAGATTGGTGATACCCTAGAAATAAGGGTTTTGAATAGATGAATTGGGACTTTTGGGGTTAGGAAACCCATAGAGTGGAATTGAGTGTGGATTTTTCTAATTAAAGAAATTTTAGAAACATATGCAAGTTTTGAAGTCCATACATTGAGTACTTCTATAAGTTGCTTTGTAAATGCACTATTGCTTCATTGTTGAAACAGGGTCATTGTGAAGAATCTTTGATACTTGCCAAAGGAAGCCCATCCAAGCTTTACATATGTTTTGAATGAAGATAAAGGGTGTTTGAAACTATTTCATTTGTGAAAACCAAAATATATCCACCATTTTTTCTTGCTGCTATTATAGAAGTTACAATTTTGCATTGACAACATTTAGGTGAGTTATGCATTTTGGCTTGCAAGGTATAGAAATTGAAAGGTGTTGATGGGAACATATTAGAAAGAATATAACAACCCTATTGAGACCCTAAAACATCCTAGAGTTGACTGGTTGTGGAACTTTCCTATCAGGACCTAGAAGGGTTACTAGGAACACTCCTACAATCTTGCTCATTTTGGGTTTTTACTTGGGTCCATCACCCTATCCTCCGCATCACAAGGGTGCATGATTTGTCAAAACTTCATGTGCTTCTCAATCAGTTTCTATGGATAACAAGAAAAGTCTTCACATACCCTCATACATTTTAATATTGAAACAAAATCAATATTTTGCTGATAGGGAATGTTTAGTAAAATGAAGTAGAGAAAAAGAAACACAGTTGTAGTAGAAAAATAAGGTTAAATGTAGTAGTGATCATTGCAAAAATCCCAACAAGATCACCATGAACCATCTGAGAATAAAAAAGATCAAACGTAGAGGCAGCCCAGTGTGCCATCATGCTCTTACAATCTTATCCTAGTTTTCTTCCTATATGTAGATAACCACATTTTCTCACTGCAATGCTGACATTCTGATCTGATACAAGCCACAAGAAATTGAAATTTTTTTAGTGTTTTCATTTGGGAATATTGTAAAGGAAAATATATGGTATGATGAAGCTAGAATGATGAGAATTCCATTAGTTTCCTAATTTTCTTTCTTATTCATGTGCACTATGTTGTAATGTTATTATATTATCTAATCTACTATTTCCCAGTTCTTTATTGTATTCATCTCCATCTAGTCAAATCTCTTGGATTGTTATATCCATTACATATTTCCTTCTTTAAATTTTAATAAACCTTCATCCTATATAAATGCAACTATATTTTCTAGGTTTTTGTCACAAAACATCAAGTTGCTCTGTGGTGATTTGCTAGTTTACAAAAATTGGTTTTTCCAATATGGCAAAACAATCCCAAAATTAGTCTGGTTGGGTTCGCTGTACAATATAATATATAATTTGATATTCCTATATATATTTATATATAACAATTTATATGTAAATACAATAATGAATAAACTAATAGGAAGATATATATTTCACATCCTTCCTATATATCTTTATAAGATTACAAGAATATTATATTAATTAATCAGTTTACTAATTTATATATAAATTTGTTATATAACATGATTTTGGGTTACACATATTACACACATGTCATTGGTTGTCCAATGGGGAGTGTAGATTATCCAAAACATCCAATGCTATTGCTGTCAACTCCATGACAAATTCCTCTGCTTCGGGTTTGTCCTACCAAACTCTAGCCCACTTGAAGCATTCAAACATGGTTGTTAAGCCTTGGAGAACCTTCCATAAAATTTTAAATAATGGGAACCCAAAATTTTTTTATTAACAACATTTTGAGCACCTAGACCTACAACATTTTCTCCTTCACACTCTACATGCTTTCTTTTTTACAGATGTAAACAAATTTGTACTGGTCAAGCAACAACAACACCAAATAAATTTCAAATGCTTTGAATGTATGAGGATCACATGGATGCAATGAGTGCTAGGTGGACTATTTGTAATCACAATAGATGAGCTCTTGTAAACCACTACTCTTGCAATTGTTTCAAGATCGGTACTAATTAAACATCACATAATTTGACATGACGAAAAATACCACCTAGTTGTTAATGAAGGAACTAAGTAGATCTATGATCAATGGTTCATAGGGCACATAACTTGTTGAAGGTTTTGCAAATGGCATGGCAAGATAAGAAGGCTTAATCTGTGTCAAATGTCAATGCCCTTTTTATGCCCAAATATGGCTTTCTGTAGTCTATAATTATTATCAAATTTTATTTTTTAAATTCCATATTTCACAATGATGTATGTAGCCATGTGATCAAGAAATGTACATATCTGATATGAAGGCTTTAAAAGGTTTAAAATATTTTTAAGATAGAAAAACTAGCAAAATAGATGTTTCATTCTTTGTTGTTTGCAATGTAGGTAAGGACTAAATTATGTCCACAAAAGATGTTCTACAAAACTACCAAAAATTAGAATTGATGCTTCTAGGAATGAAGTCTAAACCTGATATATAAAATAGATTAATTTTAACTTTTGACATTGAGAAACTAGCATAGAAGAGAACATTGTTCCAAGTCATGCAAAGTCCATCAAGGATTGTTCGGAGGGAGGCATATTCTCAAGCATGAAATATCATAGAATTCGTTGAGGAGAGGGCATCACCGACCAAGCAATACCATACGAGGAAAGTTAAGAATGGGTCCCTTGGACTTTCTACCAAGTTCAAAAGATAAGAAAGAACAAGGGAAAAAAATTCCCATCAAAGAAAGAACAAGGGAAAAATGCCCATCAAACCGATGGAAGAGAATTGGACGTAATGATTCCTTGGATTGAAAAGAAGTAGCCATGTGCAAGTTATACAACTGCATTGAATACAATCATGGAACAAATGATAATGAAGAGATGAAAGAATAAGAGTTTTCTTTTGGCAGATGTAAAGGCAATGAATCTAAAGAGAAAACAATTGAAACTCTACCTTATGCATTCGGCCTTGCTGTTTCCAAATCTAAACTTCCAAAAGACTGATCGCCTCCTTTTCAAAATATCAAGTTTCCAACTCCAACCCTGAGCAAGCTAGGGAAAAACTAGGGCATCCCATTTTTTGTTTGGTGATGGCACATCAAGTATCCAACTCCAACAAAACATACCATGCGTGTGAAAAACAACAAACATGAAATGTCTCTTAAACACTTATTTTTGGTTTATACATGAGTCTTTGATCTTAAGCCCCCCATTTTGACCAACATGTGTTAGTCAAAATTTTGACCAACACGGGGCTTAGTTTTAAAAATAATAATTTTTTTCCTTCTACATTCCGACCAAACTAAAATTTTTTAGTTGATGGTCAAAAATTTTGGTAGAAAAATGATGTCAAATGTAGTAGTGCTATTACTCCCTTCATAATTCCCTTAAACAAAAATCAAAAGATGAACATGAACAAGAATGAAATCAAAGTCAAAATCTCATCCGTCACATTACAATACGACAAAATACACAATACACATATGCAAAAGATTACAAACACATACTATTCTATTTGCAAAAAAAGAACAAGTTTCCATGGCAATGAATATCACCAACCTTCCAAATGTGTTATGGAAAAATGATGTTTGAGAAGAGCCCAATCCCTTTTTCTTGCTCCCAATCCAATATCCTAACTTCTCTAGAAATAAAGAGTGAGTGAACACCCAATAACTTATCCAAGGGCCTCTAAAATGGACTCTAATTTCCACCAACCCACTAGAAATAAAATTGACCCTAGGTCCCTCAGCCATCATCATGTCCCCTATCATAAATACAAGATTCGAAAGGACTGTCTATTTGGAGAAAAGTCAAGAGGTCATCCAATTTTCGCAACAATGGAAAAGTGGAACATTTAGAGGGTTACTAAAGTCACTAGGGGATTCTATAAGTGTTAAAAAGTTCCCCAACCCGTACCCCTAACACTTAGGCACTAAGATTTCACTAAATTTGGCCTCTAGAACCACTTTTTGGCCTCTCGAAGTGACTAAAAAATTCAAATTCAAACAAACTAATTGGTGGGACTTTACATGCTACCTCTAACCAAGGGGGGGGGGGGGGTTTGATTGGGCTCCTAATAGCTAGTTAGGTTAAGGGTTTCATTTTCAACCTTAGTAGACATATCATGTACACATACAAATGACAAGTGTCAACTGACATTATAAAATCACATTAAATAATATCTGGCACATCACCAATCACATAATGAAATAACCTCATACATACATTCAGATTATGGTTATGAATTAAAGCACTTGACAACAAGGTTCAAATCTTTTCATCAGATTCAACCTTGGTTTTACAATTTGCACATAGGTTTGGTTACTGTTTCTCCAATAAATTTCCATGGTAACTTTCCTAGAAACTCAATTTGAATATCAGTAGTTTGATAAAATCAAATGTATTTATAAACCAAATTGCATAATCAATTGACTAAACATTCTACATCTCATTTTAATAAACTTTTCCATTTCTACACCTGATAAAAACATAACTGATTACATAATTGAAATTCCATAACATGTTCATCTATTCAAATTAAAATAATGAATAATCATCATAATGTATGCATATACCTAAAAAAATCATAAACATCATATTTTAAAGTATACTGAAGTAATCATCACATGGCATAAATATACTAATAAATGTCTAGTCCACCTAATAATGTCTCAAAAATATCAAATCATAATGTATCAAAATAAGTGTATTGGTTGAGCTATGATGATTCAGGGTGAGGCCTCACATATAAGTAAAGCCGCATGTGCTTCTAGGTTTATCTGGAGTTGGTGGTATCTTAAATTAGGAGGTGAATGTCTTTTCTATATTGATGAATGACTTAAAATAGTGAACTAATCATATGAAATTATACAAAATCAGTATATTTAAAACATTTTTATGTTAGTTTGTAATGTTCAACATTATTTATACTAGATATCTTCATATAATTATTGATTATTTTTGTTTAAAATGCCATAAAAGTTTTGTTGAAAATGAACCTTTGTAGGAAGTCACTCTATTCTTGAAACTACATATTGGAGATTAGAATCTATTATAGGTGGTATTGGTGCATGTCAAGATAATTTTGACCTTCTTAATTGCTTTGCTAATGACTAAGATCTACCCTATTTTATGTATCAAAATATGTTGAGTCTTCTAAAGAAGACCTATTTTTCATTTTTACTGCGGCTTGTTTGAAAGACAATATTGCACTCAATAGCTTATTTTAAGATCTCAAAACAATTTTTGTTGTTGATAAATATTTGAATAGAAATATGAGAACCATTCTAAATTTGCATTCCAAATATCATTTCAACATTCAATCTAACAACCATTTTAAATCTGCATAATCACTTATTAAATTCTCTTCTACCAAATCAACATTTAGAATGAATTTCCATATCTCTTCATTTTCCTCAAAAATCATGGCTTTCATTTATATTTCATTCAATTTCCAATCTCAACCCAAATTAACATCTAACTTGACTTAACCCAAAATTATGTTAAGCTTGGTATACTTGAGTTTTGGTATTGGTTTTTATACTTTACGACATTAAATCTTCAAAATCCATTTACAATTTGACTTTGTCGATAGCAAATAATCCAAATCATTTTGAAACCAATAATTTTAATGTACCAAAGATTAGGATTTTAATAATAAAATCTATTGAAAGTTTAGGATTGATTTTCTCTCATATTCAACAAGAATATTTCAAAAACATTATAAGAATATTGATTGGTCATAAACTTGGCCATAGAATTAGATTTTTCAAATTAAAATATACTCCAAAATGCTTCATTTAAGAAGATACCATTGGATTAAAAAATAGTACCAAATCTCTCTATTTTGTTTAACTTATTGAGATTGTGCTCCAATAAAAAATGAAATGATAGGATGATCAAAGAATTTTGAATCCAATGAAACCTTGTAATTAAAATTCATGATTTGATGCTAATGCTAATGGGGAATTCTTAATTTCAACTTTAATTCATTTCAAATAAAGATGAAAAAATGTGCCTTGTAACTAATTCTTGAAGTCAGATTGAACCTCTAATCCAAATAACAAAGTTAACTTATCCATGCATGACTGATTCTTTAAATCAGTTGAAATTGGTACTTATTAATTTTCCAAATCAAAACCAAAATGATTATTGATGTTACCTAAATTGATACCATTTCAATGGGATTTACAACCAAATATGAATAGGTTCAAATGCAAATGTAACAAGAATTCAAATTCAAGCTTATAACCGATTCATAGATGATTTATAACTTCAACACAATCACAACTTAAAGAATATCCAATTATCTTCATTTAGGAATCAAAACAAATATTTATGAATAGAATAGAGAGAAAATAAAACCTTATTATTTACTTTCAAATAGAAAACATAATCTCAAGGAATTTTGTTGAATATCAAATGATTTAGAAGATTGTGATGTTGTATTTGTACCATAAAATCTTATTTCCAATTTGAGTACATAATGTACCTCATTTTTATGGCTCTTCACAAATCACATGTTTTGCAAAATCTTATTGAATACATAGGATATTTCTATGGTAGAATAGGTGTATTTGATCAAGAAGTTAGCATAGTTTGTAATAATTGTCCAAAATTAGATCATGTAACAGTTATGGTTTTTTTAAATTGTAATTTTGGAGCATAAAGGATCTTTTATGTAGGCAGATCCAAAATCTCAAAGAAATATAGTAGCTAATTATTAGTTGTCACTATATTATAAATATCCTTTGTATTCACAATTACCTCTTCCATAGAATATTAGGAAGAATTGTTTATCGAAGGCTACCTAACAAATATTTTTTGTAATATCCTAAGATCTTTGCAAGCTTCCAGAGATCTAATAGCTTGGTAGAGATTTCTATACGAGCTCTCTACTATTTTTTTTTGAAAAATCAACAAGTAATTCTATATTTTCTTTCTTTGTATTACTTTAAAGAACTTTTATATATAATGTTAAAAATCAATTGACATCTTATCAACCTCACAAATATCTATAATCATGCTCCATAGTTATTGATTGTATTGACAACTTTCTTTAGTATTTGTACTATTTGTTAGGTATAAATGTAATTTATGAAATATTATATACAATATTTAGTAACAAGGGAAGATTGCATCATCACCACTTGAAGTTAAATGTGAGTCAAATAGGCTATAAAATTGCACCATCTATGAAGTTGATTATGTCGCACCTTTGTGGTCTCTTCAATAGTTAAGTTGTAACCACTTGTGACCATGTAAAAAAGGGGTTTTCATCATCGCAACTCAAAATCCTTCCATTGATATGAAAAACTTAAGGGTTTAGAGATATAAGGAAAAGTAAAGGTCTTCTATCATATCCCTATTGGTTAGCATGATAATAAATGAATAGTCAAATAAATGTGAGCATGGTTGTTACCCTAGATATTCAAACTTTGGAAGGGGGAAAAAATCATGAACATTTTTGATGACTCGGAGGGGAAGCTTTCCTACTAAGCATGGATTAGTAGCCTTAGCAATCCATTGGGCTGGAGTTACAAAAAAATAAAAAATGAACCCTACATGTTGCTTGAAATATCACAAAACTTTGCCCCCTATTTGTCTGCAAAACATTGAATGAATGACTATCTCCCATAGAGAAAAGCATGTGCCATGCACTTATTAAAAATGTGAAACTACTCTACTATACAAAAAAAACTTTAATCTCTTTTAGAAGCAAGATTTAAGGTGAATTCCATTGGAATTACAAAAACATCACCATCAGGCCTAGATAGTTGAAAAGTGTTGGCCTCCTTACAACTGATGATAACATATGGTCCACTCTACATAGCATCAAATTTGGAGTGTCTACCACATTTGGCTCTATCTACATCCCACTTGAGAACAAGGTCTTTGTCTCTAAAAACTCTAGGTGTAGCCTTCTTGTCAAAGATTCTTTTGTCATGTTGGTGACGTGCCTCAAGTGTATGCATAGCTTGATGTCTCTTCTCTTCTAATTCAATCAGTTCTGCTAACTTGACTATCATGGCATCATTCTCTTCTACCTCCAACAGATGAGCTCATTAAAGAGAGGGGAATTCAAGTGAAATAGAAAGTCTTTCTTCTCATCCATATACCAGCATAAAAAGTGAGTTCCCAATTTCTCTCTTGGGTGTAATTATGGCATCCCAAAGGGGATTCTTTAACTTGGTATGCTAGCACCTTTGGTTTTTTTCTATTGTTCTCTTTATTATCCTGATGAGATTCTTGTTAGAAGACTCGACCAAGCCATTCCCTTGGGGATAATAGTGAGGAAGTGCTCAAATATATTCCATGTTCTATAGCCCAAGAGAATATATTATTTCCAACAACATATTTAGCATTATCTAATACGATAGTTGATGGCATACCAAATCTGGTCACTATTCCATCAAGGAATTCAACCATTGAAGATTTTGTTGCATCCTTTAGAGCCACTTCCTTTTTCCATATTGTCAAGTAATATGTAGCTGTCAAGATCCATTTATGACTAGAACTAGAGGGTGGATTTATTGGACCAGTAAAATTAAAACCCCATTGAGCAAAATGTTGGTCAAATTGAATAGGATGGAGAGGAAGGGAAGTCAATCTTTGTTTTCTTGAGAAGAATGCACATTTTTCACATTTCCTCACCCACCTATGATAGTCACTTAATAGGGTTGGCCAATAATAGCCAACCCTCATTATTTTCATTATAGTAATTCTGGCTGAGAAATGACCACCAATAGATCCATCATGGAACTCCTTCAATAACCCACTAACTTGATCACTTTGGATACACCTCAATAGGACTCCATCAAAATCCTTTCTAAATAATACTCCATCCACCAAGACATAAGGAATAGACTATAACCTAAATTATCTTCTCTTGGTTCTATCCAAGCCTTGGGGATATCTTCCTTCCATCAAGAAGGTAGTCATGTTATGCAACCAATCATTTTGATTCTCATTCTCTATTGGTTTCTCACCTTGTATTAAGAGGGCATTCTCCTCAGGTGTCTCAAAAGATGAAGCCATCTTCTCACATAATCCCTTGCCCCTTACAAGCTTGATGATCTTAATTTCGATGTCATACTCCATGACTTTGGTAATCCATCTAGATCTCTTTTAATTAATTTCTTTGTTTAGGAGGAACTCCTTCACACTTACATGTGGGACCAAGAGCTAGACCTTGTTATGAGATAGAATATGTCTAAAAATTTTGAGAGCCCTTACAATAGCAAGGACTTTATTCTCTACATAGTTATATCTACCTTCATAATCTTTAATCCCTTCACTAAAGAAAGCAATGGGCTGCTCTGAACTTTCTTCATTCAACTATGTTAGAATAGATGATATACTTGACTCTTCTCCAAGAGAATAGAGGATAAAATCTCTGTCAAAATTGGGATTGACAAGAGTTGGAGATGATGCAATTAATTTCCTAATCTCCTCAAATCTGGCCTTACCTTCCTTGGTCTAAGTGAAATACATATTCTTCTTCAACATGGTTGTGAGAGGCCTCACCATGGAAGCTAGATTAGGGATGAACCTCCTTATGAAGTTGATCCTACCAAGAAAGCTGAGTAGTCCTTTCTTGTGGCTAGGAAGTGGAAGAGAGATAATTTCTTCTACCCTCTCCAGATCTATGGCTAGCCCATTTCTTGATATAATGTGTCATAGGAGCTTTCCTTGATCGATGGAAAATACACACTTTTTTGGGTTTAGAGACACACCATACTCTCTACATCTGATGAACACTTGCCTCAAATGAACAAAGTCATATGTTACATGTTTTGAGAAGATAATTATATCATCAAGGTATACTAGCACAAATTCTCTAGCACACCTCAGAAGGCCATCTTCATTTCCTTTTGGAATGTAGCACCTGCATTGGTTTGAATGACATTTTACAATAGGCATAGGTACCCCATTTAGTAGTGAACATTGTCTTATATCGGTCTGACTCTTGGACAAACAACTAATTGTAGCCTAAAAAACCATCTAAGAAACAAAACTTCTCTAAACCACTAACCTTGGATATAATCTATTTCACAGAAGGAAGGGGGTAGTGATGTTTAAGAGAAGCACTATTGAGGTCCCTAAAATCTACACATAGTCTAATTTCTCCATTCATCTTCCTAATAGGGACAAGATTAGCCACCCATGAAGAGTGCTTGATAGAGAAAATGATTATAGCCTCTATGAGCTTGGACAATTTTTTTTTCATTAATGGTTCAATCTTAGGGTTAACTAGCCTTTGTTTCTACCTAAAAGGCTTTACATCATGATTCAAATCTATGGTATGCTGAAAGAAGATTGGGTCAAAACCCTTTAAGTCTTCATATGTCCAGGCAATAAAATCACTGAATTCTCAACATAATATAATGAAAACTTCTTGTTTAGTCTCAATGCATACCTTTCCCAAGTTGAGATTCTTTCCATCTGCAATGGTGACAAGTGTGTAGTCATCTCTCCTTGGTGTCAAGTTTGAAACTTTTTCTCTTGCTTAATCATCAAATTTGAGCATGCCTTCCAAAGTGACTAGACCTTTAGGCGATTTTTTCGAGTTAAGGTTCACAATCTAGTCCTCATACTAACTTTGTAGCTTGGAATAATTTCTAGTAGAGGATGCTACTTCATTTTTTAGGAAATTAACAATTTGCAAATTAGATTCAAAAACTTCCCAATAATGCAATTATCTGGGACAACAGGCCTTACAACAATTCTGATCTGTTTCTCCTTTTCATCAACAACATGCTCTAGTATATCATGATGAGCACCAATTTTTGCAAGCCTATCAAAATGTTTATTTTTACTTCTAAGGACACTCTAAATATTGACTTCTTGAAAGCCTTCAAGTAGGTCCCACACTCTATGTTTGTATGACTTGAGAAGGTTGTTCTTTGTGACATTCTAATTTTTGATCTGATTTACAACCAATTCACTATCCCCAAATACCTTCAAGATTTAATGCCTCTCCTTTGTGCAAGTAGGAGACCTTAGATTAGGGCTTCATAATCTACCACATTATTGGTGCAACTAAATTGGAGTCTATATGAGAAGTGATGCTTTTTAAAATCAAGGGAAACTAGCATTACACTAGCACTTGAACCATTCTTGTTCCTCAAGCCATCAAACAACATGCTCCATAATCCACTTATATTTTCTTCTATTATTATTACATTGGGAATGGGAGTACCCTTCTCCAATATAAAATATGTGCCAAGACCTATCTCTATGGCCTCTTATATTGGATCAAATTGATAAGTAGTGACCCACTCATCTAAAAGGAAATCAAGTACCTTTGTTAAAGAAGTAGCATGCCCATGAGTTGTGCATTCCTCATCTTCCTCCTAGATTGTGCAATTCATATTTATGGGGTTGTGAGTGCAAGTCTCTATATGATTGAGGGCCAAAGTCTCTACTCTTAGGGAGACTTTTGTTGCATATCTTGTTCTATAAAAGATATAGGACTAGCCATATGCAATATAGCAACCTATTTGTGTATAGAAATCCCTAGAAAGATAGATGTCAAAATGTGGCTTGACTTCAACTACTGATATGTCTTGAGTGAAAGTACAACCAAGGAATGCATATAATTCCATTTCCACATTTTTAAATATTCCTATTTTTTTGAGAAAGCTAGCATCTAACTAGATAAAATCCCTAACCATTAGCTCATATTTAATACCAAGGAGGTCAGCTATACACCTAGGCATACAAAACTACTAGCTCCTAAATTGATCATGCAATCATGATCTAGTTTGTCACCTATGATCAAAGAGACATAAAAGGGAGGAGGTTTTTTATTCTTACTTTTTTCTCCTTCTTTTATAGGATGCACCAGGCTTGTGACATTCTCCTCTCTAGCTAACTGATTTGTCATCTTTATACTCTCCAACCCTTGTTGTAGTAGCTCCAACTATGATGACATAGTAGAAACAACATCTCACATAGGAACACTAACATCGATTCTATTCATTTGATCTACAATATTGAGAGGGGTGCTAACTATCTTGATTGGTGCCTTGGGAGCTATAGGGATTGATGACTAACATTATGCAATATAAGATTCAATAGACTTCTTGTTTCTCATATCTTGTTTTTGTTGGGGACAACATTTTATTGTGCACTTGTAACTGGAGTAGAAGAGGCAACACCTAAAGTTAAAGCTTGGTTCAATGGAAAAGGTATAGTATTTTTGATAGCTCTCCTTTTTCTTTTGGTGTTATGAGAAATGGCATCATAGCTATCATGATTGGCATGACTATGTTCCTCTAGTTGATGGCTCATGAAAGAACAATCATCCTATTGTTGTAGATGAGAAGCGTTAGTAGGTTGGCTGACATCACATTATTGTCCTACTAGTTGACCTTGTGTGGTTAGCACTTGAGATGATTCTTCCCTATGGAACATACAATACCAATAGTAATAATTGCAAGAAGGACAAAAATATTTCTCTTGAGCCAGGTTATTCTAAGGAACTAATGCCTTGTTTGGATTTGTGTTTGTATTTGCAAGGGCATTACCTATAAGCCTACTTTGGTTATATGGAACATAATGGTGACTTTGATTTGGTGTCCTATATGTGGCATTTTTTTAATGAGGCTAAAAAATCCTATTGTTTTGAGCTTGTTACCTTTCCAAGGTCACCACCTTGTTGCTCATTTTTTGCAGCACTGAGAATTTTCCCTCTAGCTCCTTTTCTTGATCTTGCAACTTCTTCTCTATATTTTGCATTAGGGTTTGCATCATGTCCTTCAACTCTCCTAACTCATTGGAAGATTTAGAGGCTATTGGGGTTATGGAAAGAGGTTTACTCATGGATGTATTAGGGATAGAGGCTACATGGGCTGATGTGTAGGCATGTCTAGGAAGAAGGCATTCCTTGGAGCCAATTTCCCTCCTTGTATCAAGATGATTTGTGCCCTTATGAAAATTTCATATGTAGATGGAATGGTATCCCCTCCCATGGTTTGCACTATAGTATCAATATCACTATTAAATCCTCTAATATAATGCAAGAAGGCATTACTAGGCATAGGTTATACTACAACAAGTATTCTATCCCATGTCTTTTGAAATCTATAATTGAAATCTATCATATACTCATGGGGTGCCCTTTTAATAGTAGTTAGTTGCTATAGGAGTGATAGGTGATCACTTTATCCTCAAAAGGCTTGCACAATCCTTCTCCTAGCCCATGCCAAGCAGTATTAGAGTTATGTGGCAAACCTCTATAACATTGTAGAGCTTTTCCTTTTAGAGATGAAGCTAGAAGTCTAACAACAATATCAACTTCTATAATACCATGTATATTATAGATATTTTAGACTTCTCGAATGTGCTCTATAGGATAAATGGAGGTTTCACCAATAAGATTAGGTAGGCTATTAAGAGAAACTCCTAGGATATCATGTCTTTAAGCTAGAATGAGAGGATTCTCATCATTAAAGGTGGCAAAAACTTGATTTCTAGGTTGGGCCATATGGAATAATGATCTATTTAGATGGACATATAGCACCCTATGCTGTGATCTATTAGCAAGAGGAGTAGAAAGAGATTTTTTAGGTGTATGTGCTACTGTCAAACTCCTAGCTAGTTATAGAGATAGTCTATTTCTTCTCCTTGTAGGATTTTAAAATGAAAGCTCAGTATATTGGAAAGTACCTCTAGAAGATTCCCTTGTTTGAGCTTTGGGTATGAATCACAACAATTTTGGTCTGAAAGAAAGATGTAGAAGTAAAGTAGAGTCACCCAAGTGCTTAAATGTGAGCCTCTTAAAGGCCTAGAATGTTGAGAGTAGCTCTATCTCCTCAAAATTAATTTAAAGATCTTTTCTTGACACCAACAAACCAATAGATTTAGAAAGCTTCAATATGAGTCCCACCAGACATGCCAAAAATTATTGACATGAAAGTTTGCACCCCTACCTAAAGTTTTTATCTAAAGATAACCTCATGTAACATGGAAAAAATCTCAAAGTGTGGGAATTTGAAGTCAGAGATTGAGTCTCTAGAGAAGGTCAGCTTCCTTACTATCAAAGTGCACCTAACTACTTGAGAGGAAAAGGGAGAAGGAATGCATAAAAGAAACTACCTATTCTAATCTAGAGGGGGTGATACACCAAATAGTATTATTCAATCTTATCCCTATCCAGGGAAGCAAAATTCATCAATATAATCCTCAGATACATAGATTCTATATTAGCTTTGACTCAACAATCATGCACAGATTAGAAATCAATAAAATGGTATAAGGAAATAATTTGACTTTATATCATTAAAAGATAAATAGACACAACATAAAACCAAAGAATGAAATGAATACATCAATATAAGGCAGGAAGATATTGCATGATATATTAATGAGAGAAGGAGATATAACTGAGAATTATGTTCATTCATAGGAAAAAGGAGAATTATAGTAGTAGAGCATAGAAGGAAAATGCTATAGAATTAGAGAAAAGACTGGCCCTTGAAAAGATTACAAAACTTGATTTTATAGTTCAAGCATATCAAAGATAACTTCTACCTTAAGCCAAAATTCAACTACTGATATTAAATTCATAGAGAACAATCATTGTTGAGCCAAAGGAGATTTTATTGAGTGCATGCCAAGATGTAGAAAATCATCTTTCATACCAATTCTGACCCTGAAGAGATAGAAACAACAATCATAACTACATGGTTGAGTGAATGGATAACTTAAGGTGGTGATAGAATGTCATTTGTATCAAAAATGCATGGAGATCATAAAAAAAGTAGTTAAAAACAATTAATGGATTAGTTAACCATAAAAGAGTTGCTTCTAATAGTGTTTTCATGCACTAGATTAGATGCATCATCAATTCAACAGTCAAAATCACCATGTGGCCCAATAATATTGAAGCATTTTTCCACCTAACCAACATTCATCTATCTATTTGTTGACTTGTTCCTACCTTTGTTCATGGCTTATCACTATGTTGCAGCTTGTTTCCTCTTTGTCTCAACCATTGCAACCCTACGATTGATAAGAACTTAAATATTGGCATCTCCATTCACAATATCACAAATTTAATGTTGACTATAGTCTAGACCCCTGCAACTATAGAAAACCATAACATAACTATGATTGCATCATCAGAATCACCAACTAACTTCCTCCATTAAGGCGATCATAATTTAACTCATTAACCCAAAGGTCAACCCCACAACTGTGTACACAAGGCATTCTATAATTTCGCTACCCTGACCCTAGATTTCTTTAACCTTTTGTGATAATGTAAAAGCATATAATATAAACTAATGTGGTTAGTTTCATGTGGTTTCAACTTGAAATCACTTAGAGCTAAAACTACCTGCAATCATGTGAATGAAACTAATTGCATTATCACAACCTAAACTTTGGTTGACCTTTAACCTCTTATAACTATGCCAACAAGGGAAGATAACAATGTCACCACTTGAAATTGAATGTGAGCCTAGTGGGCTACAAAACTGTGTCATCTATAAAGCTAACTGTATCACGCCTTCACATTCTCTTCAACATTTAAGCCCTAGCTGCATGTGGCCATGTAAATAAGGGGTTCACATTGTCACAACTTAGAATCCTTCCATCAATATGAAAAATATAATGGTTTAGATATATAAGGAAAATTCAAGGTCTTCTGTCATATCCCTAGTGGTTGGCATGGGAATAAATGAATAGTTAAATAAATGTGAGCATAGTTATCACCCTAGATATTCAAACTTTGGAAGGGAGAAAAAATGGTGACTAGAAACCAAAAGTGATCAATGGATCATTGTAGTGGATGTTCTCATCACATGATTGGTGAAAAAAGTAAGTTCATTACCCTTGAGAATTATAATGGAAATAATGTTAGATTTGGTAACAATGCAACTTGTCCAGTGAAAGGTAAAGGATTAATATGATTGACAAACAAGATCATGTGTGAAAATGCTTACTGTGTGGAAGGGTTTAACTATAATCTATTGAATGTGTCATAATTTAATAGTTCAAGATGAAAAGTTGAATTTTAACACAAGAAGGCTAAGATCTATGATGTTGATTGAGAACTCATTGGAAATGGTTATCAGACAAGAGGTAATGTATTCTATCTTGACATGACCGAAGTAACATATCTTTTGTATAATTTGATGATGTGTGGCTATGACATAAAATGATATGTCATGTAAATTTTGACAATTTGGTTAGTATTAGTAAGATGAAAAGAATTAGAGGTTTTCCAAAATTGAAGAAACCTGATAATGTGATTTGCAAACAATTTCAATTAGACAAGATGACAAAGTCTAGTTTTAAGAGTAAGACTCATATTTCAGAAGAATTTTTGGAATTACTTCATACTGATCTATGTGGACCAATTGATATGTAAAGCTACAAAAATGACAAGTATTTAATTCTATTTGTTGATGATTACTCTAGAATTATGACTAGGGTGTTTTTTAGTGGTGAATATTCATAATTTTTCAAATTTTATCTTGACATGACTGAATTAACCTATCTTTTGTATAATTTGATGATGTGTGGCTATGACACAAAATAATATGTTATGTAAATTTTGAAAGTTTGGTTAGTATTAGTAATATAATTAGAGTCAAAGGTTTTCCAATATTGAAGAAACCTGATAATGTGATTTGCAAACAATGTTAGTTAGGCCAGATGACAAAGTCTAGTTTTAAGAGTAAGACTCATATTTTAGAAGAAATTTTGGAATTAGTTCATACTGATCTATGTGGACCAATTGATGTGTAAAGCTACAAAGGTGAATAGTATTTTATTCTATTTGTTGATGATTACTTTAGAATTATGACTAGGGTGTTTTTTAGTGGCGAATATTCATAATTTTTCAAATTTTAGAAAAATTTTGCTAGTAATTTGGCTAATAATTTAAAATTTAATGCAACCTAAATTGCCACATTTTTATTAAATTTAGTTCTAAAATATTTGAAATTTCTGAAATAATTTATTTTATGAAAATATTTAAACTCAAAGATTTGCCACAATATTCGATACTTGATTAGATTTGATTCACCTCAATATTATATATTATTAAAGAAATTAAAATTAATTTACCAATAATTATCATAATTATTAGTTACTATAGGGATATATTACCAATATTTAGTTTTCACCATTGATTTAAAATATAATATAATTATCCTCATAATTTCCATGAGATAAAACATGTTCAATTTTGATTTGTAATATTTCATGATGATTAGGAAACGTCCTATTATTATTAAGATTCACCAATATTTTCTACTCAAAAATAATGATTCCAAAATAATCACCAATGCAAATAATATTTCAAATAAAAAAATTGAGAGATTCACCAATAAAAATAATTTGGTTTTTCAAAATAATGAAAGATTTACCAATTATTTATATCTTTTTCTGGAGGGTGGTTTCTTAAAGTTTACCCTGATTATGACAATGATGTTTTTGAGAGAGAAATTTGATGCTTTTCAAATGTTTAAGTGGTATCTGGAAAATTTTGAAAAGGAAACTGGTAAAATCTTGAAATTTTTGAGATATGATAGAAGTGGAGAGTTTACATCAAATTAATTCAATGATTTCTACAATGATAGAGGAATCCAAAGATAAACTTCTATACCGAGGACCCCTTCACAAAATGGGATAACTGAAAGGAGGAATAGATTTGTGATGGATTGCGCTAGAACACTAATGATGGAGAAGAATGTTTCTTTTAAATACTAGAGAGGAACTATTAGTACAACTATCTATACCTTAAACTAAGTACAAGTCAAGAAAGGCACAAATTTCACACCTTTTGAATTATGGTATGGATACTTACCCAATGTAAAATATTTTAAGATATTTGGAAGCAAGTGTTACATTCTCAAGGACAACAAAAATGGTAAACTTGATGCAAAAAGTGAAGAAGGTATATTCCTAGGATATTTCACAAGAAGTAAAGCTTATAAGTGTATAAATACTAACACTCAAAAAGTTGTGGAAAGTGCACATGTAAAAATTGATGAATATACAAAAATACATGAAGATGAACAAAAGAAGGAACTTGAGAATTACAAAACCTTTATGTAATACTATGAAGGTATGTCTACTAATGCTAATGGTACTATGAACTGAGATGCTAATCAACAAGAATCAGTGACTATCGAGTCACATACAATTATGCCAAATTGCATTTAGAAGCTGAGTTACAATCAAAATCTAAGGTACATTATGATGCTGAGATTAGTTTATAGGAAAGGAATGTCGAGTTATTTGATAGAGAAGTACACAATCAACCTAATATTGAACTTCATGAATGACCTATTGTTGAAGAAAGAAGAATAGAGCCAAGACTATCAAAATATGTTAGAAGACATCATCCTGTTGAACAAATAATTGGAGAAAAAGAGGATGGACCAATGACAAGGAATAGATTAAGGAATGAAACATGTTTTTTAAGCACACATAACCTAAATTAGTGAAGGATGCATTAGAGAATGAAGATTGGACTCAAGCCATGAAAAAAGAAATTGATCAAATTGAGAAGAACAAAACTTGACACTAGTATCATGCCCTGAGGACAAGAATGCTATTGGAATAAAGTGGGTGTATAGAAATAAATTGGATGAGAATGGTGAAGTGACAATGAATAAGGAAAGGTTAGTTTGCACAAGAAGAGGGAATTGACTATGCAAAGATATTTTCCCAAGTTGTAAGATTAGAAGGAGTAAGAACTCTAGTTTCTTATTTTGCTAATAATGGATTCAAAGTTTATCAAATGGATGTTAAGTCAACATTTCCAAATGGTATACTAGAAGAGGAGGTTTAAATTAAATAACTTGAAGGATTTGTTGATCCAAACAATAACACCATGGTGTGTATATTGCACAAAGATTTATATGGTTTAAAGAAAGCTCCTAGAGCATGGTATGAAATATTGCACAATTATCTTGTGAAGATTGGTTTTAAAAAGACTGATGACAATAGCAATCTATACTTGAAGATAGGAGGTAAAGGAATCTTACTAGCTAAAATATTTGTTGATGATATCATATGTGGAGGACAAAATGCATTTGTAAGACATTTGCAAATGAAATAATGAATCAATTTGAGATGTCTATGTTTGGATAAATAAAGTTCTTTGTTGGATTACAAGTACATCAGATGAAATATGATATTTACATTACTCATTGCAAGTGTGTAAAGAAAAACTTGAAGAATTTTGGTATGGAAGATTCAAGACTAGTTAGGACTCCCATGGTGATAGGACATAAATTATCCAAAACTAATGATTATGTTGAAGTAAATCAAACATTGTACAAGTCTATGATTGGAAAATTGCAATATGTAGTTCATAGAAGACCTGATATTACACTAGCTATTGGGATTGTTCCAAGATTTTCTACAAATCCTAAGGAGAATCAATTAGTGGCTATTAAAAGGATTATGAGATACTTAAAAGGTATAGAAGACTATGGTCTATACTACAAGAAGAATAACTAGTTTGAATTGAGAGCCTATACAAATGGTGATTGGGCTAGAAACATTGATGAGAGGAAAAGTACAAGTGGTGGAGCATATTTCTTAGGAAAAAGATTATTTTCCTAGACTAGTAAGAAACAATATTGTATTTCATAATCTATTGTTGAAGCTAAATATGTGGCTGGTGCGCTGAATTACACAAGTGTGGTATGGATCAAACAAATACTCAAAGGAATGAAGGAAGAAATCATTGAACCTATGGTAATCTACTATGAAAATACAAGTGTTATAAACATATCTAAGAACAATGTGATGCATACAAAGATAAAGCACATTGCAATCAACTATCATTATTTGAGAGAATTGGTTTTGGACAAACAAGTGAGAATGGAATATGTGAATACAAAGGAACATATAGCTGATATATTCACAAAGGTTTTACTTAAGGATACACACGAATATCTTAGAGGTCATTTTGGGGTGATACCCCTATTTAAAGATACTTAAAAATCAAGATTAGTTTCCTACATCAACTAAGTTGAATGACATACTTTACAACTTGATGTAGTGGATCTTACTTTAAGAACTTCCTAAAGTAAGGAAGGAGCTAAAAAATAAGATTTATAGTCACATGCAAGGTGACAGAGGGAGAACCTAAATTTTTGATATCTACATGAGAAGATGACAAGTCTTTGGCATTGTTTTGAAAGGGAAAGAATATATAGGGAGAAATATAGCATTACCAAGAAAGAGGGAGATTAGTACCAAAAAAGAGAGAGATCAAAAAAATGGAGAATGATTGTAGAGAAAGAAGATGAGTTTACACTGAATATCTGAAGAAGAAGAAGAAAACTTGTAGCCTATAAAAAAGAAGGAAAGATATTGATAGAGGGAGAGATTACAATACAAGGTATTATGTTTCTTTTTGGTATTGTTTCTGGTATTGATTTTCCATCAATGCCAAAAAGGGAGATTGTTGAAAAAGAAGATTGTTGAAGTATAGAAATGAACGAGATTGATGAAACCTATTATGGGAACAATAATTATTTTTTCACTAATATGAAACCTACTATTTTTTGGTGAGAAAATTGCTAATTTGTTCTGAATTCTATCATTTGATTGATTGATGAAGAGGATTTGAAAAGAAAGGATAATAAGAGTGCCTAGAGAAAGGTTGAGTTATATGGTGTATAAAAGGAGCACTAAGACCAAGTAAGACTTTGATGATATAGTGTATTTTTATCTACTTAAGGCTACAATGATAGGATACTTAATCAAAGAAAAGAAGAAGACTGAGCAAAGAAATGTATCTGCCAAGCCTGACCAAGAAAACAATGAAAACTGAGTAATTTAGTTTAGACCAAGCAGAAAGGTAGTTGTGGCTAAGTAAAGTGAAATTTAATGTGTTGATAAAAGGAAGTTTAGTATGTGTCAAGTACTAGAAAATCTTAGTATGTGTGTCAAGTACTAGCAAAACTTAGTATATGCTGAGCATCAAAGGATGACAATAATGACTTAGCACACAAAAACTTAGTTCATGTCGAGCAAACTAGTTTTGACCAAGCATCAAAAGATATTTATTGCCAAGCAAACAACATGTTATTGCCAAATAAAAATATAAAGAGTTTGAAAAAGATTTGGTTAATTTGAGTCAAAATTGATTTCTTGAATTATGCAAAGCGTGTTGAAGATAAGTATGATGAGTTGGTAGCACAAAATTCAAGATAAACCATTTGATGATGAATTTGAAGAGGATTGTAAGGGAATTTTGTAGAAGGAAACAAAATAAAAAAGAGGCTAGATTTGATGAATCTAGCCTAACCCTAAGAACGATTGTGATGAAGTAAAAAAAATCAAAATTCTCTATATAAGGAGATAATAGGCCAGAAGCAAAGTGATAGAGTGCGAACCAGAGATATATAAGGAAGTTTGGAGGTATTGCTTCATATGGTGGCCAAAGGAATGAATATGTAGTTGGCATACTAAGTGTAAAGGCTTAAGGAGGTGAAGGCTTGAAGGGTGAACAAGCAATCAAAGATGAAGGGGAATGAATTCCAAGCAGAATGGATAGCTGAATGAGAGATCTATAATCTACAAGTGAGTTGTTTTGTTATTAGATCAAGTCCTACTGTTACTTTCTAACAATTATATCAGTATGGTTAAATCCTTTGGATTAAGGTTGACCTAAGAGTCATAAGTAAATCCTTAACTGGGTGACATTCTAATGGAATGTTTTAAATCCCTTTAACAAGGCTCACTTTTAATGGGGTGATTGAAATCCTTTAATCAAGGTCACATTTAATGGTGTGTATTGTAATCTTTAATAGGGTTGGCTCTTCACAGGGCTCACTTTAGAAGAGTGAAAATTGGTAGCATGTTACTGGTGGTTTTTTCCAAATTGAGTTTCCACATTAAATCCTTGTGTTAAATTGTGTGATTGAATTTGTGGTATTTCATGTTTACATTTCTACAAATTTCATTTTATTAGAAATAGATAATACTGAGAGGGGGGGATGAGTCAATATTCTACAAACTTTTTCCCACAACTAAATATTGTTAATTACTTTATAACTTGTATATGAAAGTAAACCAATAATGCTAAACAATAAATATAATTGTATACATAGAGAACTCATAACACCATTATTTTTAACTAGGAAAACCTTGGAAAAGGGAAAACTCTGGTGGGATGATACCCACAAGATGATTTACTAAGAAAAATGATCCAGTTAAGGATATTGACTCTGTTAGGAGTCTATGAAGTACATATAGTGTCTTGAGTCCTTGTTAGAGGACTAGACCATATTAGAAGCCTCAACCCTATTAGTAGTTGTTAGAACAAATACAATGTATGCAAGAATATCCCACTGCCCTAACATGCAATTATACAATTAAGTTCTTCATGAGAATAGATATACATCCAATACTTCTATCTATTGTAATTTGCACTTTCTCTAATCATAAATTAGATGAATTTTTCATATCATCTCATTGACTTCACATCAATCACAAATATCACATAGATCACACATATGTCAAACACTTATCTTCGCAAGATAAGATCTTTACTTATACCTTGTAAATTAGAAAATCTCTTCTTAGTCAGCCTTCATGTCTTCACACACTTGACATAATATAAAATAACTTATGGAATAACATCTGTAAAGTTGGCTCAACATGATATAGTAATTATTTTGATACCAAAATAATTCCTCAAGTCGTACAACTCAATTCTCTGCTATGCTCTATTAAATACCTATACCAGTATTTCAACTGCAACTCATGTCGTATTGTTTGTACACACCTACATACTGGTATACATCATCATGGAACTATCATAAAACTTTCCTCAACTATGAATAAGACAACTCTCAATGATTCATCCATACACATCACATCTATTCTCTATGTTGTTGTAAATTGTCTAACACTTAAACAATTTTCTATCTTTAAATGCATAAGTGAAATGTTGAATACATTTTGCCATAAATAATTTTTTTCCCTAACATGCAATTATACAATTCAGTTCTTCACAAGAATAGATATACATATAATACTTTATGTCTATTGTAATTTGCACTTGCTTTGATCATATGTAATGCCCCGCTCAAGAAGCCAAGAGAAATAAACCTAACATGTAACCATGTTTACTGAACAATTTTTTTTAAAGTTTATACAACACATGATAATAATGCGAAGGAAATATACACATTCACATCAAGTACACATAAGAAATAACAATACAATTTTCATTACTCAAGGGTTCCTTTGTGCTAAGTCACATTTAAGAAGTTTAAATTAATTAGTTTAAGTTTTAAGTATAATGTCTCTTGATCATAAAGAAATAATAGATACATAATCGCATAATAAAATGCATAAGTATAACTAATACAATGAAAGTACATCCAACAAATAACATCTATTGCACATGTCATAGGGTATGTGAGAATAGATACAAAACATCAGAATACATGATAATATATATACATCAACTAAAAAGAAGTATCTAAGATAAGAAATAAGAATGATAAAAGTACATCCCCTGCAATGAACATCCAATAGCTATAAATGTAAGAGGGACCCAAATGGTAAGAAGACACTACCTCCTAACTACATGGTTACCTAGTCAGGCTTCCACTCTCACCATGCAGGGAAGATAATGAATGATCCACATATGACTATTCAATCAAGAAACATTCCTAAGCAAGAAATACCTAATAGACAAAACTACCTCAAAGGTAACACTTACTAATCAAGAATATAAGATACTCCAAAAGGAAGAACACTCAATCCAATACAAACATCATACATATACAAGAATTGATTAAATCATCAAAATCATAAGATAAAGTCAATGAAAGATATCTACCTCAAGACAAAAGCCACAAGTCAAAAGTACATCAACCATAAATCACCAATCACCATCAATGAAAGTAAATAACCACATTAAATACATCTAAAAATAAGTACACCACTAGAGGTACAAACAAAATCTACAGAGGAGACTCAAGCTACATACTAGGGAGTGCCATCACATGATCAAACTACTTGAGTTACCCTGGATTGGTCTCTTAATAAACATGAGACCCTCAAGTGTTGAGTTACCCTGGATTGGTTACTCTGAACCCTGGACCCTCAACGTAAAACATACAGAAGTAGAATACTTTCTCAAGAAGAGGAGGCAAACCAATCACATTTTTATCCCATTCCCATCCTTAGTCTATACAAGCACTCAAGGCAATATCTCTAAGTTATCTTTTTAGTGCGTTTCCCAAAATATTAGTTACTAGATTATCACTTATTACATAACTTACAATAGGTTACCCTAGCACTAACCACTTTGGGTCCTGGACCCCTACTACAAGCCACTCCTAGAGACATGTACCTAGAAAACCTCTCTTAAGCACATAAAACACAGTTGTTTCTAATATCACACCACCCATAAAGATCAAACTCAGTTAGTTAACAAACAACTCAAAAACAAGTTGTTTCTCCCAACCCAAGTAAACATAATTGTGCCACAAAAAATATCTCATAAATGTAACTTCCATCTTGAAACATAAGCCTATTAGAACATCCAAAACAAATAAACATCATAAAAGAATCACAAAAGCCTTTGGTGTATGCCTAGTTGGCCCGCTACATAACTCAATAAAATTGTCATGAAAAAAATATCACAAGCCCCAATTAAACCACATGGAAAGTAAAGGGTTTGAGTCATAAGATTTTACTAAATCATTTTTTCAAATTTAGTTTGAACCATAAGATGTGTTTGATATTAATAGTATATATAGTTTTGAATAATAATTGAAAATAATAATGTTTGATATAATAAGACTATGGTTCCTAAATTCATGTATATACATACAATGAAACATTGATAACATTCTTCATATAATCAATTTGATTTAATTAATCATAATTTAAAATGAACTAAATAATTATAAAGTGATTAAATAAATAAATAAAAAGCTCTTAGTATTTAAATTTGTATTTATAATAAATATTAGCAAATGTTAATTATAATATCAATTACAACTAACCATATTACACTAAATAAGAATTAGCTAATATTAGAATATAAAAATATCTAACAAACTTAACTATGTATTAATCTCATAATAAAATGTTAGAATTATTTTTATTTTAATATAAAAATTATAAATACTTTCCTTTAGGAGGGATGGTGGTCCCACCCCATCCTTCTTATTCCACGTGAGCATGGAAAGTGGGATGTGATTTTGCCTTTTGCTTTTATACAATAATAGGTAGGTGCAAATAACGGATCTAAATAAATCAAATCAAATCTTCCTACATTTAAGGTGATTAGATAGGAGTCAATCAAGTTATTTATTTTCCCTATGTTTAAGGTGATTAGCTAGGAGTCCATCAAGTTATTTATTTTCCTCCTTGTTTTGAGACTAAACAATGTGTGTGTGTGTGTGTGCGCGCGCGTGCACACACACAAAGAACAATGCACAACAAAAGTGTGCTTGAAATAAATGGTAGGAATAATGAAAAGTGCATAATTTATTGTTAAAAATTGAGGTATTTTAAAATTATAATATTCAAAATAGAAAGCTTATTTAATTCAGTCATAAATATATACTATACAAACACATCTTTTAAAATAGAATACATAATTCATATTTTATTTGATTTTAAATAAATTTTTCATATTTTTAAAATAAAAGAAATTTGATAATCTAATAGAAAGTTATATTTAGAAAATCCAAGAACCCTAGATCTAATCTTTCTCTTATTTTGTACATTTCTAATGTTGAATCTATTATTAGTTTTCCAATAGAAATTTTAACAGTAAGGATCGATTATTTTCAACACAAGGGTTTTCAAAATTGCAATCATGAATTCATCCAACTTTCTATGACATCTGTTCTAGAATTTTAATTCACAGAAATGGCAAGCACGAAGAAAAAAAATCCAAAAGTGTTTCTATAATGATTCACAAAACCCTACCTTGATCTGATGCTACCAATCTAGTGAAACCCTTGCTAATCCAAACCCTTCAAAGCTTCTAAAGATTTGTTTGTTCCAATTCCAAAAATTTGTTCCCTAATTCCTGTGTGTGAAATAATGACCTAGAAACCCTAATATAGAATTCTAATTACCTTTTAGGGAAACTGTCTCTACCAGTTCTAAATTACACTTATTTTATTATATTATTCCTTTCATGCATAATTAATCCATTTTATAATTAAAATATGCATTTACTATTATTTATTTATTTCTCAACTTTAGTATTTAAAGTAAATTCATAAAAAGTCATTTATTTATTATTTAATTATTAAAAATAACTTAAGTGCATTATTTAAATGCCATGAATTTTAAACCTTTATTAATATAATACTAATGCTACCCATAATTAAAGTTTAATATCTAATATTTAATTTTTGTAGTTTTCTAAAATTAGGACTTTTAAATTAAATCTTTTAATTTAACTAAAAATCCATTTAATCACAGTGATTTAAAAATGGAAGATCATCTTATTTTAACATTTTTCTACTTTTAAATTAAATAACATTTGATAAATCAATATCAATGATTGATCCGATAATCATAAATAGCTAGTCTATTAGGCAAATCACCATGTCAAAGCTCAAGAAATGCATAAGGAAAAATAATCAAAGAAAGAATCAAACTGCATACACAAAAAAGACTCACGAGTTTGAAAAGGGTAGACAGTCTGTTATAAGTCCTCCTTGTAGGACAAGTATTTAGGCTATGTCTAGGATTGGACCTAATCATTATCTTTCCATTCTCACCATTTGAGTATTTGTATTAGGGCACACTCATTCTGGCAATTCAAGAAAGTTGATACCCAATACCTATATCCTACATAAAAGAAAAGCATTTACATGTATATAAATATATCTAAACTAAATAGGCAATGGAAGGGAGTGGTACATCGTGTAGATCCTGACTAGTAGGTGACTATGACTCCCTCCCTTAACTACATCAAACACGTCAAAAAGAAATATAAATTAGATGCACACACCATACACATGCAAGTATGGGTGAGTATCATAATAAATCACAAGTCAACATCAATTGCTCAGATATAATAATGCATCAAATCATATGATATTATCATGAAAGAAATTACAATTACAACTAGGAATCATTGAAACACCATTAATGCATGCGAAATCATAATCTTTAAACAATACATGAAATGAAGTCAATTAAACAATTATTACCAATATATCAATAATCCAAGTTATGAAATAATACCATCTAATTGTAGAATAAATATCTTTGCATGAAACAAGCCTAAGAGAGTTTGGAAATCATAACCAAAAAGGAAAAAAAATGGGTGGGCATTACATCGTACATTAGATGAAGTTCACATATCATCAAATCAACTTGACATCAATCACAAATATTGCATAGATCACACATATGTCGCATGCTTATCTTCACAAGATAAGATCTTTACTTATACCTTGTACATCATAAAATCTTTGCTTAGTTAGCCTTCATGTCTTCACACACTTGACATAATATAAAATAACTTATGGAATAACATCCACAAAGTTAGCTCAACATGACTTAGTAATTATTTTGTTACCAAAATAATTCCTTAAGTCGTACAACTCAATTCTCTACTATGCTCTGTTCTATTCTATTAAATACCCATACTGGTATCTCAACTATGGCTCATGTTGTACTATCTATGCACACCTATGCACTAGTATACATCATCATGAAATTTTCATAGAAGTTTCCTCAACTATGCATAAGGTAACTCTCAATGAGTTATCTATACACATTGCATCTATTATGTGTGCTACTATAAACTATCTAACACGTAGACAATTTTATATCTCTAAATGCATAAATGAAATGCTGAATATATGTTGCCATAAATGAAAACTCTCAAAATATCTATCTAATCATATTTCCAACAATCCCCCCCTTTGGCATTGATGGAAACATTTGGGAAAATTGGCTATCCCAAAATGATGTCATACATATAAAAATAAATAAAAAATTGACTACACAAGATTGCCTTCAAAAAATAATAAATTTATTCATGTTTTGATGGATCATTACATTGATACATAAGTACATAATTGTACTCCCCCTTACATATACAATACACAATTTTCTTTGAACATACATACAATTTTTCTTTCTATAAAACTCCCCCTTTGACATCAATGACAAAGGTGTCAAAAACCGTATCCAAAATTTGGGTGGTCTACTACTAATTAACTTGTTATCCTGGAGAAAAAATCTACAAAAATAAGTTTTAGCCTATCCACTTCCTTCTTCTAGTTTTCCTTCATTGTATCAAAAATACTAAGTAGTGCACACAATGCATAAGATGCCACTTCAACTATGCTCAAGTTAGTATATGCAAACTTGTCATAAGAAGTCTTTGTAACAAGACTTTCTTCCAGTTGCCTCTACAAAATAATTATCTTCAGTGAAAAAATTTCTCTAAGATTAGAGAATCTCTTTGATGGCTTCTCCTTGTTAGATTCCAAGCCTCTAATTACACTATGGATCTTCTCCACTTTTGTTCCACAAACTTCAATGTTGGTTTCTGGGAGCTATAATTTAATAGTGAGTGTTTCAAAATGACTCAACTTACCCTTTATTTGACTCTCAAAGTCTGTCAGGTACTTTTATGATAGGGAAAACTATCTATTCAACTTCCTTCATCAATGTATTTCCTCTATTCTTTGATGCTTTCATCAAGTGCCTTCAAGTCATTTCTCACATTGGTGCACACTATATCAAATAGTATTGCATCATGTTTTACCCATGCTTGCATTGAAGCCACTTTTTCTTAAGTTGTGAAATCTTCATCAAAGATCTTCACGAACTCCTTGGCCTTTAACTACAAATCTAGAATGGCTATAGTTGTCGTAACTATCTTTTGCATTCTGTCTAGAGCTTCAGTTAGTGTCTTCTCCAAATACTTTACTATTTTTTCTTTTCAAACAACTTGCTTAGTGATTTCATCAATCCTTTTTTATCATCTTCATTATCTGATGGCATTGATACTATTGTTGCTATTGCTAGAGTTACTATAGGAATAATTGTAACTACTTTTAGTTCTGCATTCTTCTTCTCTTCCTTAGTTTTCTTCTTCTCTTCTTCCAATATTTCAACTTCTTTCCTTGCATCTTTTTCAGCTTTCTTCTTTCTTTTTTCTTCTTCTTTCTTCTTTCTTCTTCATTTCTTCCTCTTCTTTCTTTCTCTTTTCTTCTTCTTCCTTCTTTCTCTTCTCCTCTTCTTATTGCTTTTTCTTCTTCTCCTCTTCTTTCTATTTCTTTTCTTCCTCTACTCTCTTTACCTCTACTTTCCTCTCTATTTCTTTCTTCTTCTCTTCTTCTTTTTTCTTTTCCTTAGCTTATTTCTTCTTCTCCTCTTCTTCATCATCATATGAGCTTGTGTAATCTATAATATTGTTGATATTGCCATCAATATTTGCTCCATAATGTACAAAAGGGTTCTCCTTTGCATCTCCAGTTATGTGTATAATGTCCACTTGCATGGATTTAGTACCCATAACAATGTGCAGTGGTGAAGGTGCTTATTGTGACTCTTTTGCTTCTCCCTCATCACTGGATGGTGTGTTTTCTTCCACATAGAATGGGATCTCAGGTTTGGATTGCACACTCACCATTGGGATTATAGTCATGAATTTGACAATTTCCTCCTCTATTTATTTCCTAACATCCTCATAGTTGCCTCCCATTAGAAGAATTTATCTTCTTTTGTTCCTTAGCAAGGGCTCAATACCCTTCAAAAAAAAATTGAGTCCACCTTGGAGTCAACCTCACACAATTTATTTATCATTGTTATCCTCAAATTTAGATATTCTTCCAATACTCTCTTCTTTATGTTTATTAGCCTATTATACAGGCCTTCAAGTATCTTATTCTAAATATTATCAAACTTCTTATATCTCATAATCATGTTCCTCACAATGACATTTTCCAATTTCCTTCTATCCATATTACTGTACAAACTATAATACTTATTTTTTTAAACAAAAATTTCATCATTAATTATTTTCATGTTAAGGTTCTCTACCTTTTGTTTCCATGCTTTCTTTCCTGCTAATGTTTTGCCTTCTTGCACATCTTGTTCAACTAGTCTATCTTCAGCTTCTTATTCTGATTCTTCAAAATCACTTACTTGCATCATTTTCCTTCTCTTTCCTGCTCTACTTGTGGTATACTTGACCCTTTTCTTGGATTATGGTGTAGGTTCTTTTCTTCAACTTCACTAATCTCTTTGATTTCCTCTGCGCAGTAGGTGCTTCCATCTCTGGCTACCTTCTAGGTTGATCACTCCTTGTCCTTACTAGTTGTACTTGCACAACTACTGCATATGGTTCAATAGGGCTTGTAGACATGGTTGTGCTATTGTTACACCTTCTAGACATCCTACAACATCAATACAAGTTTTTGCTACCACTTTAGATTGCCCACTAGCTTTCATCTCAAGTTCTCTCCCTTTCACCTCATTGAATTCATCTCAAGTTATACCTTATTCCTTAAGGATGGAATGAATAATTTTCTCCACTTTCTTCTTACTCTCTTTGTTGTGTAGTTTGGAATGAACTTTTATCATTTTTTCCTCATAGGTTCCCCATCTAGGGCACTCTGTGTCCTTCTCTCATTGGTGTATGATTTGTGCATACTCTTCCATGAGCTCTGTCCTCATCTCATATCCCATGGGTTCAATGAACTTAACACTTGGTACCACAACTTCCATACAACTCCTTATATTTCTCTACCATGGATGAAATTATTCTATACCTCTGCTTCATTTTAGACTGGAAAATCTTATCATTCTATCAATGTCATCATCTCTGACATTCTCCAGCTTGGATCTATAGCATTGAGTTAGAAATTTCATTGCACACTCATTCTTATTCCATTTTTTTTGTGAGGCCTCACCCCAACCCATCATAGCATATACATGTTACTAGCATTTTGATATTCGAGACTTAGATGGATAGTGGATTGCTTTATCTATTGATTTTGATATTTTAGTAGTGTTTTAAATTTATGATATGTACTATGAACCTGATATTGTGAATGGAATAATCAAACACATATGGATGCAACTTTATGATAGGATAGTATTAGATTATAATGCGATGTGAAATGTTAATTTAATTATGATGATTTTTGATATGTAGACAAATTTTTAATTGATTATGATGATTTATGATGTTAAATTGATTATGATGGTTTATGATATGCAGATTTGATATTCTAGCATCTTGAATGATTTATTTGAACTGATTAGGAAAGGAAATTTAATTTAAATTATGTTAATGGGAATTTTATAAAACTTGAAATTCTATGCATTTATGACAGGTATTTTATATGACCTCCTTGGACTACTGATGCTCAATTTTAATGTGCAGGAAGTGGAACCAAGAAAGTTGCAAACCTTTGTAAACACATTTTAACCAAGGTAAATCTTTGCAAGATTCAAGAGCTTCATTGTGAAAGTATTTTTCTTCATAAATGTTAGTTTTCTTGCATGTGGAAATGTTTAATCATAAAGATGAATTAGGGGCATGGCATGGTGATGTGGAATGTGTTTTTATGTGTCACTTGACACTTGTGGCCTTTGTGTGTAATTGACATGTCATTTAGGGTTTTGATCATGGTGGCAATTTATCCTAAAATAAGTAAACCCACTTGACAAGGGGTAAGATGGGTCACAATCAAGAAAATTCGAATTTAGACTTGGCTAGAGTTTTGAGGGGTCATTAAGTGGTCCCAAAGTGTCTTTTAGATGAAAATAAGTTACCCATATGATAGTATATCATGTTAGCGACCTAATTTTGACCATGTGAGTGCCTAGATAGTCTAGGGGGGGCCTTTACCCATGCATTCTTCCATCAATTCGAATTTGGATTTGTCACATGTGTTTTCTCCCATGTTCCCACTAAGTCAATTATAGAAAATTTAGAGGGAGACAAGTTTGTAAGAGGATGTGGCTTGGTGTCTTTGCTAAAATATTTAGTGGGAAGGCCTTATTAGAGAGTCTTTGTCAAAATGGTGGGTTGTTCACCCACTCTCTAAGTTTAGAGATAGCTAGGTTTTGGAGGGAGATTAAGGGAGCTCTACAAAAACTATATTTGCCTTTAGCTTGGACCAAGGTTGGTGTTTCAAAGCATGTTCATTTCCTTCCTCTTTGTATTGCATAATGAATCTACAAGTATGGAAAAATTTGTTATGGGTTCAAAGCAATGTATTACGAATCTTGTATTATAGATTTGGGTATTGTGTTGTGATGTTTGTGAATGTGTATTGTGTTGATGTAATATTCTTGACTTTCTTTCTTGATCTTTTGTTTTGATTTGGATGACAAGTTTTGTTATGGGTGTGAGGGCTTCACTCACCCTTTGGGAAGGGAAGAGAAGTCTAGGGTGAAGGCTTAGTTGGGCTCAAAAATGTAGTAGAGAGCCACTTCTCTTGGAGGCAAGAGGGAAAAATTTCATGGAGTATGGGCTCCACTGAAGCCATTGTCTTGATGTTATGATTTGGGGGTGATAAGTGGAAATATGAATATGGGGGTGATAAGTAGAAATTGTGAAGAGAAGCATATGTAATGAAAGCCTTGTAGAGGCATGGAGGAATCCAATGTGTGTGAGTTGTACTGATATGGAAAATCTCCTCTTGAAGAGCCACCTTCACCCAATTTTCTTATGATTCCAATGGTGAATCAATGTGTAAACCTTGGAAGGGAGTATTATGTGTTGTCTTGTGAGTTTCTCATGCATTATCATATGTCGTATGTGTATGTCCTATTTGGATTTTTTTTCCCCTACTTGGTGGGTGGCTTCATAGAAGCATAAGATGGGAGGTGAGCCTCCATGGTTCCTAGTTTTTGAGTGTTTGTAGGTTTTGTGAAGATGGATTTTTTGAAGATATTGGGGTTTCACCCTTTACAATGTTGAAAAATCAAGTGTGTAGAGAGACCAATCTTCTGTGTTTTCACAAAATGTGTTGTGATGTTAAGTCTCCATTCTATTTTCAATGTGATGTAAAATGAAATTTTCATATCATTGTATAATGTTGAATTGGTGTAAGGGTAGATTGAGAATTTGTATATAGTTCTTGTGAGGAAGTACTCATTGTAAGTTTTACATTATGTGATTGATGAAATATGGAGAAGATAAGTGATCATGCATTCTTTTGGTTTGTGAATCAATTGTTGAAAACATTTCATGGGTTGTTATAGATCCTTATTGGTATGGTTGGCTCAATTTGAAAACATAGGTGATTGGAAAGTAAGATCATATATCATGTTTAGATACAATAAAAAGAAAGTATTATATTTGATAGTTAATTACATATGCATGGAGAATAATTCATTGGTTTTCAAGTTCAATTAGACCCTTAGATGTGATAGATGCTTTAGTAATAATAAACTTGAAAAGTAAAATTAGTGGGGTAGTCAAATCAAAACATTGGTAACTCAAAATATATGATCACCTAAAAACAAAAACAAAAACAAAAAAGAAAGAAAGAGGAGAAATGTATTAAACTTAGGGAGAAAACTTATTGTAGCTTCACTTTTATTCTCTGGAAAATGTATGGGAAAGAAAATAATTCCTTCCCTAGATTACAGACCAATATTTTATTCAAGGGAATATACTAAGGATTTTGTCTTATAATTCTTGTACTAGAGAGTAAGATCCACATAATAATAATGGCCTAGCCCATAAATTGTCTATGAGAAAAGACCCTCATGAATCATGTGACCATTGGAACATCATGTTAGAAAATAACATAAAAATACATAGTTAAAATAGGACCATAATTATAAGAAAGACTAGACACCTACCTTTTAAAAAATAGGATGTACCCAATGAGATATCCTCACCAAATAATAAATAAATTCCAAATAAATGCAAAAAAAAAAAAATCAAATCCACCTGGAGCTTACCTTTTTCTTAGAAAGACTTGGTGCATGTGGCATGGGTTATGGGGAAGGGGACAATTCGACATGAAGTCAGACCCTAATCCCAAGAACATCCACCTTAGGCCAAAGGAAGTGCATCTTTCTAGGATCCTAAGTGCCAGGTTTGAAGGAGGAAAAATTAAAGACTAAAGCAACTTTACAAAGTTAAAAGGGCATGTACCATGTTTGGAAGAGACTTTGGTTATTGAAAATGTTATGTCCCTACCACATGTGAGGGCCTTTCCCTACACAATCCATCCCTATCATCATTTACTTGGTGCCTATGCAAGGAGGAAACATGGGGAAGTGCCCAACTTTAGTGGGGATCATCTTGGACTTGGTGAAGTTGATTTTAGGAAGGGGGAAAACTTAGGATAATGATATATGTTAGGGGGATAAAGTAGTTAGGAAACCATGTATAGTATTTTTTAATGTCTTCAGCATGGGTAAACTTATAAGGAGTGAAGAGGTAGTTGGTAAGTAGTGCTAAGGAGGGAAAATTTGATTGTTAGATTAGTAGAAGTTAGGTAGGATTAAGGTATAGGTGGTTAAAAATATTTAGGGGTTAGAATACTACATCATGTCATGTGTTAAATTAGAAAGTGAAAAAAAAAAAAAGTAGAATGGGATAATTTTAGTAGTTAGTAGAATGCATTAATTATTCTATTATGAGATTGTTAGTAGGTTGTTGGAATTACATTTAGTAGCTAAATGCAAGTGTTAGTGGAGTGTTAGGATTATTATTATTGTTGGGGGGAAATAAACCTTAGTAAACTAAAATAAATAAGAGTGTAGCATTTATAACAATTATTTTGGCAACAAATACTTAAATAAATAATCTATACAACGTCCTCAATGCATACATGAATTTAATATATGACAGGATGTAAGTGGTATGTAGATCTTTAGTAATGATAAGATTAGTTGGGGATATAGAAAATTATATATTAAATAAATATAGGATTTAAATTATTATGTAAGTTAATTATGTATCTTTATTTAACCATCACTTAATTAATAAGAAAGTGGTAAGGTTGTATGCAAGGAGTAAATTAGAAATTAATCTTGTAATTAATCTTTTATTTGAAGCTCTTATATTTTACCTTAATTATTTGATCGATTAATTGATAGTTAGGATACAAGCCAAATGTACCTGTCAATTGACACTAGTCAGTGATAACCAATAACAAGACCTTAGAGAATATTAAAATAATAATAATAATAAAACATAGTTGATGATTAACCTAGTGGTCTAGTTAGTGGAACTGATCTAGTAAGCCATCAATATGATCGAGATTGATAAAGGATAAAACATAAGAAACTCATTTAATAGTCCTACTCTATCATAACAACTAAAATAGTTTTGAACATGAAAAGTAATGGGTTAAAGTTATTTACCTAGGACAATTATAAGACATCTACATAATCACATGTATGGAACTATTACAACATTGCTGCAAAATTTGTGCTTCACATCCACATACGTATTGCCTCAATCCAAGGATAGGATGTGAATTATAACATGATAACATCACTTTACTAGTATGACGTAGCCTAGAATTTCAACCAAGGATAGGAATAAGTTGGCCTTCTGTGGAAAATTTGAAGTCCAGATTTTTTAATGAAACAAGTTCCTTTACACCAACTTTATCATCTCTAAACTTGATGATCGAACTAGTAACTTCTAATATCCTCAAGAAGATATGAATTGTTATTTGAATACCTCATAGTTTGATAGAACATTCATAACCAATATAGTTCTATACATGTTATCTTTAATTTCCCAAAAATAAAAAATTGGTTGGCTTTATTTTACCTTGTTAATTTAGGGCATGACATTTTCATTCCTAGGAACTTCCTTGTAGCATAGAAAAATAAATGAGTCAATAATGACTCAAATCGAAAGACTATTCTCTTTGTCTTCTTCACTTTTGCAATGTTGTCTAACAACTACAATATGATAATCTCACACAAATTTACTTTTCTTCCCTGTAATGCCATTACATAAGCGGCATGTAAAAATATTACTTAACAATTTCACTCCTTTGTCTTCAATGGAATCTATCTTCATGTTCCTTCCATAAAATCTTGTATTGAGGTTTGTCTCAACCAGTTTCCATATATTCTTGTCATTTACAAGATTGCATCCCTCATTTCCCAAACATGTGACCTTGTGAATTAGGTCATTATCAATTGCTATTTGTGCATAACCTAACCAGAACATATCATCATGTACCCTAGTAAGAATGATTTGGGTCCATTCATGGTTGTCAAACATTGTATAAAAAATATACTTCACTACATTCAAGCCATCTAGGTACACATACTTAGACTTCAAGGATAGATCAGTACAACACATAGTCCACAATTCCTTATGTATATCTTCATCACTCATTCTTTCAATCTTACAATAGATATAGCTTTTAACATCTTTGACATGAAGCACATTCTCTAAAGTTTACAAAAATGTGCCCAATGGATCATCAATAAGTGAAATAAACAAGTTTTTCTTGAATACATATCATGGCCTTTCATTGACATCATAAATAGTCTCACTAACCATTGCAATTCAACTATACGCACTAAAAATTTTAGTCTTAGCTTCGTAAAATACCTTCAAATTATATTTTTAAGGCTTCTGCAACTTTGTACTTCAAGAATTTCTTTTCACACTTTACTTTTTTGTCAAATCGCTCTTCAATTCACTCAAAACACTTCACATGAATGAATGGTACACACAATCTTTCTTACAATCTTTAAATCATTTCAAATTGCACTACCCATCAAATGCATATCTACCACAAATTCAAATACTCTCTCTATTCACCAATAAACTTGTTTTATGAATTCCCTCTTACTGCAATCATATGTAGATTTGCACACTTGACTATAGCTTCCTCTCTATGTCAACTACCTCCTATTAACTATGTAACTTCCAACTCACTCTCTAACATCAGTTCTAACAAACAAATGCACTGTCTCTTCCAAAATTGCTTAATTCAGGAAGGATGAGTTAGAAGCAATCTATGACTTCAATATCTCATTAGGTGCATCAAAATAGTATTTTTCTAAAACTATATAAGAGCTTTCTAGATCCTTAGTTGTCAAAAATGCTTCTTTGAATTCATCAACATGTTCCTTGACTACTTCCTTCTTACTGTTATCACTGCCATTATTAATCCTTTTGTCATTTCTATTGTTGTTCCTTCTATAGTTGGGATTCCAATTTAATTTTCCTGTGTTCATTCTACAATATCTCACTATGTGTTCAAAGTTATTACATAAATGACATAGGTGCATTTCTTCTTTGATTTGTTCCATTCTGATTTTTAGGTGCTCTACAATTCCTTGCAATCTTTTCCAGGATTGTTACACTTGTAACACACAAATTGGTTCTTTTCTCTGTTAGATTTCTCTCCATCATTAGATCTTCTCCATGATCTCCCTCTTTCATTACTTATAGATTTAGTAAATCCTAAACATTCTACTATTTATATTATTGTCATAAAACTTAGGTATGTTACAATCTATTGCTTTATACCCATAACCATGACAATTATAACAATAGAAATTAGTAATAGGTTTAAAAGACTTACCTGTGTAATCTCTTTACATATGTCCAACTTCATTATAGATGGAGCATCTAACTTTGAACTCTTGTCTTACTTACTTGGGTGGTTCATCTTGCTTAGGTTTATCAACATGCTATGTTTTCTTAGGTTCATCATGTTTCATTGATAAATCAATTAATTCAACTTCCTTTGATCTTTTAGTTGATGTGCTTGATTCTACCTTACTTAGTTCAGATTCTTTAGGGGATTCAATAATTACATCTAGTTTTCTTTTGATTTTAACTTTCTTAGCTAATTTCTCTCCAATAAAATATCCAAGTCCTATCTTATCATAAGAAGGTCTTTGGTGAAATATCTATTCATCTATCTTCTCACTACTAGACTAAAGTTTTTCTAATTGTTTCTTAGCTTGTGTCAATTCTCCTTTCACAATGATATTGTACTTTTCTAATTTTGTATGCTCAATCTTGATAGTATCTAGCTTAGATGTAACTTAACTTAACTAGTATCTAAGGTCAGTATTCTCATTTTTTAGTTCAGGTTCATTCTTGCCACCATTTTTCTTAAGGCTCAACTTAAGTTCAATAATTTTTAGATCATGTTTCAAAATCTCATTTTCTTTTTGGAGACTTCTATCTCATCATTGGCACTAGTCTGCATAATTTATTCCTTACTAGATTTCAAATCATCAATCTTGTCTTTTAGTTTTCCAATGAATACTTTTGCATCTTCATATCTATCTTATAGGTTATCTCTTTCCTTGATAAGAAGGTCAATCTATTCAAGAGCTTCTTCAACTATTCCATATCTATAGGGATCTTACTCAAGTTGTGCTTCTTCAGAGTAATTGGGCTCTGATACCAATTGTTAGAAATAGATAATACTAAGAGGGGTGTGTGTGTGTGTGTGTGTGTGTGTGTGTGTGTGTATGTGTGTGTGATGCAGGAGCATCCAGAGGTATAAGGGCAATCTTATTTCATCCAAAAAAATGTACTTAGACTTAGTTTTTGTTTCATGTGTTTTCATTTTTGGATACCCATTTGGGTCAAATAAAAGTTCCAACTCTCACAGTTCCACTATTAGTGTTCTGGGTTAGAGTTTTTTTAATCACCTCGGGATATGTGTAAATACCAAAAAACTAGGAGTATGTAATTAAGCCATAATTTTGGTGAACTAGAAGGTTTAAATTGGTCAAATGATTGTAATTGTAATTTAGAGCATTCCAGAAAAGAATCAGGGCAAAAGGCCCCACGGTTTAAAAGTTATCATAGTTTTTTGATTTCTAGAGACATCCTAAGAATGCTTCAAAGTTAGGTTAGGGGCATTAAATGACCTCGAATAGGGCTTAAAATGGGGGATGAGAAAATCTGGTCCATATCACTATAGATCACTTCAAGAGCTTTTCAAAAATGTAAACGGTTCGTCAATCGGAGCTACGGTTCAAAAGTTATGCCTCTCGAAAGTTCAGTTACCATTTCTGGATTCTTCTAATTTTGTGCCAACTTCTAATGCAACTTCTAGAGCCTTTGATTTGGTTGGTGGATACCTACTAGTACTTTCTAGAATTTATTCCTAATCCTTAACCCTCTGGAGTCTATTTAAGAACATTTTTGGCATTATAAAAGGCAGTTCGGAGTGGAGTTTGAGAGGAGGTACTGAAAGGAGAAATTATCTCCAGATTTATACTATTGTAAGCCCATAGGGCATGTTTTGAAGTCTATTTTCTCTATACTAAATGTATTAGCTTATTTAAAAAGTTAATAAAATTTCCCTTTTTTGTTGTGTCCATTTTGTGCTTGGGTTGTGTCCCCATCAAGTGGTATCAGAGCTGGTTTTCCTGAATGTGTAGACAGAGCGCTGACTGTGTGGCTATGGGTTTGAATTAAGAAGATGCCTCCATGAAGAGATCATGGTGGAAGGGCCAAAGTTATTAATCTTGAGGAGGTTAGAGCCCTCCAAAGGTAGGTACAAGCATTGTAGGAGGAGCTCCGTAGAGGAACAAATGTTACTGCAGGTGACGAAAGTGAGGATGACAATGAAGAAGAAGAAATTGGACCAGAAGGGGAATTTGACAGGAAATTTTTGAATCAGGTAGAGGAAAGGATTTTTAGGGCCATTACTAAGTTTGGGAAAAGACCTACAATTGATGTGGGTGTATTTTCAAGAAATTTGAAACCAGATGAGTTGATCGATTGGATCAATGAACTAGAGGAATATTTTGAGTATGACGATATGAGGGATCTAGATAGAGTTAAGTTTGCAAAGGCCAAACTGAAAGGCCATGCCAAAATCTAGTGGCAAGAGGTTCAATTGGAAAGAAATAGAAGAGGAAAGGAGAAGATCACAAGGTGGGATTGCATGGTGGACAAACTAAAGAAGCAATTCATTCCTGTTGACTATGAGCTTGATTTATTTAAGAAGATGCATGGATTAAAGCAAGCAGGAAAATCAGTCCAAGAATATACAGAGGAGTTTTACCAACTTTTGATTAGAGCAGGGTATGTAGAAGCAAATAAGGAGAAGGTTGCTTGTTATATTAGTGGGTTGCGACCTAGCATCCAGGAGGAATTAAGTTTGGTAAGAATTACCAGCATTGAAGAGGCATACCAGTCTTCCCTATGAGTTGAAGAAAAGCTAAATAAGAGGTTTGAAGGGAGACAAAGAGGGCCTGGTCAAGGAGGAAGGGGTAGGTCATCTGGAGGTCAAAATGAAACCCAAAAGAAAAATGAAGATGTGGGTACTAGCAAGAACTAGAGGAATGAGGGTTTTAACCACTCTCATGATCAAGAGTTTGGAAATCAGAGAGGAAGAGGTAGAGGACATGGACAAGGAAGAGGAGGCTTCTGTGGTACCTATTTCCATTGCAATAAAGAAGGTCATCATGCCTTTGAATGCCCTAAACAACAAGGAAGGACAGATAGGAGAGCTGAGGGTAAAGCTAGGGTTGCTCATGTGGATGAGGATGCACAATCATCACATTCAGAGGATGCAAAAAGAGGAGAGACTTTAGTAAATGAAAGGGTCCTACTAAGTGGTAAGATTGAACCAGGACAAAGGACGAGTTTATTCCATACTAGGTGCAAGTGTGAGGATAAATGTTGTGATGTGATCATTAATGGTGGTAGTACGGATAACTTGGTATCAAAGGAGATGATCTCTAAGCTAAAGATCAAGAGGGAGAAACACCCCCGGCCCTATCGAATTGCTTGGGTGAAGGATGATCATAAGGTCCTGTAAAGTGAACAATGTTTAGTGAAATTCAAAATTGGGAATTCCCATGATGAATTTCTCTGTGATATTATTCCAATGGATGTTTGCCATCTATTGTTGGGAAGACAGTGGCAGTTTGATAGCCATGCAGTACATGATGGTCATGCAAACACATACTCTCTAACAAAGGATGGAGTTCGCCACAAATTGAAGCCCATGAAAAAGGAAGGCAAAAAGGTATGTAGTAGTGCTAGGATTTTTCTTATTGATGGAAGGAAGTTTTTAGATGGCATGAAACATCAGCGTATGTGCTATGCTTTGATCCCTAGGAAAGATAAAGAAGGTAGTAGTGAAATACCACTTGAAGTTTTAGATTTACTAGGTGAGTTTGGAGATATCATCTCTGATAATGTTTCAGAAGGATTTCCACTGGTAAGACAAATCAGTCATTAGATAGATTTAATTCTAGGAGCTAGTTTTCCTAACAAGGCTACTCACAGGATGACTCCTACTGAAACTAAGGAGCTAAATAGACAGGTTTAAGAGCTATTGAGGAAGGGCTTAATTCGGGAGAGCCTGAGTCCATGTGCAGTACCTACAGTACTGGAACCAAAGAAGGATGGAGAGTGGAGGATGTGTACAGACTCTCGAGCTATAAATAGGATAACCATCAAGTATCGATTTTCTTTGCCAAGAATGGATGATCTTATGGACTGCTTGAGTGGAGCATAGTACTTCACAAAGATAGATCTCAAGAGTGGCTATCATCAGATATGGATACAAGAAGGAGATGAGTGGAAAATAGCCTTCAAGACCAAGGAGGGTCTTTATGAGTGGTTAGTCATGCCCTTTGGATTGACGAACACCCCAAGCACCTTCATGCGGCTTATGAACGAGGTACTTAAGAAGTTCTTGGGAAAATTTGTTATTTGTCTATTTGGATGATATTTTAATTTTCAGCAAGACTTTGGAAGAAAATTTATTGCATATTCATAGTGTCCTTGAAAGGTTAAGGGAAGAGAAACTATTAATTAATTTGAAGAAGTGTATCTTTGCAAAAAGGGAGTTAGTCTACTTGGGGTTTGTTATATCACCTGAAGGTCTCAAAATGGAACCAGAGAAGGTAAAAGCCATCTTGGAATGTCCTACTCCAAGGTTTGCTACTGAGGTAAGAACATTTCATTGTCTGGTTAGTTTTTACAGGAAGTTCATTAAGAATTTCAGTGGCATATGTGCACCCCTGACTGACACAATAAGAGGGGATAGAAAAGAGTTCAAATGGACTGCGGCAGCTACAAGAAGTTTTGAAATGCTGAAGAAAAAGGTGACAGAACAACTTGTGTTGGCACTTCCAAATTTTAGAAAGGTGTTCTAGGTGGATTGTGATGCTAGTGGCAGTGCTATTGGGGCTATATTAAGCCAAGAAGGTAAGCCTATTGCATATTTTAGTGAAAAATTGAATGATGCAAAGAAGAAGTATTATGTTTATGATCAAGAGTTCTATGCAATAGTTCAGGCCTTAAAGAAATGGAGGCATTATTTATTGCCAAAAGAATTTTTTTTGTATACTGATCATCAGGCATTATAGTACCTAAATAGCTAAGGTAAATTGAATTAGAGGCATATGAAGTAGGTAGAGTTCTTGCAGAGCGAAACATTTGTGTTGAAGCATAGAAGTGGAAAATCTAATAGGGTTGCAGATGCACTAAGTAGGAGACAGTTGTTGCTTACAGTAATGCAGGTTGGAGTAGTTGGGTTTGATAAACTCAAGAATCTATACCTTGAGGATCCTAATTTTTCTGAAGCATGGAAAGCTTGTAAAGAGCCTATTGCTATAGACAGAACTAAGTGGTTGGACTATCTGATTTAGGATGGTATGCTATTCAAGGGCAGTCAATTATGCATTCCAAGGAGTTCCATGAGGGAAAATCTGATTAAGGAGAAATATAGTGGAGGGATGGTAGGACATTTTTGTTGAGATAAGACCATTTCCATTCTCAAAGAACATTATTTTTGGCCTCAAATATCACAGGATGTGAAGAAGTTTGTATAGAGTTGCCAGGTTTGTCAAGTTGCTAAGGGATTTAGTCACAATACTGGGCTATATCAGCCATTGTCTGTTCCATCAAAGCCATGGGAGGACATAAGTATAGATTTTGTTCTACAATTGCCAAGGACACAAAGGGGTAATTACTCAGTATTTTTGGTGGTTGATAGGTTCTCCAAATTGGCAAATTTCATTCCATGCCACGAAACTCATGATGTTGTCCATATTGCAGACTTGTTTTTCAAAGAGGTGGTAAGATTACATGGCCTCCCAAAGAGTATAGTTTCTGACAGAGATATTAAATTTGTGGGGTACTTCTGGAGAACATTATGGAAGAAGTTGAGAACAAACTTGAAATTCAGTTTCACACATCACTCGCAAACTGACGGCCCAATAGAAGTGGTAAACAAAAGTCTAGGCAATCTACTGAGATGTTTGGTTAGGGATAAGCCCAAGGGATGGGATTTGATTCTACCACAAGCGGAGTTTTCTTACAATAACTCTATAAATAGGAGTACTGGTAGATCACCATTCCAAATTATATATGGAAGTAGCCCAAGGACTACACTAGAATTGAGGAAGATAGAGCAAAGAGAGAGGACAAGTGCTGAAGCTAAAGAATTTGCTGAACATATCAAGCATCTACATGAGGAGGTTCAGGCACACATTACCGAGATGAATCAAGAGTATAAATCTAGGGCTGATCAAAGGAGAAGACATAAGGAATTCCAAGTAGGGGATCTAGTCACGGTACACTTACGAAAAGAAAGATTTCCAGCCGGTACTTACAACAAACTGAAAATGAAGAAATTTGGCCCCTACAAAATTTTGAAGAAACATGACTCAGGAAATGCATATGAGGTGGAGTTGCCATATGGTATTCACATTTCTCCTATTTTCAACATTGCAGACTTAATAGAGTATCATGATGATGGTGCAAATGAGGAGCCAATATTAGAGCCATGTCCAATTCCTACTTCTAAGAAGGAGGAGATAGAAGACATTCTAGATCATCATGTGGGTAGGAGTACCAGCCATAGGCAGTATGAAGAGTATTTGATCAAGTGGAAAGGACATCTGATCGAGGACTCAACTTGGATATCAATAGCTAAGGTTTCCCATTTGGGATTTCCTCTACCATTCATAAAGTAACAGGGTCACTTTTAATCTACCCTGGGTGTCTGATGCAGGAGCATCCAAAGGTATAAGGGAAATCATGTGTCATCCAAAAAAATATACTTATACTTAGTTTCTATTTCATGTGTTTTCATTTATGGATACCCATTTGGGTCAAATAAAAGTTCCAACTCTTACAGTTCCACTATTAGTGTTCTGGGTTAGAGTTTTTTTAATCACCTTGGGATACATGTAAATGCAAGAAAAATAGGAGTATGTAATTGGGCCATCATTTTGGTGAACTAGAAGGTTTAAATTGTTTGGATGATTGTAATTGTAATTTAGAGCATTCCAAAAAAAGAATCAGGTAAAAAGGCCCCACGATTTGAAAGTTATCGCAGTTTTTCAATTTTTGGAGACATCCTAAGAATTCTTCAAAGTCATGTTAGGGGCATTAAATGACCTCAAACAGGGTCAAAAAATGGGGGATGAGTGAATCTAGTCCATAGGGCTATAGAGAACTTCGAGAGATTTCCAGAAATGTAAACAGTTCGTCAATCAAAGCTACGGTTCAAAAGTTATGCCTCTCAGAAGTTCAGTTACCATTTTTGGGTTCTTCTAATTTTGTGCTGACTTCTAATGCGACTTCTAGAGCCTTCTATTTGGTTATTGGATACCTATTAGCACTTTCTAGAATGTATTCCTAATCCTTAACCCTCTGGAGTCTATTTAAGAACATTTCTAGCATTGTAAAAGGCAGTTCGGAGTGGAGTTTGAGAGGAGGTACTGAAAGGAGAAATTATCTCCAAATTTATGCTATTGTAAGCCCATAGGGCATGTTTTGAAGTCTATTTTCTCTGTATTGAATGTATTACCTTATTTACAAAGTTAATAAAATTTCCCTTTCCTGTTGTCTCCATTCTGTACTTGGGTTGTGTCCCCATCAGTGTGTGTGTGTGGGGTGGGGCGGGGGGGGGGGGGGGGTGTTGTGAATTAGTATTCTATAAAGTTTTGCCCACAATTGAATATTGTTAATTACTTTATAACTTCCATATGAAAGTAAACCAATTATACTAAATTGGAAAATATAATCATACACATAAAGAACTCATAAAACCATTATTTGTTAACTAGGGAAACCCTAACAAAGGGAAAACCCCAATGGAGATGATACCCACAAGATGATTCACTCAGAAAAATGATCTTGTTAAGAGTCTATGAAGTAGATTTAGTGTCTCAAGTCCTTTTTAGAGGACGAGGCCTTGTTAGAAGCCTCAACCCTATTAGGAGTTGGTAGAAAAAATACAATGTATGCAAGAAGAGCCCACTGCCCTAACATGCAATTTTACAATTCAGTTCTTCACAAGAATATATATACATATAATACTTTTTGTCTACTATAATTCACACTTTCTCTAATCATACATCAAATTTAGTTTTCATATCATCTCATTGACTTCACATCAATCACAAATATCACATAGATCACACATATGTTGCACTTTTATATTTGCAAGATAAGATCTATACTTATACCTAGTACATTAGCAAATCTCTTCTTAGTTGGCCTTCATGTCTTCATGTAGTTGACATAATATAAAATAACTTATGGAATAACATCCAAAAAGTTGGCTCAACATGACTTAGTAATTTTTTTTTACCAAAACAATTCCTCAAGTCATATAGCTCAATTCTCTACTATGCTCTATTCTACTCTATTAAATACTCATACTGGTATTTCAACTCATGTCGTGCAATCTATACACACTTGCGCACTCGTATATAGCATCATGACACTATCATAGAACTTTCCTCAACTACGCATAAGCTAATTCTTACTGAGTCATCCATACACATTGCATTTGTTCTATGTGCTGATGTAAACTATCTAACACTTATACAATTTTCTATCTTGACATACATAAATGAAAATTTGAATACATGCTGCCATAAATGACAACTCTAAAGACATCTATTTGATCATATTGCCAACACATTTGACCTAGGATAATAATATATTAAGGTTTGAGATATTGGATGATCTAATCAATGTATGCACATGTATTTGTTAAGTATTGAAAAAATTTATCTATACATTTCGACCTTGGATAACTTATTCAAGCCCCCCCCCCCCCACCCCCACTTCAATTATTCTAAGTTATTCCAACATTATATAATGTGTTAATGGGTTTTCATGAATTATATAATGTGTTAATGAATATTAATGAATATTGCATGTTAATGTATGTTAATGAATGTTGTCATGTGATAATTAGTGAATGTTACATTCCATCTTCACATGGTTGTCCCTATTTAGTAGAGAATATTAAACTATTCTCAAAACAAAGTAAAGATCAATGATTTTGTTCCTTATCTAGGGTCTCAAATGTACCTAAACACTTGCCTCTGATATATACCTACAATGGTTTTCTTTATACAAATTCAAGTATTTTAATGTACATTCAAACATCCATAAACCAGGAAGTTGAAAAACATATGCCTTTGTATGACCTACCTTCCAAAATTATTTTTTGGGTGATCAATGTGGTGTTATAGGTAAACCAATATCAATTCTTTTGTACCTATATCAGTTGATTGACCCCATTTTACATGGTTCTAGACTATGGTGTTTACCTTTACATTATTTTATTGTAGAAGAATATTATGGTCTATTTCCTAGTTGTGTATATACTTGTACCTTTGTTAGTTTATTGGAACCATTCTACATAGTTCTAGACTATGATGCTTAGCTTTCTATTCTTTAAATGTAGAAGAAGCTTATGATCCATTTCCTAGTTGCATATATCCTCATTAGTTAGCTTCTACATTTCTTTAATGAACATTGGAATTTATTTTGAAAACCATAAAAGTCAATTAACTTCAAGAATCAATGACTTTTCTCTTTGAGATGATGGAGATACTAACTCTTACTTGCATGTTTCTATTTTCCAAGGTTTTTAGTGCATGCCTAGTATGTATGACAATGATATTCATGCTCCTTGTAACTATATTTTTCTTTGTAACATAATCATTGTGCTCTTTCTTATCACTATGGCTCATTGTAATAAATTCTTGTTTTTAAAGGATGACTAAGTGTTGATTTACCTACTATCTCTTGTTGATATTGTACACCTATGACTATTAAAATTAGGCACTTTTTTGACATCATTCAAATCACTTATTTCTATATTATTTCAAATCCTTTCATAGTAGTACTATCATAGACCTTGGTAATAATGATAAGCAAATTTAGATCTTATCTAAAATAGTGGTAAGGTCTTTAATCTCTAAGGGGGGAAAATTGTGTTCTTAATATGTACTGTTTTTATGCTCCTTACTACTATCTTGACAATGAATTATTCATTTTTCTCTTTACATGTCTTAATTCTTCCACCGATTATACTTATTCCACAATTTCAACATTATTTCTTTTGCCATCTTGCACACTTTAATAATGTTGGAGAAAATTTTGAGATAGTTAAAGGAGACCTTGAAATAATAAAATATTTTGGGTCAGTAATCATGTTGCATTTCTCCTTTGTAATAGACACAACCTTGACATATTTTTGTCCTTCAAGCTTTTTCCATGATTTTTCTAAAGGTATTTAATATGATTTGAGTCCATTTGACTCTTTATGTAATTATCCTTTATATTATTGCACTAAACATTGAATTTTCATTTCATAGGTAATCCCCAAATAATTCACAAGGATATAAAGTCAACAAACAATCTTGATAGATTTAAAACACATGCATGGATTCTTTAAGGATTCCAATCATAACAAGTTTTATATTTGTATTCGTGAGACTTACTTGTTACTTTATCTTTAACTTTTAATTGATGATCTAACATTTTCATGTTCTAGGTGTCATATTTTGGATTGGAAAAATTAGCATTAGATACTTATACTCATGCCACAATAGGTCTTATTGGAACCTTTAGGTAAGATACAAATATTGTTGATTTCATTATTTTCCTTCAATTGATCTTAATATTCCAGTGGGGAACTTTGAATACTTGGATGCTATCTTATGAAGTTCTAGTTTATGTGATATTTATTTGAACATTTCAAGTATATGAACCCATAATATGCATCAAGTGGAAAGCTCACTCAAATATGAGATGTATTTTCATTTGGTGTCACATTGTTGGATCTATTGTGTAAAGTTTTGCAAGATGGTTGATCTGTGCACACTATTTTTTTCTCAAAATAATTCAATTGTCTTTGATTTGAATCATACACACACACACACACACACACACACACACACACACACACACACACACACACACACACACAATTAATTAATATTAGTATTTATTATTACCCACAAGATCAACTTAATAATGATGTGTGATACCCTACTTTCAGGAGTGAGCATAAAAATTATTGAATTCACCCAATATTTTGACTTGTAATTTTGAGAACTATTGTAATATATCACAAAAATAAACATGGATAAATATAAAATTTAAACAAAATATATGTAGCAATTCTTAAAGCTTATATGAATTTCAATTACGTTTTCTTAATCTCTTGACATATTCTTTATATATTTTTCTAACTATATGTACATTAGTATTAAATGAACAAGGATATTATTTTTTCCATTAATCGCTTCACAACCTCTTTGACATCTTTGGCATATAATTTTTTCACTTCTTCGGAGTTGTAAAATGCCTCTTGGTATCCACATTACACTTTTCAATTCATAAATATCATTGATATATTTTATGGTTTGAGATTTAATTCTTGTTGTAGAAATCCATATTTTAGAAAACAATTATGAAAACCATAAAATTTGGAGATTAATGTTTAAATTTTACATTATTATAAAATACATGAGACTGCCTATTTATAAATGCTACTAAAAATTGTCAACGTACTTTCAATATTTTGGAAAGCCCCTACATAAAACCATATCCTTAACATAAGAAGATATGATAGTTGAATGTTGACTTAATTAAATCCTCAATGATCAATAGAAATGTGTGCCTTTAACTAGTGAAAGAAAAGGAAATTCCTTAAGAGATTCCACAATTAATTAAGAAAACCTACATCTTTTGAGTTTAAAATCCAACCACATTTTTAATATTCACCATCGTCAATCCTATTTGTTATATGCAAAATTAGTAAATTTTGTGATTTTGGAACATTTGTTTATACAAACAAATAACCTACAAGTGAATATTATCCCTTAAAACTCTATGCATGAAAGTTTTTATTGATAAGTAACATTAAAAGAAAATTCACAAACTTTAAAAAAATCTCTTATAAAAATCCATGTAAATGCAATATCTATAATTTATTAAAAAAAAATTGATCAATGGAAGTAGAAGCAATCATAACTCCATATTTATAAACTGCATAATAAAAGTGTTGATCACTTGGAAAAAACTACTAAATAACCTTGAACATTTTATTTTTAGTGGTAAAAGGCCTAAGCCCTGATATTTTTTAATAAAATTATAACAAAGGTTTTACAACAAGCCCTCTAGGATTTGTTTCCTTTTTAGGAGGTTACAATAATTGTTTCATTATGAGATCCTTCCTAATTTATTTGATTTCCAATTTCCATCTTTGCTTAGAATATTTTGGATATATTTTATGGTTTGAGATTTAATTCTTGTTATAGAAATTCATGTTTTAGAAAACAATTATGAAAACCATAAAATTTGGAGATTAATGTTTAAATTTTACATTATTACAAAATACATGAGATTGCCTATTTATAAAGGCTACTAAAAATTGTCAACATACTTTCAATATTTTGGAAAGCCCCTACATAAAACTGTATCCTTAACATAAGAAGATATGATAGTTGAATATTGACTTAATTAAGTCCTCAATGATCAATAGAAATGTGCACCTTTAACTAGTGAAAGAAAAAGGAAATTCCTTAAGAGATTCCAAACTCAATTAAGAAAACCTAAATCTTTTGAGTTCTAAAATCCAACCACATTTTTAATATTCACCATCGTCAATCCTATTTGTTTGATATGCAAAATTAGTAAATTTTGTGATTTTGGAACATTTGTTTATACAATCAAATAACCTACAAGTGAATATTATCCCTTAAAACTCTATATATGGAAGTTTTTATTGATAAGTAACATTAAAAGAAAATTCACAACCTTTAAGAAAATCTCTTATAAAAGTCCATGTAAATGCAATATCTATAATTTATAATATTTTTTTGATCAATGGAAGTAGAAGCAATCATAACTCCATATTTATAAATTGCATGATAAAAGTGTTGATCACTTGGAACAAACTACTAAATAACCTTGAACATTTTATTTTTAGTGGTAAAAGGAGTCCTGATATTTTTTAATAAAATTACAACAAAATTTTTACAATACGCCCTCTAGGATTTGTTTCCTTTTTAGGAGGTTACAATAACTGTTTCATTATGAGATCCTTCCTAGTTTATTTGATTTCCAATTTCCATCTTTGCTTAGAATATTTTGGATATATTTTATGGTTTGAGATTTAATTCTTCTTGTAGAAATCCATGTTTTAGAAAACAATTATGAAAACCATAAAATTTGGAGATTAATGTTTAAATTTTACATTATTACAAAATACATGAGACTGCCTATTTATAAAAGCTACTAAAATTGTCAACATACTTTCAATATTTTGGAAAGCCCCTACATAAAACCACATCCTTAACATAAGAAGATATGATAGTTCAATGTTGACTTAATTAAATCCTCAATGATCAATAGAAATGTGCACCTTTAACTAGTGAAAGAAAAAGGGAATTCCTTAAGAGATTCCAAACTTAATTAAGAAAACCTACATCTTTTGAGTTTAAAATTCAACCACATTTTTAATATTCACCCTCGTCAATCCTATTTATCTGATATGCAAAATTAGTAATTTTTGTGATTTTGGAACATTTGTTTATACAATCAAATAACCTACAAGTGAATATTATCCCTTAAAACTCTATGTATGGAAGATTTTATTGATAAGTAACATTAAAAGAAAATTCACAACCTTTAAGAAAGTCTCTTATAAAAGTCCATGTAAATGCAATATCTATAATTTATAATTTTTTTTATCAATAGAAGAAGAAGCAATCATAACTCCATATTTATAAACTGCATGATAAAAGTGTTAATCACTTGGAACAAACTACTAAATAACCTTGAACATTTTATTTTTAGTGGTAAAAGGCCCAAGCCCTGATATTTTTTAATAAAATTACAACAAAGGTTTTACAATATGCCCTCTAGGATTTGTTTCCTTTTTAGGAGGTTACAATAACTATTTCATTATGAAATCCTTCCTAGTTTATTTGATTTCCAATTTCCATCTTTGCTTAGAATATTTTGCATTATCGACTTAATGTGCTTTTATATATAGGGATATTTGTAATATCCTACAAAAACTCAAACATGTGGCCAAGATCATTTTTAGTCCATTAGAAACCATAATAGATCTTTAAAGTTGAGATATGTCAATGAACAAAACCTTTTTAGAACATTATCTTATAAATCAATCCTTATTCCTTTTAAGAGTTTGAAGAGACCAAAGCCTTTACCTCTATTTTGTTTTAACTTGTAATATATTTTTTTCACATAAATTATATTTTATTATCTAGTTTCCATAGGTTAATCTTATTGATTTCATTCTTTTTTCCCATCAATTAGATTCCCCAATTATATTATTTCTAGGATTAATGGTTTATTATATAATGATCTTATCTTACTTTATTATTAATTTCCTTATCATTTTGATTAAATTGCCTTATTTAGAAATGATATTATCCTTAATTATGCCATCAAAGGCTATCTAGAATGTTGATCCATTGATCATAATAGGGGAAGACATAGCTTCAACCAAGGATAGATACAAGCCTTAAGAGGTGGAGGGCTATAAAATTTGAAGAAATGAGTACCTACCCAATAGGAAAACTAAAACATTTTTTTGTTTCAAAATTGTAACCGAATGGATCTTGGTTAAGTTTATAACTGGTTTAATATTTTAATATAAATATTTTTAACATTTATGGTTTATTTAATGTATTTATTTTATTCTATTTGATTAATACTTTTAATGAGTATGTTCTCATCGTCAATCCCTGCATTAGCTTAAGCATCCATTGCTTTTTTGCCTTCCCTGAATATGTGTAGAATATGAACTGACTCTAATTTGTTCATTAATTCTAAAGCCTATTCTAATTTGGAATTGAGTTGCCAATTTTGAGTTCCTTTTTTCCTGATTACATTTAAAATAACTTGAGAGTCTCCTTCAATAACAAGCTTCTTGATTATGAGTTCAAAGCTCAGGTGTAACCCTTCTATTAATGCCTTAATTTCTTCAATATGGTTAGTAACCTTACCTAATAATTTGGCTCATTTAGCTAACCATTCTTGATTATGATTGTGAATGATGCATCCTAAACCTACATTTCCAAGGTTTCCTCTGGATGCTCTATCAAAGTTTAATTGGGCCCAACCCCTTGGTAGTGGAAACCATTTACAACTAGCTCTAGTTAGTTTATCTTCTTTAGGGTACATCATTGAAGGGTTGATAAGATTTCACCTATTATCCCTCATTTTTGCATCCCATGTTGAAAATGCTCCTTCTTCCTTAATTGAGTTTCTATGGTTTTTATTGATGTTTTCTATGATACTAGTTTCTATTTTATTTAGGAGATGTGATATTGACAACTCCTCGTTCATAAATAGTCTATGGTTTCTTTCTTTCCAAAATTTCCCTTAAAGGTAGAGATGGAGAAATCCTTTATAGACTATTATATATTTTTGAGGATTTTTCTTGGGCCAACTTTTAAGATAGTCTGAAAGATTGCTTTGAAAGGCTGAGTGCCAATTTAGTTTGTTACACAACCAAGACCAACAAGTTCTAGAAAAAGGGTGGCTAAATAAAACATGTTTGGCTATTTCAGAGTTGTTTTTACAAAGTGAACATCTAGATGGGCCTTTGAATCCCATTTTCATAAATCTGTCTTCTATTAAAAAAAAAATTTCTTGATAGCATCCCATAAAAAAATTTCAACTTTAGGTAGGCAAGTTGAACCCCAACACAAATCTAGAGGAATTTCTATTGCCTTACATCTATGAGAATTAGTTATGAGTACGTATCATAGCTTAAACTTTTATTTCCCATCTTTTGACACTCCCCATGTTAATTTTTCATTTTTGTTCTTATGATTATCTATGCATTTTTGTATGAAGTGATTATATTGTAATCTTTATATTCTAATAAACTTGTTTGGGCTATTGATTTCCATTCACATTTGACTAAATTTTTGGGGATTTTAATATTTGATAGTCTCTTACTAGAAAGCCCCAAAGATTTTATAAATTAGTTTTTATATTTGGGGGTAAAGCCAGCTTATCTGGGGCTGGGATCCCATCTCAAGAGTCTTCCAAAACAAATCATTTCTCACATCTCTTATATCCCAAGTTAGATTCTTTTAGATGAGGAAACGATATTGCATCATAAAATTCTAGGTTCTAGAACCCCTAGTGGGGTTAAAGGTTAAAAAAATAGATAATGGGTTGGTAGCATATAGATATTTATGATAAAGAATTTTGGCCCATTTACTATGTTTTTCTTGAAATAATTTTCGGACTAGCTTAGCCCCCAATGCCTCATTTTTTGAACTTAAATTTTTAATACCCAATCCTCCATATTTTTTGGGTCTATAGATGTTATCCCAACAAATGAGAGCTTTCATTTTCTTTTCTTCTATCCCATTCCAAAATAAGTCTCTCATTTTCTTATCTAGGTTAATTTTCACCCCTTTAGGTAATGGAAGGGATGACCATAACCATTTCTTTTTCCAATTTTCCAATTTTTAATCTATTTTTTCTTTTATATAGTTTGAAGACTTAGAATCCTTGAGGCTATTTTCCAATTGTATTCCTATACACTTACATGGGAAGGAACCTTTATTGTAGCCCATGAATTGACATATGTTATTTTCTAAAATTAGATTTGTATTTAAGAAAAATATTTATGATTTATCTTTATTAACTTTCTATCAAGATGCTTCCATATATGTTGTGATGATTTGTTTAAAGCTACAATATTCTTCCATGAAACTTACCCCTAGGAGTATACTATCATTTGAAAATTATTGATGCATAATATTGGGTATACCTTCCACAATAGTGACACCTTTGACAAGAGATTTTGTTTGTTATTTCTTTATACTTCTACCAAAGGCCTTTGGCATTATAATAAATAAGAAAAGAGATATTGGATCCTCTTGCCTTATCCCTTTTGTTATATTAAAAAAACTTTCCAAAGTGGCATTGATAAGAAGAGATATTTTAGGTGTAGAAATAAATTTGAAAATGAGATTAATCCATTGATGTGAAAAATCAAATGCTTCAAGGGATTTACATAGAAATTGCTAGTCAACTTTGTCGTATTCTTTTTGGATATCTAAATTTATGAGAATAAATGCTTTCTTAGATATTTGGGATGAGTGAATCACCTCTTAAATGATGATAATTCCATCTAAGATTGATCTATTAGGCATAAATCTAGTTTGTTCTTCTAAAATAAGTTTGGTTTAAAATGACTTTTAGTTTATTGGATAATGGCTTAGTGAGAATTTTGTATATTGTGTTATAGAGTGCAATAGGCTTATAGTCACTAGGTCCATTATGATTTACTTTTTTGGGTATAAGAGTTAAGAAAGTATTGTTAATTTTAGATAATAATGAGCCTGAATTTCTAGTTGCTTATATTGCTTTCCAAAGATCATCTCCTAGTATATCCCAACATTTTAGAAAGAAGAATTCTTGAAAGCCACATGGTCCTAGGGATTTATTTGGATTAAGATTGAACGATGCAATTTTTATTTCCTAGTTGGAGAAAGACTTTTTTAATATTTTATTGTCTTCCTCTAATATTAGTTTTGGGATAGGATTTAACATGCTTTTTTAAGCCTCCAAATTAGAATATCCATAATTGTTAAGGATATTAATATAATAGTAAAAAAATATTTTTTCTATTTGGTTTGGATCTTTCATAACATTTCCTTGTTCATCTTTATTTTTTGATATTCTATTTACATTTCTATTATTGATAGTGTTGTTATATTAAAATTTTGGTGTTTTGATCTCCATTTGTTAGCTAGTTTTCCCAAGATTTTTTTTCTAATGTAGTTTCTTGTTTTGATAAAAAAATCATTTTCTTTTGTATATTTGATATTATCTAGTCCTTCTTTTATGATTTTTGCATTTAACTTTTTCAATTCTTCTTTTGTTTTTAATTTTTTTAAATTTTTCTTTGAATATATTATTGAAGCACATTTCATTCCATCTTAGTATGGTTTCTTTTTAAAAATTTAGTTTAGATATGAAGAAGAATATTTTAGATCCTTTGTAGTGTCCTTTTGACCACCTTTGTTTTTTTTTCATCAAAAAAATCTCATACGTGAAACCACTTTTTTTTACATTTGAAGGGATTTTTGGACAGTTTCTATTGTTCAAAAATTTCTAGTATGATTGGATAATGGTTTGAACTTGCATAGGAGAGGATCAGGGTTTTCACAACATGATCCAAATTTCTAAGTTCTCTTTTACATAAAAATCTATCAAGTCTTTCTACTATTTGACAAAAATATTTTTGTTCGTTATGCCAAGAAAATATACTAGTTGAGAGTGCACGATCCATCAAATTGTCTTTATTATTCCAATTAAAATCTATCATGACTTGGGAGATAAATTGAGATCCACCCAATTTTTCCTTTAAACTTAAAATAGCATTGAAATCCCCTCCTATCCAATTTTTTTCTAAGGGTACTTATATATAAAGGTATTGATTTCTTGCCAAAGAGCTCTCTTACTAATTGTCTGAATAGGACCATATACACTAATGATGTTAAAATGTAAGCTTTTTTTATAGCTTTTAATTGTTCCACTCATCCAATTGTTACCAAGTATCCATTTGGTGTATTCAATTTTCCTTGAATCCCAATAATACCAATACCTCCTAAGGCTCCTTCTGATGAATTAAATCAGACTCCAAATCCCTAGTTTCCTACTAAGTAAGCTCATTCTATCTTACTTAATTTAGTTTCATCTAGTAATATTAATTCTAATTCAAATAAGGTTAGATTTTTCTTTAGAAAGAATTTTTTGTTAGGGGAATATAAGCCCCTAACATTCCAAGTTGTTAACTTCATTTCCCTATGGGAAGACTCTTTCTCTTCCCAAAATTCAAAACTTCATGAATATTTTTCTGATTTTTTGCTTTCCTAGTTTCCGTTCTTAATTCTACAAGAGTTTTGCTGCCTCTCTTTTTATTCAATTTACAAAAATGTCTCTTTTTAATGCCTTCCACACTACAATCTAGTCCAAGATAGTCAATTTTATCTTTGGTATTATTGACACTCAAATCTATTGTTCCTCTTATTTCTCTTCCTATTCCTCTGTTAAATCTCTCAATATATTACTACCAAGATTGTTATTTTCTTGTAGAATCATTTCTTTATCTATTCATGGGGATTTATATTAGGATTAAACACAAGCATAAATAAAAATCACATGCAAATATAACCAATATCATAAAATAGTAAATCACACAGAAGAGAACACAAGACACAAAGATTTAACATGGTTCACCTAATCCCTAGGCTACATCCACCAACAATAAGTTCAATATTATTATTATCCAATGTTTACGATATGAAATACCTTATAGCTCAATACTTCCATAGAAATCATCTAGGGAGAAACCGTGTCAAATAATCCTCTGAGTCTAATTAGGCTCCACATTACAATAATTGATTATCATGTTGAGAAAAAAAATTCAATTTGTAATTAAAATTTTGTTGTACTCCAAATTCCTCCCAATATGCTTTTATTTTTTGTTATTATCATCCCTATTTCTAGGAATTTCCTTTCAGTTAGTCTCTTCCCTATTATCAAATATGTATGCTTCCACTTCCATCAAAATACCTACCCATTCATGTTCTTCTTTTTCTCTTGGACTGTCATTTGAAGAATGGGAAAGATCTAAAATATTCTTCTTCATACCTAAACTAAATATTTTAGATTCTGAGGAGTTTTCCAAAACTTATGAAATTTATTCTTTCTTTCTTTGGCTCTTTTCCTATAGGTTATGTTCCTTGTTTGAGTGAGTTTCTTTTTCTTCCATGTTATCTTATCCTCTTTATTGGAAGAAGGACTAGCTGGATATCCTCTCTTACTTAGAGGTGTATTATGGCTATTCTAATTCTATTGTTTCTCTATTAATATAGAGTATTTATTACTGATGTCTCTCCTTCCTTAGTTTACTGGCCTTTATTATCATTTTTTACTTGATTTGAGTAATTTAGATTTTCTCTTTCTAAAACTAAATCCTGAGATTCCTTTCCTATCAAATTCATTGCCTTTACTTCCAAGTTACTTAGGTTAAATGTGAGATTATGGTGTTGGAAGTCTTAGTCTTCCTTGATCAAATATTAATTTATTATATGAATGTGAGCTTGAGCTTGCATTCTTGCTCAAAAAATAGTACAAGCCTTCAAATATGCTTGTATTTGATCAATATAATATTGATTCTCCATAGCAACGAAATCAACATCCCAAAGTTTCATATACAAAGATTTAATAGTTGTCAAAATTCCTTCCAAACTTGTGGTAAGGGTAGAAATATCAAGCTGCCTTGCTGCAAGTTCTTTTGAGACTTTCTCCAAAACTTTGTGCTCAAATCATTTCTCAGAACATCTCATCATCTTACGATTGGTCTTTATATCTTCATTATGTACTTTTTCAACTATATACACTAATTGATCCAAAATTGGATGCTTCCCATTCGCATCATGAATATCAAAAACATCAACAAAAATCTCTTTAATGTCATGGAGTACCTTCTTTTTCTTGAAATCTCACCTCAGTTGTTCTTGCTTTGTCTTTTGACTCATCAAAGCCCATAAATCTTTCATTTTCTCCAAGGTCATGTTGTCAAGGTCATATTTTGATAGTGTGATGACCTCATCTAAACTAATTATAGTCCCTAGTGTATCAATATTTTGTTCCAATAATTGTGACCGAGGGGTGTTGTCACTGGGTAGTGATATCTACAATTCTTTCCCCTTTCTACTAAGTCCAAGTTCCTATAGTTTAGTATGACCTATTGATTTGATATAACCTATTGAATAGGTGTAATATTTAGTGAATTAGCAGAAATGGCACTCTGAAGTTGAACAAGAACTCAAATAGCCTCTTGCTCCTTAGGTTTCTCAGTCCCTATCAGCTATATCTTCTTTCATCCCTCTATGGTATCTTATGCAGATTGATCTGCTTCACCTTGCTCATTTATTTTATCACCAATAACATATGTAGACCATGGAAGCACAACAATGGCCTTTCCCTATTAATCAAAACTCATGTTAGATGTAACTATAGCTCATGTAACTTGAAAACCATCATTTTTTGCACTATCAATATGTGGATACTCTTGTATTTGCAAAAAAAATTGGATTGGTGCTAAAAGAGAGGTGTTTGAGGTGATTGATTCAAATTTTTTTAGGTCTTCCTTAGTTAATATATTCTACTTTAGTGGTGATGAATAAGGAATATCCTCTATAGTGAAAACATCCTATTGTTCACTCTCTTCTAACATCCTTACTTCATTTTCAATCCTCTCAAGTTTATCATCATCTTGACTTTCCAATTCTACAACATCTCTTCCCTCTTCCTCTTTTTCTTTTCCATTTGATGGAACTAGTAATCTAAATTCTTTCTTAATTGTTACAATGATATTTTTCTCAACTTCATCAGCTTTATTTTTCAAAAAATTTGAATTCCCTCTCTTTAGGTACAAATTTATTTGCAAAATATTTTAGGGCAATAGACATATGTGTCTTGCCTAAATCTGGCATTATTTGTGCCAATGTAGTCTCTCTTATATGTCTCTCAATGGATATCGCCCACTTCCATTTTGCATCTAATTTGTTATATAAATCCTCAAGAATACCTTCACCTAATGCTATAGGTGTATATCTAAATTTTTTCATCATATCCATTATTTCTTTTTTAATCTTTTCTTGATCAAATTTATTTAAATAATCATAGTTAACTTGATTAAGTCTTGCTAGGCAAGTTGAATTGGTAATATTTTCACATACCTAATCAATGGTCATGGAGATATTATGGGTATGATTTGAAGTTTTCTCAAATGATCAGACTCAATTTCCTCTTCATCTTCCTCCTCTTCATTATTTTTAATAACCAATTTTCTCCTTGGCCCCTTTGGTAGGCTACGTTTCCTCTTTGCCAAGCTTCTTTTTGTCTTTGTAGTTGGGGGTTGATTTGCCTTGGATCTAGTTATTATCCTCCTCTTTGACTCAAGTTCAAGAGGTTTTACTATCTTCTTCACATTTTTATTTAGATCCTCCTTCACCTTAGGACAAACAATGATTATTTTCTCTCTTTTTTTGCCTTGGGATTGTCAACAACTAACTCTTTACCTTTTGATTCTTTGTCTTCTTCTTCTTCACTAGATTCTTCATCCTCACCTTTGTCCTTAGTTTTTTGGAGTTGTCCTATACCAAGATTTCCCTCAAGATCTTCTATTATCCTCTTTCATTTTATATCCATCTTGGGAACTTTGGTTTTCATTAGCATTTTAATCTTGGCTAACTCATAGTTGTTGAAGGATTCAACATTCTTGTCAATTCTCTCAGATAACAGTATAGTAACTTATGCAATGACTTCATCTACATTGATTTAAAATTTCATTGGTCTCAACCATGCAACCCTTGGTAACACAACCTGGGCATAGATGAAATATGTGTCTACCATTGATTTTGGAATCCTCATCTTGTTCTTGAATTCATCAAAATAGTTATCCATAATAGCCTCAAATCTTTCTCCCAATTTTTTAATGAGCACATTAATTTTTTTAGTAACCAATCTATTCCTATCCCATACAACTATGCCAATAGTAGGGAATTAATTATGTACATAGAAAAATATACATAGTAGCAATGATCCAAACTTACACGAAGTGTTCATGGCCTTTTGAATTGCTCCAAGATTTTCTAATAGTTCTTGAAGATATAGCTTGGCCATGTCATAACTATTATCTTTCTTTAGAATCTTATAACCTAGGTCAACTACAGTACATGTGATACTATTAAATCAACTTGACTGATATAGTTTGTGTGTAATTACATGCACAACAAACTCAATAACTAGATCTTTAATCCCATTAATTGATATTCCTCGGCTAGTCCACTTGGCCTTCACCTTTTCTTCAACTACATTCTTTGTTGTACATCTCATTGTCTTGATTTTGTCTAGGGTGGGATAACCAGTAACTCAACAAATGATTTCCTTATTTATCTCTACTAGTCCACCTTCCAACCAAATTTTTATGTCATGTACTCAACTCAGTACAATATTTATCCATTCTACTTTGAATACCTTTGCAAAGGCTAGGGAATGAGTAAGCCCTTTCTTAGTAACAATCTTGTTCTGATCCTTTAGAACTCCATTATAACACAAATTCTCATAAGCTTCTCTAAATTCATAATCTCCAATTTCTATAATCTTACACATATAGCATGATCGAACATCATGAACCATCAATACTCTTGGTGGAATCATCGACAGGGCACCAAATGCATCTCTAGTCATTGTAATGTTAGGGTACATCATGAATTTGGGTGGAGGACATTTATCATTCCTCACAATATGTGCATTGCTCTCTTTCAACATTTCTATTCTAAATATAGATGTGGTGGATGTGATTTCCAAAACTAGGGTTTTATCAACTTCACTTCAACAATTTCAAAATCGGCTTAACTTGGCACTGTAAACCTTACTTATGTAATTCTCCAAATATTGTCAATGGCACACTGTGATTTTCTTGTTCTTCCACCAAAATCTCCTTGTTCTGCTTTGAATTGCATGTGCGCACTAAAATTTCTTGGTAAATAAAATTGAATTTCAAAATTCGATATATACCTTCAATCTATCATTTTAGGTCTGCACTAAATGCACTGTACTAAAGTGGGTACATTACAACTATCTTGATCTTTACATGTTTTGTTTCCACTTCTATCCTTCTAAATACTTAATGGATGTTATCTTGGTCAATACTATTTATTTTTTCCTACACATTAGCTTTTTCATTGTAAACTTTTAATCCATATTGCAATGTTCAATCAATATAGATACTATTATTGATGTTGGACACTTGATAGTGTAATTGATTCCATTACCCAATTTTTCTCTTAGATTTTCCCTAGTGCATCTTACTTCATGTTGATATGGACTTTAAGTCACATTTCTTGGTAAGATTTGATGTGTAATATATCATTCAAATGTATAATTCCTTATGTACCTCCTTTTCTTATTTGGATGTGGTGTAATCATCTGATCCATTAGATTGGGTGATCTTGTATTTTCTTGATCCAGTACCTCCAACTTATACTATACTTTTCCAATTTGGATTCATCTCCTTCTTTGTTTGTTCCATGTCAACTTTTCATTTTCCTTTTATGTGTTCATTTCTTGGTTCTAGTGTTTGAGTCCTACAAATTAAACTGACATGTATAACGTTGTGACAACTAAAAAAAACTAAGCTTCCATTCAACCATTTCTTGTAATTGCCTCTGAAATGTGTTCTAATACAATTATCTATAATGTGACCATACTCTCCATAATAATGAAAATTATACATTGTTTTATAATCCTAGTTGTAAGAATTACCTTGCTTAGGTACATGTGCTTACCTCTCAGATGTCCACTTACATTTTTCTCTGGTTCTATACTCTTGAGCTCTATGCTCATATTTATAATAAATATAGCAATGTCCCTCAAATTTAGATGTAATAGGTGTATCACTTTCCTTTGACTTGTATTTATGTGCTTGATGTCTTTGTTTCTTGTACTTAAAACAATTCCTAGTAAACTTAGGTCTAGGATATAGCATACCATTCTTGCTAGTGAAAATATTTGTTGTGTGTCCTACCTTTCCATAGTAATGAGATGTAGGTTTTTCTTTTCTTTTCTCTCCATTTTTGGATGACTCTCATTCCTCACTAGATGAAGAATGCTTGATATATCCTAGACCAAAAGTATTGCTAGATGACCTTAGTGATCTCATCAGCTCTTCAAAATATCCTATAAACTCACTAGGTTTATTTATTGTTTCTAGAATTTATTTCTTAGATTGCAACTCATTCCTTAGTTGGTCACTTTGTGATCTCAGATTTGTGATCTCCATATCCTTTCTATTCAACTCTTGACTTGCAAGTAACAACTAATTCATTATGTCTAGCTAATTATTTGTAATATTTTTCACATATAATGACCTTTCTTCAAGTCTGGTAGCCATTTGTCTTTTTTCTTCTTCAACCATGATCTTGTCTTCTTCATCTTTCTTTTTTTGACCAGTCACTTCACATAATCTTATCAATAAGATTTTATGCTCTCTCTTTAATCCTCTTACTTCTTCAATTAGAATGTCATTCTTCTCCAATAGGTCTGCTACTACTATATCACTTTCATTGGAATTTCCACTGCTAAGAAATCCTTTGGTATCAAATTCCTTATATAGTGTATCATTCTGCTGAATGGCCATATCTTTTCTTTTCTTTACATACTTCCTTAATTCTTCTTTTTCTACTTCAAGTTGTTGCAGTATGATCTTGATTTCAATCATATGATTCTCAGTGATTTTTCTCAATTTGTAAGCCTCCATCTCCAAATATAAACTCTCAAGTTGTTAGACTTCTTTCAACTGAACTAAGCTTTGATACCAATTGTTGGAAGTCTTATTAGGAAACAAGATACTAGGGGGATTGGGGGGGGGGTGGGTGAATCAGAATCTTTTAAATCTTTTCACTTCTTGAACAAAATAACAAATTAATTTTATTCACTCCTAATCCATCTCAGATCTAGATCCCATACCATTTAATCTTGAACAATAAAACCAAAATGAAAATATAACTATTCTTAGCATCATCAACATGAAAATGTAAAATCATAACACAAAGATTTTGGTCACCTAGAAACCCTCCAAGGTGAGGGTGTAATTGGGGTGGGTATGACACCCATAAATCCTTACTATAACAACAAAAAAGTTTGTCTATTGAGGCTACAATTTGATCACTTCTGATGATCTACCCTATGAGGGATCTACTTGGATAAAAGAAATATAAGACTGTTAAGTCTACCTTTATAACTTACAATTATGTAAGCACTCTATTAGGAGATTTAACAAGGTCTGATAAAACCACTCTATTAAGATATTTTCCCTGATACACTAGTTAGAATGTCTTAGTATCTAACCCGTCAACTTTCTCTCACAAAGCTAATTTTTGATCTTCTCTCTTCAATGTCTAAATTTGATCTCCTTATCTAATTTTCCCTATTTCACCCTTTACTGCTAAGTTTCTTTTTTTGGTCTTTCTATCAAACTTAGCCTTCCTTGCTCTATCCTTAGCCTCTTCCACAAATTCATGATCTTCCTTAGTATACATTCACACACTCTCTTACATCATAATGATTTAGGGTTAGATCCCTTCTTAAATAGGAAATTGTGGAAGGTTTTAGATCATAACCAATGATCTAGATTTCATTAATTTTATATTTTACCCTTCTAATTTTTTGATTGGTTAATCTATATTTCTTGGGATTAATGTCTTTTGAAAAAACATGTAATTTCATCCTTAGCTATCTCTAAAATCCATAAATTTCATATAGAATTTGGCTAGAATGATTTACATAAGTGTTTATGCCATTACAAACACATGCCAAAATTGGTTTACTCAGGAAATAAATGTTCTAACACTCGGTCATAACTAACATTCATGTTGTCTCTCAACTTCTATAGGCTCAACATATACTGACACACTTGACATAAGTTAACTTTACATCGATCAATCTCTATATGTTTCACTGAGCATGTATAGTAGCTCTGTCTCTACTGGAATTCTTGGCAACCTTTGACTTGTTCAATATGTAGTGAAATATAAACAAGTCCATGTAACTTGACCTTCTTAAGATGGCTCAGTCATAGTGATGACCGACCAATGCTACCTAGAAATTGACTAAGTGTTAGACACTAATAGGAAACAAGATCTAGAGATCAACATATGGTTTTTATGTGCTTCCTCCTAGAGGACAATTTAGTCACTAATCTCATTTTGTATTATATCAAGTTCTTTTTGATATCTTCAATATATATAAGAAAATCTAATACAATGTTTGCATTGTTGTAAAGCTTCCATAGTTACTTCTAAGTTGTCAATATTGATTTGATTCCCTTCTAAATTAATAAAACCCATTTGTGACCTAATTTTTGGACTAATAGGCGAGATTTCTACAACATCATCAAGAAGTTCTCTTTCAATTTCTTGATTGAAATATGATTCTATTGTCTAAAGACTTGAGTATTTAGGAAGGTATTTTGGGTTTCTATTATGTAGCTTATCTTCTTTAATTATGTTAGTTAAATGAACTTCATATCTTGAAATTTTAAGGTTATAGATCGATCAATTGGTAATTAGCTTAATAAGTTTGAAATTGTAGGTTTTTGAATTTAAATTAATGAACATTTGGATGTTATAGTGTCTGCTAGATCTTTCTTCTATTCCTATTAATTCTTCCATTGATAAACCAACATGCCTGATGATTTCTATATGATCTAATTCAAGAAAAATAGACTCTATTTCTAACCAAATGGGAGCTAAAAATTAATGATATTTTCATTCACTAAAACTTGGTTCCCAATTTATGAATTTAATTGAATATCCTTTAAAAAATTAGACTAAAATAGAAAGAAAATCTTCCTTAACAGATTCATTTATACAATGAATATAAAATAATCTATTATAGATAGGGGTAATACTTACATGTGAACCTCATTAATCTTCCAACCATCTAATCATCTTGAGGTTTTTGGAACTGGGTCCATTCCAATAAGCATATAATCCAAAACTTTCACAATTTGACTAGTGATCCTCACTAGCTTGATTACTAATAATGAGTATATCCTTATATACATGAGCCAAATTTTTAGATATACAAGTATAATGGAAATAAGATTTGTGAGTTTGATTGATAGGTTGAGATGTATGATGTAATTTTGTCCTAATGAGAGGGGTAGAAGATTGATTACTTAGTGATCTAGATCATTGATGGGGATGGATATAGTATTTAAGGTTTTTCTGAATTCTATAATGGGATAAAGGGATAAAATTTAGAATAGGGGTTTTAGCCTTATTGACTTGAAGAGGTTTAAGGTTCCTATTGCTAGCTAAAATCCATCTATTTTGATCAAGTTTTGCATTATTTTTAATTGAAAAAAGCTTCTCCTACTACTTAATTTTAATGATTAGATCCATCACTTGATTAGATTTGGGTCTTCCTTTTAAGATCCATCTATCCACATCTATATTCTATAAAATGTCAAATTTATTTATAGTTTCCAGAGTGTCTTTTCTTCCATTTTTTTTTGAGAAATAAGGTTTCTATGAAATCTAGTCTCATGATGGTGTAAATCTTAATTTTTTCATATGAAAAGTAGAGCCCACCTTTTTCGCATGAGGAGCAGAATTTTCATGAAAAGAAGAGTTTACCATTTTTTAGATATGACCAGTTCTTCACTATTAAAAATGGAATTCACATTTATTTCACACTCACTATTATAGATTGGTATGTGTAATTTAAAAAATCATATTATATAACAATAATTTTTCATTGCTGCTAAGTTTTACCTCCAAAAATCTTCTCTGATTTTTCCCTCCAACTATTTACATTTTGATCACCCTTTTGGATTCAACTACCCTGCTCTGGAATAAAATTTCTCTTGAATCAACTTTGAAAATCAAGTCATTAATTTTTAATTTTTTCCTTACTTATTTTTTCCCGCCTATTTCTTGGTAATTATACATCAATTTTCCATAATTCAGTGATAGAGATATTTCTATTACTTGTTGCTTTCTTTGAATTAAAATTTGCTATTATTTTCTAATAAAAAAATTAACATTGAAATTTTATAAATTATCTAGCAAAGCTCTAAATATTCTAGCAGAGAATCTTCAATAACTACTTTGCACAAACATCTAGCTAATCAACAAGGGTTCAAGTCTCTAATGCCAAGTATTTTTGTTTAGAAATTATACGAAGCCTACAATGAGAATTTCTCTTCTATTGTTGCTTGTGATCCTTCGTCTCACTCTATTTAGACCCTAAATAACCTTGAACATTGCAATACCATTTCTGTTCAATTTAATCAAACAACATGGATAATGTAGCATGATAAATAAAAGATAAGCCTCCATGGTACCATCTTTGGAGCAAAAATCATAGTAACACTTGTTAGGTAACCATTTATCAAGCCTAATAAACATGTTAATACTCCAATTGGAATATCCACATGGAAGAAATGTGTTCCATGAAGATATGCATAAAAAATTTGATAGAATAACAACTTTGCAAGAGATTCACCAATGGTGATTGCAACATTTTCAAGCATACAATATGAGGTTACAGATTTTTCCATCCAAATAAAAAATATTGTAGCAAGAAATCAACAAGATAGGTTACCATATTTTATAAAAGGTGAATGCACACCTTCAATTATGTAAGCTAAAAAGATTGATAATGTTACAACTAAATCAAGATAAAACCAAGTCTTAGCCTTTTTTTCCCTTAATGCATGCCAAAAATTTGATCCACTTCCCTTTTTAGGATTACCATAGGGATTATTTGATGCAATTGGAAAAGATATGTCATTAGTATTTGACAAACCATTAATAATTATAATTTTCAATAGAAATTTTGACTCTACTACCTTTTTTTTTGACTCATCATACTACTTAATAATTGGTAGCCAGTTTACCATTTTATAGCATACTAAGAAAATTTCCATAATCACACTATTCATAATGAAGTACAAAATTGTACTTATTCTCAAACCTTGAACATCTTTCCAAAAGAAATATTTAGGGAGAATCATTTAAATAAACACAAAAAAACATGTATACATCAAATATCTACTACTCAAAAAATAGGCTAGACAAAAGATGGAACTACACTATTGTAATGATCAAGATAGATGGATGAGAAACTAAGAGTCTAATGGAACCATGAGATGATTAATGAACAACTATGGATTTTATGGATAAGTTCTTGATTGCTAACTTGACTGCTCTTTGGATTTCTAATTCAATTCCCAATTTCAGTTCTGATTACCTTGTTTGAGGATATGGGGGTTCCTTTTATAGGATTTGGGAGGGCCCTAGCCTAGGTTGAAACATCTGATAGTAGAGAGATAGCATAGGAAACATGAATGAGTGAGATTGACTTAGCTAAAGGAGTTGAGAGAAATAAGGACTTCATTGAGATGTGAAAGAAATACTAGGAAAAGAAAAGACACATGACTTACATCTCACCTAGACTCTTAAGAAGACTCTTTCTTTAAGGAGGACTCCTGGAGAAGTGTCTCATGAGTCACCTTTGACTCTTTGAGGTGGATTGATTGACTCTTAGAGAATAGAGGAAGTGGAAGAAGAATTTGTCACCCAGAGATTGTTAGATTGTGGTGATTGATCAGGAAAGTACTGTACATGCTTCATAAATAGTGGGGTTCGGGGCATTGCCCCAAAAAAAAATTTGGGCCGTGGCTGACATGGTAGCCGACATATTATAGCCAACATATGGCCGTCATGTTATAACCCTAAAGCAATTTAATACTTGTATAAAAGGGCTTAGGGTTGGGTATTTTTCATTATGTTGTGATGCAAAATTGGTTCTTGCGGCGGTATTGAGCTGTAAAGGATTACGGATTGTAATAAGGTTGTAATCACTGGATTGTAATAAGATTAGACTTTCTGTTCGATGGACGTAGCCCAAGGATTGGGTGAACCATGTTAAATTTTGGTGCCTTGTGTTCATTTCTGTGTGTTCTATTATTTTTTTTTATTGGTTATATTTGCATGTAGTTTTTATTTTTGTCTGTGGTTTATCCTAACAAGTGGTATTAGAGTGAGGTTGTCTTTCAGTTATCCTCTACAGGAAAGTCTCACGATTAAGTGGGAGTCTCACGGTTGAGTGGGAGTGATGGCAAATGAGGGTAAGCTGAGGGTTGACGGGTTTAATGGGCAGAACTTCCAATTATGGAAGATGCAAATGGAAGACTATCTATATCAGAAGGATTTATGGAAGTCATTGGAAGGCAAAGCCAAGAATCAGGGAACTATGTCAGAGGCTGAATGGGATCTCTTAGACAAAAAGGTACTCGGAAGCATTCGGTTATGCTTGGCACCATCGATGGCATTTAATATTACAAAAGCAAAGACGAAAGAAGATTTGATGAAAACCCTAGTGACACTGTATGAAAAGCCCTTCGCTTCAAACAAGGTATTTCTCATGAAGCATTTATTTAATATGAAAATGGCAGAAGGTGGATCTGTTACAGATCATTTAAATGAGTTTAATACTATTACTAGTCAATTATCTTTTGTGGGTATCAATTTTGATGAAGAAATTAGGGCTCTCTTGATTTTGTGTTCTTTACCTGAAAGCTAGAATGGCTTGGTAATGGTTGTGACTAATTCTATTCTTGGATCTAGTACCCTAAAATATGATGATGTGATTGGTGTTATTTTAAGTGAGGAAACTCATAGGAAATCCTCAGGTGGATCTACATCAGGAAGTGCTTTAAATGCACAAAGCAGGGGCAGAATGACTGAAAGAGGAAGTAACTCTAGAAATCATGGGAAATCAAGAGGAAAGTCAAAGGGGAAGAGGTCTCAATCGAGAGGACCAAATGATTGCTGGTACTATGGGAAACTAGGGCAAAAAAAGAAAGATTGCTGGAATCGAAAAAAAAATGAAGGAGATAAATCAAATGGAGACAAGGAGGAAAATGTGGTAAGTAACAAATCCGAAGAGGATGCTTTGCTTCTATCTTTAGAGAGTGTTGATGATTCATGGGTTTTAGATTTTGGTGCTTCATTTCATGCTACACCTCATAGAGGTTATTTCATTGATTATGTCCAAGGGGATTTTGGGCTTGTTTATTTGGGGGATAATGAACCCTGTCAGATTATTGCAAAGGGAAAAATTAAGATTAAGTTGCAGAATGGGAATCATTGGCTACTACATGAGGTAAGACATGTTCCAAAACTAAGTAGGAATTTAATTTCAGCAGGGCAACTCAGTGATGAGGGCTGTGTAGTTACTTTTAATGATAAAAATTGGAAGGTTTCAAAAGTTTCCCTTGTAGTAGCAAAAGGTGTGAAAGTAGGCACCTTATATCTTTGTACAGGTCATATTGTTCCTTCTACTTTGATTGTTTCAGAGAAAAATGAATGTTCAGGAACAATTGTTGCAAATGAGCAGGGAGAACAAATAGCTGCTGTAGATTCTGATACAGCGTTGTGGCACAATAGACTTGGGCACATGAGTGAGAAAGGTATGAAAGTACTTCATTCAAAGAAAGTTTTACCAGGTCTAAAATGTGTGAATATGGATTTCTGTGAAAGTTGTGTGTATGGAAAACAAAAGAGAGTGAGTTTTGTAAAGACAGGGAAGGAAAACAAAAAGGAGAAATTAGAGCTTGTGCATACAGATGTATGGGGACCGGCTCAGTTATCTTCCATTGGTGGCTCTCATTATTATGTTACATTTATTGATGATGCAACTAGAAAAGTATGGGTTTATTTCCTTAGACAGAAATCTGATGTATTTCAAACTTTTAAGAAATGGAAATGCTTGGTTGAAAATGAGATTGGTAAGAAATTAAAATGTCTTAGATCTGATAATGGTTGTGAGTATTGCAGTCATGAATTTGAAGATTATTGCTCCACTAATGGTATTCGTAGATAGAAAACTATTCCAAGGACTCCACAGGAAAATGGAGTGGTTGAACACATGAACAAGACTATAATGGAGCACGCAAGGAGCATGAGGTTGCATGCTGGGTTGCCCTTACACATGTGGGCAGAGGCTGTCAATATTGCAGTATATTTGATTAATAGAGGTCCCTCTACTCCTTTGGGCTGTGGTATTCCAGAGAAAGCATGGACTGGTAAGAAGGTGAGTTATTCTTTTCTCAAGACCTTCGGTTGTGAAGCTTTTTCTCATATAGACTCTGAAAATAGAACCAAGCTAGAAGCTAAATCAAAGAAATGTGTCTTTTTTGGATATGGCATTAATGAATTTGGTTATAGGCTTTGGGATTTTGAAAATCTTAAAATTGTTAGAAGTCGGGATGTCATATTCAATGAGAAAGTTTTGTACAAAGATCTGTTGCAGCAACATGAGAAGAAAGAAGATGATTATGTAGTGCTGGATGATACTCCAAAAGCTAATGTTCCAGCCATTCCTCATGATGTGCAACAACTACAACAAAAAATACCACACACACCAGTAAATGTTAGATGGTCAACAAGGCAAATTAGACCTCCATAAAGGTTTTCTCCCTCTTTGTATTCTATTTTACTTACTGATGTTGGTGAACCTGAAAGTTATGATGAAGCTATGCAGGTGGATACTAAGATTCAGTGGGAGTCTACAATGAAAGATGAAATGGACTCTTTGCTAAAAAATAAGACATGGGATTTGTGCAAGTTGCTTGCAGGTAAAAAGGCTTTACAGAATAAGTGGGTTTACAGGTTGAAAGAAGAGGAAGGAGGTAAGAAAAGATTTAAGGCTAGGTTAGTTGTAAAAGGATTTGCACAGAAAAAGGGAATTGATTTTGATGAGATATTTTCTCCTGTTGTTAAAATGACTTCTATTCGTACTATTTCAAGTCTTGTGGCTACTAAAGATTTGCATTTAGAGCAGATGGATGTTAAAACAACCTTTCTTCATGGTGATTTGGATGAAGAAATATATATGGCTCAGCCACAGGGTTTTGAGGTCAAAGGTAAGGAGAACTTAGTGTGCAAATTGAAGAAAAGTTTATATGGCTTGAAGCAAGCACCTCGGCAATGGAATCTGAAATTTGACAGTTTTATGCATGAGCATGGATATAATAGGTGTCATTCAGATTATTGTGTTTATTTTAAGAGGTTGGATGATGATAGCTACATTATTTTATGTCTATATGTTGATGATATGCTTATAGCTGGGTCTAACATGGATCATATTAAGGGGCTAAAATGCCAGTTAGCACATGCATTTGCTATGAAGGATTTGGGGGCAGCAAAACAAATCCTTGGTATGAAGATTTGTAGAGATAGGAAGAATAGAACCTTGATGCTATCTCAGGCTGATTATGTTGAGAAGGTGTTGCAACGTTTCTATATGGAGAAAGCTAAATCTGTTAGCACACCTTTACCTGGTCATTTGAAATTGACTAAGGAGATGTGTCCCAAGACACAGAAAGAGGAGGATAAGATGTCCAAGGTACCCTATGCTTCAGCTGTAGGAAGTTTGATGTATGCTATGGTATGCACTAGGCTAGATATTGCACATGCAGTGGGAGTCATTAGCAGGTATATGAGTCATCCAAGATTTGAGCATTGGAATGTTGTCAAGTGGATTCTCAGATATTTGAGAGGGACATCCAATAAGTGTTTACACTTTGGGGGCTCTACTACTGATTTACAGGGCTATGTTGACTTAGATTTGGCAGGGGATATTAATACCAGGCGAAGTACTACAGGTTATGTCTTTACTGTTGGTGGGGCAGCCGTGAGCTGGGTTTCTAGGTTACAGAAGATTAATGCTTTATCCACTATAGAGGCAAAGTATGTTGCTACTACAGAGGCAGCCAAGGAGATGATATGGACTCAGTTCTTCTTGGAAGAATTGGGACATCCTCATAAGGATAATTATTTATTTATAGATAGTCAGAGTGCCATTCATCTTGCTAATAATTCAGCTCTGCATTCTAAGACCAAACACATACAATTGCGGTACCATTTCATTCGTCAGTTTTGGAGGATGGACAGTTAAAGCTAGAGAAGATACATACCAATGCCAATCCAGCAGATATGTTGAAAAAGGTTGTAACAAGGGAGAAGTTGAACTCCTCTTCAACTTCGGTTGGTCTTTTAGACTGAACATGAATAAAAGAACAGCAGAGTCCAAGGTGGTTTGATCCAGTGGGAGCCCCATGTGGTAGTTGTATTGCTACAAGATTAGTCTCCAAGTGGGAGATTGTTGTTTAGTGTGGATATTGATCAGTCCCCAAGTGAGATATTGTTAGATTGTGGTGACTGATAAGGAAAGTATTGTACATACTTCATAAATAGTGGGGTTTGCCCCGAAAAAAAATTTTGGGCCATGGCCGACATGGTAGCTGACATATTATGGCCAACATATGGCCGTCATGTTATAACCCTAAAGTAGTTTAATACTTGTATAAAAGGGCTTAGGGTTGGGTATTTTTCATTATGTTGTGATGCGAAATTGGTTCTTGCGGCGATATTGAGTTGTAAGGGATTACGAATTGTAATCAAGTTGTAATCACTGGATTGTAATAAGATCAGACTTGCTATTTGGTGGACGTAGCCTAGGGATTGGGTGAACCACGTTAAATCTTGGTGTCTTGTGTTCATTTATGTGTGTTCTATTATTTTTTGTTATTGGTTATATTTGCATGTAGTTTTTATTTCTGTCCGTGGTTTATCCTAACAGAGACATGTGTCCTAGAGACCAAGTCATGCAAGGCCACATGCCCTTTTTTGGCCCCATAAAATTGGACACATGGGTGAGGATAAATAGGATTAATTAATAATTATTTATTTTTGCAAATATGATATGGCATATGATATGGACTAAATAGGTGGACTAGAAGACTTAGTGATTTAACTGAGTGGATAATTAAGAAATTTTATTAAATCACTTAATAAGATTATTTAGAAGACTTAGGATAATGCAACTAACCTAGGTGAATTAACTTAATAAATTAAATAATTTAATAATGCTACTAGAAGAGTAATATTAATTAAATATAAAACTGTTTAATTAATTCACAAAAAATGACTTAACCTAATAAGTTAAATAATTTATTAAGGTTAATAGCAAAAAAAATATTAATTAAATATTAAAACATTTAATTAATTGACTTGACACTTTTTAAGTGTATATATTTTTCCCCTCTTTGAAATAATGTATGGACAACATGTTATTTTAAAGAACTAGTGCTTGATCATGTTTCCCCTACCCCAAGACTTTGAACAACACAGACTCGACAAAATGCCCCTTGAAAGTTTAGTCCAATGATTATAGTAGTATACAGAGAAATTGCAATGGAGACATAAAATAAATTAATTTGATGGTGTATAATAACACTCCCAAGAAATGGGTCCCACGGGTATAAATAGGACAAAGATAAGGTAGATGAGTCATCATTTTCACACTTGGCATTTGGAGATTGGAGGATATTTGGAAGATCAAGGATGTCATTTCCAATTGTAGTGCACTATTTTGAGCGATTCTGGAGGTACCAATGGCCAGCCGACTATGAAGAGTCGGTATGTGATCAATCCATCTTAGTTAATTAATAAATTTAGTATGAATTTTTTATAGTTTTGATGTTTAATGAAGATTGTTTTTAGGTTGTTAGGTTAGGTGGGAATTTTTGGAATTTTTTTATTTGTTCAAATAGATGTGCAATTATGACGCACAAATATATAGGTATACTACATTAATGCACATTAGTAGGCGATAATTGTACAACTATGCATATATGTCATAAAGAAGTGCACAAATAGGGGGAAAATACATTTTAATAGAAACAATGCATTTGTATAATGGACTAGTGCATTTGTAGATCATGATTGCACTTTTTTCTTTGTGCTATTTTGGCTAGGGTTGATGGCTAAGGTACCCTCCTCCATCATCCTCTAGATCTCCTATCTAGGAAAATATATCTTGATATCATGCCAACTAATGCCATGAGAAGTGGATCATAAGCCTCTACCATATTTTCTTGGGGATAAGTTTTCTAACACACCTATATCATGATCTTCATTACGTGGTGTATTGTGGTGGTGCATCTTTATCAATAGGTGTGACATTGTTACATGTTTTATCTTGGGGGTACATAGCTAATACATAAATAATACATATAAGATTCAAGGGTACAAGACAATCGTATGTATATCTATATTTTGTGATTCAGTCCCACCCTAAGCTTGGGCAACTTGATTACTAGACATGTGTGTTGGACATACTTGATTTGGTGACATGGAGAATGTATTTACATTGTGAGGATTGGGATGATGAGAGGGATTTGGGATACTACTTTGAGACAAGATGGTTAATTGGGCAAACACCACATATTCTAGAGAGACACTTGGTAGGCCACATATAGAGACAATTTGGATGGTTATAGAGGATGCCCTAGGGTATAGCTAATTTCACTCACACCCATAAAGAGCACAGAGATTGGGGTTTTCTGCCTTCATATGATGTTGCATTATAGAAATTTTGATAGATTTCATTCTTGGAATAGACGTTGAGGAGAGATGTAGTGGATCCAAGGAAGATAGGGGAGTATGAGAGATACCTATAGAGGCATCCCTTTCCTAGGATATCTTTACTAGAGGAGCCAACTCTAGTGGTTAGAGAAGATAGGAGAAGATAGAGGAGGAAACATAGTAGGAGAGGTGGTGGTAGAGGCAAGAGAGATGGTGATTATAGTGGTGATGGTGGAGGAGATGAGAGAGGTTAGAGGATAGATTAGACATGTGCTGAAGATATAGTTAGAGTACTAAAACTAGTTCCTTGACTTGCAATGCAAAGATAGGTTCCTATGCAGATACCTAGGCCACTAGGCTAGGGAGAGGAGGCAAAGAGGCCTATATAGGATGATGCAACATAGGATATGCTACAACATATGGAGATGGGATAGGAGGACCCATATTTTTAGATGCATGGTCAAGAGGATATGCCACAAGATATGGAGATGGGATAGGAGGACCCATATGTTTAGATGCATGGTCAAGAGGATAAGGTGGAGTAGGAAGTAGAGGAGTATGCCAAGGTCAAGATATAGGTAGTTAGGGTTCCTCCGTTGGAGTAGCAGATAGAGTGTTGTAATGAACCTGGATCAATGTAGATTTTTAATATATTAAATTTAATCTTTAAGAATTATTTAAATCAAATTGTATAAGTTAAGACAAATATTATTTTAATATGTTGATACTACTTTGAAATGTTTCAAATATTACTTTAATCATTTTTCCATTCCTTATGAACAAACATAACCTTAAATATATTATTAGTTCACAATACATTAATACATAAACCTTATTAATATTATAAATGTTATTTCATGAACCTAAACCTAATATAATTATTCAAACATCTTCTAATTCAAGAAATCCTAATTATTAATTATTATCATATTGGAACTTATACATAATTACCAAGATTTATTGTGTACATATTCCCAAGCTAAATATAATCTAATACTAATTGATGCAGATAGGGAAACTAAAATATAACTAAGTTATATTGAATAGACACAACACAATTTGGTGACTGCCGAATAGCATATTAATACCGTCTTAGGGTTAGGGAAAATGGAGAAAAAAAATAGGAAATAAGGAATGCATCAAGCTGCTTAACCTATATCTCGCACTTAGGAGAAGAAGGAATGATATATAACAAACCCAACATTGAATACATTATAAAATATTTCACATGCTGTGGATGGACGCAAGGTATATATAATCATTTCAAAGACATATGCAATCAACAAGCACCTTGTTGAATGGACATTCATACTTACGGCAGCAACATTGGTATTATACCAAGGAGCACGAGTGCCATCATACTTCGCAAGGATAATATAGACAGGATGCAGTAGGAGTATAGGTACAGTCGATCCTCTACACCTTATAATTAGCAGATGCCATAATGTTAAAAGATAAATATAATCACATAAACTATCTTTGTTGAATCATATCACATGATATTAGCAATAAACTATGCGTATTGTGTATTGCGAATTATGAACATTGGGATCCAATTTAAAACCATTTCTATCGTAATTTGAAATTAATAAGTATTCCGCATGGAAATGAAAATACATATTAAAAGGTATGAATCAATACATGTCACTAAGTATATATATATATATATAATGATGAAATATGTTTGATTATATAACAATACATAACTTATTAACAAATTATGTGCAATCAAAGGATATTGGTATCGTACACTAATATATATCATAAAGGCTTGAATAACATTATGAAGTATTTTTGAATCATAGTGTGAAAGAATTGTATCTTTCTCTGAGCTATGAAATTTTGAGATAGGGAGTTGGTGGGAGGAAAGGCGAAGTAATTTCGAGGACTTGTCAGATACACTTGGACCTTGTTTCATGCGCCTCTGCACCGTCATTCTATCGTCTCAGAATAATCATAGTGAGGAAGAAAGATTGCTTGACACTATGAGAAGAAATCTTCTTTGAAATCCCTAAATTAGTATTAATGCTCAAACCCCTCAAACATATCAATAGTAGAAAGGATCTTAGGCTGATTTAAATTGATGATTTCCTAATTTATACCTTAAATTGATTATCAGGTTAAATTTTTGAAAAAAGGGGTCATCACAATTGGTATCAGAGCCTGATCCTGCCATCCTGAAAATATAGTAGATGACAAGAGGAGCAAAAATGAGTGAGAAATTATCTAATGAAATTAGAAATGTTATGAAAAAAACAAACCAAACCTTAGTGGAGCAAATAGAAAGATCAAATCAAGCACTTCTTCAAGCTCTGCAAAACATGGGAAATTCCAGAAATAATCTTAAAAATAATAATTATGGTGGAAGGGACATAAGTTCAAACCATTCAGAAAATAATAGAGCTTCACCACCTCAAGTACCCAAACCTACTTTCTTACCCAAGGAAGGCCCTTTAAGGGAAGAAGAGGGACAGACAACCAATACTGCTATTGAGAATGCCAGAGCTTATGCCAACCTTGAACCAGAAATCAAAGAGTTAATAACATTTAGAGAATTTTGTGAAGCCAACAGACATGAATCACATAAGAGAGAAAGAAGCCTTCAAAATCAAGACTTTAGAAGTAAAGTAAATAAAGTAACACTCCCAAATTTTGATGGATCAGAAAATTTTATTGCACGTGCCTGGTTACAAAAATTAAACACCTATCTTACCCTTAGTTCAATGACAGAAGGAGATGCACTCCAGTTCGCAATCCTCCACCTAGAAGGGATAGCACATGATTGGTGGCATCATGGTCTTATTACTCAAGGGCACCAAAATATTACCTCCTATGAAGAATTCTCTCAGAAACTCATTAAAAGATTTGATAGAAAGCATCCTCAAGAAAACTTTAAGAAACTAACTCAAATAAGACAGCAAGGAACAGTAGAGGATTATATTAAAGAATTCCAAAAGATTTCAGTCCAAGTCACAAGAGTAGATGACGAACACTCTACCTACTTGTTCATAGAAGGATTAAAAGATTCATTAAAGGGTCTAGTAAGTGCCCTAAAACCTTCATCCTTGGACGATGCTTTTGAAATAGCACTAAGATTGGAAGTCTCAACCACAAACAAAAAATCATGGAATAAGACCAATACAAAATATCACAAAGAAGATAAATCATACAAAAAGTTCATTCCTATGAAGGATCAAGAAGAACTAAAGAAGAAAAATTTATGCTTTAAATGCCAAAAGCCATGGGAACCAAGCCATAATTGCAGCCAAAAAAGGAACACATGTCGCTATTGTGGAATAGATTGGGTACCCAGACAGAGATGTGAAAAAAGAGGCCGCATCCAAAGAATGGAAGAAGACCTTGAAGAAGAAAAGGTCAAAAAAAAGGAAAAATGTGACAAAGGCAAGGAAGAAGAGACAGAGTGAGAAGAATATGGAGTTAATCATATGTAGTATTCTTAAAATTAAAATTAAAATTATTGATTTAAGAATGAATAAAATATACCTATTACGAATAACTCTTAATATTATAATAATAGAAAATGATCATACAAATAATTTTCAATGTAATTATTACTATAACTCAAAAGGAAAAATTATTTCCTAATGAAGGAAATAGGGAAAAATATAAATTATTGATTTCTAAAAGATTAAATGAAAAATTCTATAACAAATGATTTAATGTCTTGACAATGGGGATATTACAAATTCTGCATCAAGAAACTATTAGTGTCCTTTTTAATCTATCAAATCCACTTTCTTAACATGAACAATGAATGTTTCCATTGCTTTTACAGTGAACTAAATCATTGCCCTCAAGCCACCCTAATAGAAAAAAATGCTCCCCTATTTGAGCTTGGTACTTTCAAACTGTTGAGTTGGACAAAGTTTGAAGCTAACATTTTCAAATGTGAACTATTTTCAAAAATAAATATTTTAAAGAAATCACATTCCCAAAACTAAAAGGTAATGCACGTAATAAGATAAGGCCAAGAAGTAACCTGTCTATTCTATGACCTGCTGCCAAAGAAACCCGTATGTTCTCAGCCACGCAGATTGTTGGAGAGGCGCGCTACTGAGCAGCCTACTTAGCCCTCATCTCTACCATGGAGATGATCTTGTTCCAGTTCATTAAACCACTCATAGTATAGCACCAACTCATGATGGTCATTGCTTCCAATTTTATGTGCTCTAAGACGGTTGGTCCTTTTACACAGCAGAAGTTTATTGTTTCTTCCACATATACCTAGAAACTATTCTCTTTGTTTTATCTGTAACAAGTTGTTTGCTTGCTTGACAGCTCGATAAGTATCGGATGCAGTCTAAAATAAAAATAGTATCAATGCCATGTCAGAAGCAATTGGGAAGGTAGCAGCAATTCTAAAATGGATTCAATCATGTTATGTGGAGTTACTGAGCCATTCTTTGCCTTGGTGGCTGCTAGTGTGGAAGCCCAACAAAGGTTTGGGAGTTACGGTGATAGTAAATTGTTAAAACTTCCATAAAACACAAGATTTGGAAAGAGCAACTAAGAGTTGGTTTGGCATTATTAGTTTATCGTTCCTTAACCAAAGATTGATTGGAAGTTAGAACAAATTCAATTTCTATTACAACATAAAACCATCGCTATATAAATTATTAAAGTTCAAAATTAATTTAACGAATGGAGTCATTGATGTATAAAAATAATGGTGTTGTCCAACATCAAGGAACTCAGCAATAGAATAGAAAGACAATTTCAAAAGAAATACAGGTCAGCATAAACACGGTGATTGAGCATTCCCAATCATAAATTCCTCGTGCAGTCGTTAGTAGGGAGTTTCTTGCTAAAGGAGCTGCAGATACATCATTCTAAGATTTTTAGAAAGTGAATCTAGCAAACCACGAAGGGAACCATTAAAGAGCAAAGTCAATTTTGCATATCTAGCTGCCCAAATAACCACCGAAGTTGGGATCTAAGTTAGAGAAGAAAGCGATCAAAGAAATAAATGATTAGACTTCCTCTATATCACAATTATTGAACATCCTCTATACAAATTTGCATCTGTATGCAGCAATTGATTATGATCACCAGACGCATGGAAATTGGTGATTGGAAGCATAAATTATTTTAATACTAATAATAACCTCTTTTTCTTTATCTTGATCACTAGACAGTCATTATATGCAGGATTGTACATTTATTAGTCATATAAGAAGACTATAACAAGATACTTAGTAACTGTGTGTAGTGTCTGCCCCTAGTTCGCATTTTGTTATCATTGCTGAACTCTTTTAGAGCTAGTTTTATGTTGTTGGTTAGCAGTATTGTTTTGAGATTATCAGATATTGTGCTATGGATTCAGTTAATATGTGATGAGATTACTTAGACTCTACATTTTATATATGTATGATGATTATTTTTAGTATTCGCAATTATTGATGATGATTATTACATTGCTTTCAGTTATTAATGATGATTAATAAGATGATTTATTATCATATGTGTTTTCTTATGGATACTTACCCCATACTTGCATGTGTATGGTGTGTGTGTTTGCTTTGTGTGTTTATTTTTGTATGGCGTGTCTGATGTGGTTAAGGAAGGGAGTCATAGTCACTTGCTAGTCGGGATCTACACGATGCACCACTTTCTGCCATTGCCTATTTAGTTTAGTATATATTGTGCTTGTACATGCATAGTTTTTATGCAAGTTGCAGGTACCGAGTATCAACTTCCCTGAATTGTCAGGATGAGCGTACCCTATCACATTATCTCAATGATAAGAGGGGAGAGATAAATTTTCAAGTCCAAATTCCAACCCTTTAAGCCATTTGTTCTAATTGAAAAATTAGGACAAGTATCTAAGTTGAGTACCCTCTGAATGCATCAGATGATGTAATTCATGATATAAACCCCTTGGTTTGATTTGTATGTATTTTGACTATGACGAATTTTTCGTATTTTTACCTTTGTGAGTCTTTGGAGTATTTTCTATTAATTAAGCCTAATTAAAAGATTTAATTAATGGTTTAATTAAATGCAAAATTAATATGATATTTTATTATTTATTTTATTTAATTAATTTATAAATTAATTAAATAAAATAATTAAATTGGAAGATAAAAGTTATAATATTAAATTTGGAATGTAACAATATTTATTTTAATAATAATATATTTGGAGCTCATTTTTAAATAAATGACTAAATAATATTACTATTAAAGCTAATAAATATTTTAGCAATAAAGTTTTAGAAAATGAAATTTAAAAGTGGAAAATATATTTTAAATTATTAAAAGATTTTAAATCTCATATGATTAAAATATAAATATATTAAGATTGAAAAGAGGAGATATTAAAGTTAGTGCATGAGACTTAATAAATTAATTAATTAATTAATTTGGAAAGAGTAAAGTAAATTGGAGTTATAAGCTTGTGTGGGAATTAACATGTGTCAACAACACAAGGATTAGTGCATCAATTAAGCACAAGGTGTCTACAATTCTATGACTCATCAAAAAGAATTGGAAAAGACCCATGCTTAGTTGGTGACACCTTTCAATGGTTTCAAAAAGCATTCCAAAGGTTTCTTGAGAGCTCTTGATATTCAAGCATTCATAAAAGTTTAAAAGAAAAGCTTAATGGAAGCTACAAGTGGAATGGAAGCTGCAAGCTTAAGGGAAGCCATGAGCTACAGGCAAAAAAAAAAAAATAGAAGCCTCAAAGCTTACATGCATGGGAGAAAATTCATATGCTCATATATTTGCTACTTGTTTCTATGCTCCTTCTAGCACCTCTAATCACATGGAGGATTCGATCGGCTTGGATTCTTGGAAGAATTGCGAATAATGGAGAAGGAAGGAATTTTCTATGGACTTCTGAGGCATGGCAAATTAGCATCAGTGTCCAGGTGCACTCGTGATATTCTAATATTTCCTTTGCGCTATTTCTCTTCCTGTCTTCATCATATCTGTTTTATGTGTCTACTCTCTGTGATTGAATCCACTATTTGAAATTGGAATCTAGATATTTTATTTGGATGAGAAGAAAACAATAGAAAAATTCTAGATCCAATTAAGGAGAAATAATTAGATCTTAATCGGGTTTGGGTTCGAATTTATATTAAATTAGAAAGACAAGATTTGGAATTAAAATAGAAATTTTATGGTGAAAATTTGAATGATTAGATGTAATCTTTCTATCAATTATATTTTTAGATGCATATGAATAAACCCTTTTATGGTTAAATTTAGAGAACAATTATTTTAACAGAAAATTCTTAATTCATCACAAATTGTCTTGTCGCTGCCCCTTGGATAGACCCGAATTCAGTCATGCATAATTTTTTATCGGGATCGAATTTATTCGATCGCTCTAGTCAAAATCGGCGCAGCTTTTCCCTCTCCAACATATTTAAATTTCAACCCGATCCAACGGTTCATTAGGGAGATATGGCCATCGTACTGGGACTATTTTATTCAAGAACGGATGTCTCTTCATTTCCCATAACTAAGAGTTCTTTATGCTTAAACTTCACAAAAATAATATATCAAAGTAATATAATTAGATTTTAATAATTATTTAATTAGTCTAAAGACTAATAAGAATGTTCTAAATGAATTAATAAAAATTTTTAATGAAAAGTTTGTCGATGGAGCTGATGGATAGAGATATTGAATTAATAGAGAATAGATGACTTTCAATATTAAATACTATTTAATATATATAGTTAAGAGGTGGTAATTTATAAAAGTTTTTAATGATGATTATTAAGAGACTCAAATTTTAATGATATTGGATTTAGATTTAAATAAGAATTATTATATTGACAAGGAGTCATAGTTACATTATAACATTGTTATAACACAATAACGATTTGAATTATTGATATGCCTTAAAGGTTAGTTAAATAATAACTAATGGGACTTATGGAAATATAGTTTGATGAGTTTATTATTTATTAATGTTTGTTGGGTTTAACAAACTATTAATAAATAATGGTTTAAATAGTTATCAACAAATTTGATTAGAGATGATCTAGTGGAGATTATTTAATAAATTAAAGATATTATTGCAATCTTTCTTTATTAGAATCTTAATAATATGCATTAGTTTTATATGGTCTATTATCTAATCTAATTTGATTAAGATTAGTTAATAGTAGACGATGTATAATTAATCTATTTATCAACCAACATAAGAGATATTTAGTTGAGAAAATTATATATGATTTTAAAAGAACAATTCTTCTTAGAGATATTAACATTTACTTGATATTCATTGAATGATTGAATGAGCGATGAATCTGATTTAAATATTGATCATTATAATAATGAAACTATTAATGGGTTTATTATTTATTAATAATTGTTAAGGTTAGCAATTATTCATGAATGATAAGTATAGATGGTATAACTATTAATTAATTCAATTAAATTCAAATTGAGATTAGTTAATAATTGAAGTATAGCAATAAGTTATAGATCAATAATCAGTTTAGACAAAATCTCAGGAGGTATAAGACGTAAGGTTAAAGTAGGTGTTAGTTAATGATATTAAGAGATAGTTAACTTTATATCATTTGGAATGCATCGAATAATAGTTATGAAAGTTTTTCTAGATCGATCAATATGAATTTGTTAAGAAAATATTAGTATGACGAATGAGGTCATTATGAATAAGATTTCCAAAGTAACTTGTTATTATTATTATTGATATGTTAATACTTGTGTAATGGATTGAAGTTGACTTTCTACGTACAAACTATTGTTAGTTAACAGTCAACTGATATTTATTGGGTCGTTGATATGGTTATGTAATTATTAATTAAATCAATTAATTAGAGTTAATTAGATTTAATTAATAATTAAGTTATATAATAAAGTTTTTTAATATAATTCTTAAACAAGATTGTTAAAATATTGGTATCAAAAGTTGGTAAGTCTTATAACTTGAATTATGACTTTAGATATTGTATGGTTGTCAACGATGGTGACGATTAAATTCAAAGACTCAAACTTTAGTAATACTTAATTAAGTTTCTAATTGAAAACTAATAAGATGTTAATAGGTCATGGATGGTGTACCTATGTTAATGAATTGAGATAAATAAAGTTATAGTCTCTTATTCGAAGAATGATAATTGGTCCTCTTATAATATAACGAATAATGATCCTAGAAAAGTTGAAAGGTTAATTAATTAGAATGTGGATCATAGTAAAATAAAGAGAACAATTTAATTAAAGGCCAATAAGTAAATACTTATCCTTAAGTTATTCTTAGAATATAATTCTTAATAATGGAAGGATAATGCTATCGGAGAACAAATGGGTTGACTTGTAGGTCAAATGATGAAACTTAAGACACTTGAAAATATACTTGCAAACAGAAAATTAGAAACCTCTACACTGATTCAACTATGTAAGATAGCAAAACCAAAACATGTGTTTGCATCGTGTATTCTATATGCTTCTTGTTTTGGGTTTTGGGTTGACTAGCGTTGACCAGTCCTAGGTTGTGACCAGAGGCTTGGGGGTTATGAGATGTAATGGCATGTTGATCTTATTTGGTCTCGATCTTTATAAACCCAACCATGGTTATGTGATCGTATGCTCTATGAAATGTTTGTATTTGTTCATCAGTCTTCATGTGTGAAGCTGAGAGGTATGTGTATGAGACACTTGAGCTAACCATTCTTGAGTCATCGATCAGTTATCCTTGGATTGCTTTGTAGTCGCCATGATGGGACTAAAGTGTTGATTTATTTCTTGATGATATCATATTGTGACATGTTTGACTCAACCATTTTGGAGTCTTCGATCAGTATGATTTTGAGATATTCTTGGTTGCTTGTTGAGAACCAATGGATGTGATGATATATTTTGGTTATTGAGAACCAATTGATGCTTATAATTATCAGTGATGCCTTCAGTTGCCAATAGAGAACTGTTGTGATCATGATTTTCTATGGATGCTTTTCGGATGCTCATGGAGATTTGATGATTCTTATTATGGATATTTGATGCTTTTATCATGGATATTTGATGATTCTTTTTATGGATTTTCTTTACAGTCGCTTGTACAAGACTGTGGTGATTTATGATTCCATGAGCTTAGGGTAGGTTATCTACTTGTAGTGTCAAGAAGTGGCTTGCAATGGAGGTCGGGGCCCTAAGTGGCTGCCAGGGTAACTCATTGTAAGTTTGGTTAATAAGTGATAACATTTACACACTAAATGGGGATTAAATGAACCTAAAAAGATAATTGTTTTGGTTCTCGCACATGCCTTGAGTGCTTGTACAGGCTAGGATGGGAGTAGTGAGAATGCATGGTTGCGACCTTGCATTGCATAGTATGCCTCATCAGTATGAGAGGATACTAGTGGCCGCATGAGATCTGTATGGACCCGTGGAGTTTAGCTAACTACCAGGGTAACTTGTAGGAGATAAATGCGATGACACTTTCCCGCTTGCAGAGTAGGTTTCCTACATTTCATTGTTGTGCCTCTGAGAATTAGATGTCAATTTTGTGTGTGATTGGAACCTTTGAGTTAGAATACTTTTAGGATTCTTGGACTTTAGAGATTTGTGCTATGTGATTTTGTTAGCCTGTTTAGGACTTGAGACTATCTCCTCAGCACGGTGGGAGTGGATCACTTAGGTTCTACACGATCGGGTGGTAGTAATTTTCCACTCTTATCATTTGAGATCCGTCGGAAACACCATGGCTAGAGCATTCTTGGTTGGTATTTATCTTCATTATGTTCTTGGAGCATTATGATAGATGATATACCTTATGATGAATGTATTTACTGGTATGTTCTTATATTAATGATTTGCATATGTTAGACGATGGTATCCTATGCTTTACTTTGCATGTTAGTAGGATTTTTTAGGAGTGACATTCCTACTATGTTATAGCCGATGATCTCTTCGGTGCTTTGAGATGTTACGCACGGAGGGATGGCTAGGATCCACGATGGTCTAATGATGCTATTAACGGTTGGGAGGAACAGTGCACTTAATTTATTTTGTTTGATCTTTATGATAGATGTATATGTCTTTTATGATGATGTATCATGTGATTATCTCTACTTTGATGTATCATGGATTGGAATAGGATGATGTACCTTATTTCACATATGTATATTCTTTTAAGCCTTCATATCTTGTGATATGTACAGTAGATGATTGAGCATTTAAAAATGTAATGCAGGAACATTAGACTTATCATTATTATTCATGTGGATGTTGTACTAGATGGATTCATGTATGTTAGTTAATTTAGATGTGATACAACATTAAGGGATCTTTAAAAAATTAGCCTATTATGTATATATGTTATGTTTATTTTCATTTGAATTGTTGATATTGCTTTTGCAAATGTTATGAATGGTTTTATCTTTCATGTTAAAAAATAAATAAATAAAAAATTGTTTGGCAAACTTAGCAAAATTCTTTGGATCCCTTGGCGGGGCATTACATTTGGTATCAGAGCCCGAGTTTCAACATTGGGAGCTCTGGGTATATTAGAATGTCACTAGTTGTTAACTAGTTGATCAAAACGAAAACTTTGAATTATCATGTGTATCTCTTTCAAACTGAAAACTTTAAAACTAGGTGAACTGAAATAGAACTTGAAACTGTTACTTGCATATTTTTCATACTTCAACACTTAGCTTTCAAAATTGAAAATTCTACTGAAAACTTAAACGAAGACAAAACTAAAAATTGAAAACTTATTCTAGTTGCAAAACATGTATCTTTTATCTAAATTTCAAGGTAGTATACTTTTGTTTATCTTTGCAAGCATTAAGTTGCTCTTGTTTAGAATGTATTAAGGGATATATTTCAGTAGTTGTTAAAGGAATGATGTTGGATTGATATGGTTTTCGGTTTACCATTAAATCAGAATCATATTGCTCTAAAGGTGTTGTAATATCTTCAGTGGAATCATGCCTCCCTATAAAGGAAAAGGGTTCAATGGGACCCGCATAGTGAGTATCTTAGCTTTTCATTCTTGTAGGCTTTCAGGAGTAAGCCTAATTCCGGGGGGGTGGATGTAGTGTCTACCCCTAGTTCGCATTTTGTTATCATTATTGAACTCTTTTAGAGCTAGTTTTATGTTGTGCTATGGATTCAATTGATATGTGATGAGATTACTTAGTGTAATCACCTAAAAATGGTCATCTAGACTATTAGCCCCCTTCTCAGCATTTTGGCTAAATTAATTTAATCATTTACCTAGACCAAATTGCTAATAATCAATTTATTTGATTATAACCTATAGTTTGACTATGCTATCCTAAGTTCATTATTTGATTAAAAGAACATGTCCCCTTTTAATTAAATAAAAGACCCCATTCTTCTAACCCACTTAAAGTGCACACATAAAGTCCTTTTTCTATTTTGCAATTAAAAGAAAAGGCTTTGTGACTTTTGTCTTATATGACAAGTCAACTTATATTCTATTGGTTGATTTGTGTGTGCACATGGATCACTCCTATTTTCGAATTCCACCGTTGATCATCCACCATCTTCATCTTGATCTCCACCGTCCATACATCTTTAAAAGGGAGAGAGCTTTCCCCCTCAATCCATCTTTTGAATATTGTTATGCTGCAGGTTTTCTAACAGGTTTCTTTGGAGCTTTGTGGAGAACTTCTATTTCTTGTCTACATTCTCTCATACCATAGCATCTTAGCTTATATTTCATTTTTACATGTAGCTTAATCTCACATAGCTTAATATTTGGATTGTAACACTCTCATCCATGCTTAGAATAGCTGCATTTTTCATATTCATTCTAGTGTAGTCTTCATATTTGCATTTGCATCCTTGAGGAACTCCTTGGGACATTTGCATTCTTGCATCTTGTCTTTGGAACCTCCCATTGCATGGTTTACTAGCAAGAAGAGTATCTCTAAGGCTCATCTGAGAGCCTTCTTACTCTTAAAATATACTCTCTTGCACTCCGTGGATAGGGAGCTCTAAGCCGGCATCCAAACATTCCGAACTCATGGAATCGTTTGGATAGAAGGGTTTAGAGTGGGACACTTTCGAGTGTACACTTAGACTCTACATTTTATGTATGTATGATGATTATTTTTAGTATTTGCAATTATTGATGATGATTATTACATTGCTTTCAGTTATTAATGATGATTAATAAGATGATTTATTATCATATGTGTTTTTTTATGGATACTTACCCCATACTTGCATGTGTATGGTGTGCGTGTTTGCTTTGTGTGTTTGCTTTTGTATGGCGTGTCTGATGTGGTTAAGGGAGTTGTAGTCACTTGCTAGTCGGGATCTACACGATGCACCACTTCCTGCCATTGCCTGTTTAGTTTAGTATATATTGTGCTTATACATGCATGGTTTTTATGCAGGTTGTAGGTACCGAGTATCGACTTCCTTGAATTGCCAGGATGAGCGTACCCTATCACATTATCTCAATGATAAGAGAAGGGAGATAAATTTTCAAGTCCAAATTCCAACCCTTTAAGCCATTTGTTCTAATTTAAAAATTAGGACAAGTATCTAAGTTGAGTAGCCTCTGAATGCATTAGATGATGTAATTCATGATATAAACCCCTTGGTTTGATTTGTATGTATTTTGGCTATGATGGATTTTTCGTATTTTTACCTTTGTGAGTCTTTGGAGTATTTTCTATTAATTAAGCCTAATTAAAAGATTTAATTAATGGTTTAATTAAATGCAAAATTAATATGGTATTTTATTATTTATTTTATTTAATTAATTGAGAAATTAATTAAATAAAATAATTAAATTGGAAGATAAAAGTTATAATATTAAATTTGGAATGTAACAGTATTTATTTTAATAATAATATATTTGGAGCTCATTTTTAAATAAATGACTAAATAATATTACTATTAAAGCTAATAAATATTTTAGCAATAAAGTTTTAGAAAATGAAATTTAAAAGTGGAAAATATATTTTAAATTATTAAAATATTTTAAATCTCATATGATTAAAATATAAATATATTAAGATTGAAAAGAGGAGATATTAAAGTTAGTGCATGAGACTTAATAAATTAATTAATTAATTAATTTGGAAAGAGTAAAGTAAATTGGAATTGTTGCTATTGCTTCCACAAATGTTATGAATGGTTTTATCTTTCATGTTTAAAAAAAAAAATTGTTTGGAAAACTTAGCAAAATTCTTTGGATCCCTTGGAGGGGCATTACACTGTGCACAGTCAAACTAGTGAACGTAGAATCGCTAATAGTCTGGGTATGATAAGCTGATACATAGATATAAAGGCAATAAAATTCAACACAAATATTGTCCAACAATAAGCCGATATGAAGGAACCTATGATGGAAACCCAGAGGAATAAAAATTATTGGCAGCAATATATTGCAACACCAGGTAACCTTGTATGATTCAAATTGCCTTTGAACTAACTCCAAGTCTCTAATGTTATTGCACCACACACAGATTGGGCTTATCCTACCTCTAAATTTGATATCATCATACAATCACATTGATCTTTATTAGCAGTATACAGGTTTCTCCAATAATTTCATCACAACATATAGGACAAGGGCTCTCTATCAAGACCTAAAGAATGTCAGAGCATTCAAAGTTGTGTATTCAGTTATGGTTTGGTATAGAGAGTACTCAATAGGAAAGAGACGAATTGGATTCAGGTGACTAAGATAGTTGAATTGTTAGAATTTTAGATTTCCATTAGAGGATCTGAGAGAAAGTCATCAAATCATCAATATGTATAGAGACTGTACAATCAATAAAGAAAATATGAATAATGATAATACTCTACAAAGGACAAATTCATAAGACCACCACCAATGAACAAAAAGGATACATCATAAAATAAATAAATACATATAAATTCAAAAGATTTTTGAAGGAAATTATAAATAAGAACTAAAAAGAGAAAAAAAGAAGAAGTCAGCATTGCTTGGGGACAAGCAAAATCAAGAAGGGGGGACTGTAATGAACCTGGATCAATGTAGATTTTTAATATATTAAATTTAATCTTTAAGAATTATTTAAATCAAATTGTATAAGTTAAGACAAATATTATTTTAATATGTTGATACTACTTTGAAATGTTTCAAATATTACTTTAATCATTTTTCCATTCCTTATGAACAAACATAACCTTAAATATATTATTAGTTCACAATACATTAATACATAAACCTTATTAATATTATAAATGTTATTTCATGAACCTAAACCTAATATAATTATTCAAACATCTTCTAATTCAAGAAATCCTAATTATTAATTATTATCATATTGGAACTTATACATAATTACCAAATTTTACTGTGTACATATGCCCAAGCTAAATATAATCTAATACTAATCGATGCAGATAGGGAAACTAAAATATAACTAAGTTATATTGAATAGACACAACGCAATTTGGTGACTGCCGAATGGCATATTAATACAATCTTAGGGTTAGGGCAAATGGAAAAAAAATAGGAAATAAGGAACGCATCAAGCTACTTAACCTATATCTCGCACTCAGGAGAAGAAGGAATGATATATAACAAACCCAACGTTGAATACATTATAAAATATTTCACATGTTGTGGATGGACACAAGGTATATATAATAATTTCAAAGACATCTGCAATCAACAAGCACCCTGTTCAACGAACAGTCATACTTACGGCAGCAACATTGGTATTATACCAAGGAGCACGAGTGCCATCATACTTCGCAAGGATACTGCAGATAGGACGCGGTAGGAGTATAGGTACAATCGATCCTCTACACCTTATAATTAACAAATTCCATAATGTTAAAAGATAAATATAATCACATAAGCTATCTTTGTTGAATCATATCACATGACATTAGCAATAAACTATGCGTATTGTGTATTGCGAATTATGAACATTGGGATCCAGTTTAAAACCATTTCTATCGTAATTTGAAATAAATAAGTATTCCGCATGGAAATGAAAATACATATTAAAAGGTATTATATATATATATATATATATATATATATATATATATATATATATATATATATAATGATGAAATATGTTCGATTAGATAACAATACATAACTTATTAACAAATTATGTGCAATCAAAGGATATTGGTATCGTACACTAATATATATATCATAAAGGCTTGAATAACATTATGAAGTATTTTTGAATCATAGTGTGAAAGGATTGTATCTTTCTCTGAGCTATGAAATTCTGAGATATGGAGTTGGTGGGAGGAAAGGCGGAGTAATTTTGAGGACTTGTCGGATACACTTGGACCTTGTTTCACGCGCCTCTGCACCGTCATTCTACCATCTCAAAATAATCATAGTGAGGAAGAAAGATTGTCTGACACTATGAGAAGAAATCTTCTTTGAAATCCCTAAATTAGTATTAATGCTCAAACTCCTCAAACATCTCAATAGTAGAAAGGATCTTAGGCTGATTTAAATTGATAATTTCCTAATTTATACCTTAAATTGATTATCAGGTTAAAATTTTGAAAAAAGGGGTCATCACAAGTGCTTGAAGGGACAATTGACATTCACACTCAAGGAGTGAGATAGGGAAGTTTAGAGACTAGGTGCAACAGAGACAATACCGGAGTAGATGGAGAGGGTTCATACATTGGGTCTGAAAATAGAGAATATGAGACTTATTTTGAGGGTAGGCAAGGAGGTTACATACTAGAGAGAGGCCTATGAGAGAGTTTTATTGAAGGATTAGAGGATTGGGAGTTTTAGAGAGAGATCCTACTATGGTAGACCATCAACAAGATCACCTAGAGAGAGTGGGGATGTAGCCTCTTGACTACCTAGGCCGAAGATAGTAAGATAGATAGAGAAATGCAAAGATAGTGGTGGAGTATAGAGTGCAAGACCAGCTATTTTTTGACATCGAGATCAACACATGGATTTTGGTGGCTTTTCTAGTTAGATATTTTGTACACTCTTTGGATAGAGACATTATATTTTATGGGCTATTTTTTTGAGACATTTTGTTATTATCATGTGATATCACCAACTATTGGATATTGTATATTATATTTTTTATCATACATGGACAATATAGGAATATGGTCATTGGACACTTATTATCTTGTTGATTATATGAAGTTTCTACGATGCTCATGTATGATGGATACTGACACATGATTATGCAGGATATGATATGATATGATATAATTTATTTGTAGCTATATAACTATTTCATGATGTTCTTGTTAGAAAGGCTAGGGTTGTAATTGTGCCAAAAGATCAACCTATCAATGCTTGATACAACCAATAATCTTATGGAACCACAAGATGCATTTAAGCCATGTGACAAATCCTATGAGGGACGTTGGCCCACTACCAAAAATCCCCCTCCTAGTACCAATTATTAGAAAGGATAGGGTGGTTGTTGCACAAAAAGATTGACCTATTAATACTCGATTCAACCAATAGTCTTACAAAACCATAAGAGGTGGTTAAGCCATGTCATGAATCCTATGATGGACATTGGCCCACTACCAACAATCCCTCTCCTAGTGTCACTTGTTGTGGCCTGCAAGATTTGAACATGTGACCAAGATCTGATACCAATTGTTAGAAAGGACAAAGTTGTCATTGCACCAAAAGATCAACATTTCAAAGCCCAATACAACCAATAATATTATTGAACAATAGGACCTAGTTAAGCCATGTCGTGGATCTTGCAAGGGACATTGGACCACTACCAATAGTTTTATGATGTGATGCATTATGTTATATGTTGTGATACTTTTATTTTCTTATGGTCTAGATGTAGTTATTATGGTAGATGAAAATGTGTTATGTATGGCTTATGTTATGTAATGTTTCTTGTGATGATGGATATATGACAAATTAATATAGTTTGTTTTACCATGTATGGATGCCTAAGATGACAAATATGTAAGGAAAAACAAGTAAAATAAATGATAATGATGACTTAATCTAAAATGAGAAATGGATATAAATAATGATAAAAGTTAAATTGACCCTCTAATTCTAAAATTCTATATGAAATGCAAATGTTTTATTTATGTCCAATAGCTTCAATTGGATAATAAAAATGTCTCACCCTAAAAGACCTAATGGAAGAGAAAGCCCTATAAGAATGGACCCATAATATATAAAAGGAACCACACACACAAATGAGATGAGTATGTATGGAATGAGAAATGTGGATAAATATGTAAATGCAACACTAAAATTCATATTCTCCATTTCTTTGTAACATCTTTATCCAAAGGAAACATGAATTTTTATCATCATTGATCTCTTTATTGTTGTAAGAGAATACAACCATCATGGTATAATTAAACTAGGATGACTAGAGAATTTCTTACATGGATTTTAATATTACAAGCTTGACAAGAATCTAGGTATAATTAAACTGAGATAATATGAGTTTCTCTTGCATGATCAACACACAATGAATATTTTCTAATTCATCTCATGAATAGATATTTAGATTTGAGGTATGTGTGGCACATTATAATCTAATAAATAGTGTGATGAATAAAGTTGTCACCAAGAAATTATCATCAGATATATGAAGGCATTTATGCACAAACACTCCAAAATAAAAGTTCAATCGATTGCAATAGAAAAATCCCAACAAACAATAAACAAAGAAAAATATCTTGTTCTATCTCAGCTATTCTAGTCACATGGTATATGAGAGTGATTAAATCATACCATTGAGACATCTTGGAATAACATAGGAACATGATAATAATGAAATAAAATTTATGAATTTATGTACTCTGATAATCAATCAAAATTGTCAACAAATGTACAAATCTCTTGCCAAATCTCTTGTTATGGTTTGATATGATTTTTTAGATTTTTGGGTAAGTTGAATTTTTGATGTATGTATTAGTTTGATTTATTATCCCAAATTATGAGTTGACCTTTGAATCCATTGATAAGTGCATTTTGATTTTTTCTTGTTATCTGAAGATTGTTAAAATAAAATCCCTATTGCATCCTCTTTTGAGCCATGACTTGTCAAAGATCCACTTCTAGAATTAGGTTGAGAACATGTCCCCAATTAGATATTGGACTAACTTATTATGAATGGAGAAAAACATGGAAAGAGACATTGATAAATATTCTAATCTAGACCAAGCTATGATGGAACTTCATTATGGACATACACAAGGTAGACCACATAGGTAACCAATTTATTATGGATATGTATAGGCAAGATGATGGATGTAGAGAAACTTAATTATGGATATAGATAATGCGATAAATAATTTAGAAGAATCCTAATAGATAGAAGAGCTAACTTGTCAAAAATGAGACTCGTTTCTAAGTTTTCACCACTTGCTTTGATTAAAAGGTCTTTTTTTTATATTCTTGAAATTTTTCATTTCTTTTAGTGTTTTTCATTCCTTGCACTAGGATTTTTAGAAATAAAACCTATTAAGGTGTATGTTGTAGATAGTTTGATCTAATATATCACCCTCAATATTTGATAATTGATATGCCTCAGATCCAAATACAATAGCAATCACAAAAGGACCTAGTCATTTTACCTCAAATTTGCCTTTCTTTTCTCTATATGATTGATTCTTTGGATTTTATCTTGGGACTAGGTCACCCACTTGTCTCTAGGTTTCACTTTATTGTTGAACTTATGGGACATACACTATTCATAATCTTTCAAATGGTCAAAGGCTTTTTGTCTCTTTTCATCTAGCAATTCCAATTCTTGTAATCCTTATACTTTATAGTCTTCATCTAGAATAAGATCTCTTAATGTCACTGTGAGAGATGGTAACTCAACCTTAAAAGGAAGTATGGCTTCTTTACCAAGAATAAGGAAATATGGAGTGGCTCTAGTAGGTGTGTAAATGGATGTACAATAAGCCTACAATGCTGGATTGAGTTGAACATGCTAGTCACGACCAATTTCATTAACAAACTTTTTAAAGATCTTGGCAAGGGTCTTATTAGATGCCTCAACTTGACCTTTTCCTTTTGGAAAATAAATGGAGGAGAAATGATGGATGATATTAAACTTATCACATAATTCTTTGATATCCTTATTTTGGAATTATTTTCCATGATCTGTGATTATGGATGTTAGAATACTATATCAATAGATGATATAGTTAAGGATGAACATGGAAACTTGTTTACCAGCAGTAGTTATGAGCAGAATGCCCTTAACCCATTTGGTAAAATATTCTATTGTAGTTATGATGAATCTATGACCATTAGAAAAAGATGGATGAGTTTCCCCAACGAGATCAAGTCCCCAGTGACCAAATGGACATATTGTTGTAAATGAATGAAGTTCTTGAGCTGGCACATGAATTAGATTCCCATATATTTGGTACTTTTTATGTTTTCTAGCATATTGAAAAGAAATAGACTCTATTGTAGGCCAATAATAACCCATACACATAAGGTTCTTAGCCAAAGAAGTACCACTCGAGTGTGATCCACATATACCCTCATGTACTTCTTGTAAAGTAGTTTGAGATTCATCATGTTCAAGATAGTATAAGAGAGTATCATCAAAACCTCATCAATACAAGCTATTAGTAATTAGTGTGTAATGAAATTTTTAGTGGAGAAAGTTTCACTTTTGGTTTTAGGATAGGCTAAGTGGTAAGATATCTAATTTTAGGTAGGCATAAAATTTTCTATAAATCAAGGAATCTTGACCCACCAGATGACATACAATTCTAGAATTAGGATCATCATATGAATGATAAGGCAAAGGTTCCACTAAGAACTCAAAAAAATCTTGTGTGTTTTCCATATTGAACAAAGAAGAACTTGTTCCCATAGTATGTAGAGCTTTATTACCATGTCAAAGAATATGCTCAAATGTGATCATTGTCAAATACTATTTGAAGTCATTTTCCATACACTTGTATGGTAATGTTTTATATTCATCATTAACTCGATTAATGATCAATTGAGAGTCTCCACAAATGTTCAACTCTGTTATTTTTCACTATACTGCCACTTTAAATTCTATTAGCAATGCTTCATATTTAGCCATGTTATTTGTACAAGGGAATAACAACTTGTAAGATTTAAGTATTTTGCATCCTTGTGGTGTAACAAATAATACTCCTACTCCTAAACTATTTTGGGTGTATGATCCATCAAAATATAATTTCCAAGTTTGTGTTGATAATTGCATGATTTCTACATCTGGGACTTCAACCTATATGGGATGTGCATCTACTAATGGTGCACCTTCAAATTAATCCATGATGAATTATCCCTTTTTGACCTTGTGATCCACATATTCAATTTCAAATTTACTTAGTACCATAACCCACTTTTCCAATCTACCTATTAATGTTGATTTACTAAGTAAATACTCCAAGAGATCAATCTTTGCAATTATCTTGAGTATATGAGATGACATGTATTGTCATAGTTTTTGTGAAGCAAAAACTATTGCAAGGCATTATCTGTCAATTGATGAATAGTTAAGCTCATATCCCACTAAGTGTGAATGATATAAAAAATAACCTTCTCTTTTCCTTCATGACCTTGTTGTGCCAATAAGACTCCCAAGGAATTTTGAGAAACTGATATATATAACAGGAATGGTTTTCCAAGAATATGTGAAATCAAATTTGGTAGATTTTTCAAGTATTGTTTTATTTTGTCAAAAATATTCTTCGCAAGTAGCATCCTAGTGAATGGTGCATTCATGTGTAAAAAATGTATGAAAGGATGACTCTTATGAGCCAACTACAAGACAAATCTTTTGGCTGAGTGCAACCATCCTTGTAATGATCTCAACTAACTTATATTTTTTGGTGGTGGAATCTCCATAATTGCATTAACTTTGATATAGTCAAACTCTATTTCTTTTTTAGAAACTATGTATCCCAACAATTTTGTAGATGTAATGCCAAAAGAACATTTATTGAGATTCATTCTGACCTTGTATTTCTCCAACCTAGTAAATATCTTGTCCAACATGTAAAAATGATATTTCCTTGTTTTTTTTATTTTAATGGGATATCATCAACATAATCTTCCATTATAATATTCATCATGTCATGGAAATTTATAGTCATAGCACTCTAGTATGTAGCACTTGCATTTTTGTGACCAAAACGCATGACATTCCAGCAATAAGTACCCAAGAACATGTGAAGGTAGTCTTTTCTTTATCTTATGGTGCAATATTTATTTGTTTATAACCCAAGAATCCATCCATTATAGACAACATTTCATGTCTGGCCATAAGTTCTATAATGATGCCAGTGTTAGCAAGTGAAAATCATCTTTTGGAAAATCTTTGTTGAGATCTCTAAAATTGGTGCATACACTAATAGACTTGTTTAGTTTTGAAACATGAACAATATTTGATATCCACTCTTCATAATCAGTTACTCTGATAAAGCCTACATCCAATAATTTCTTCAACTTAGTTTGGGCTAAAAGTGGTACATGTGGGTGCATCTTTCTGAGTTTTTGTTTTATTGGTTGGACTCTTGGAGATATATAAAAATGATGCATTATAAGATTTGGATCCAAACCCAACATATCATAATATAACCATGCAAAATCACTTTTTTTATATATGAAAAAATGTAGAAACTCATCTCTTTCTAATTCTAAAAAAGATGGGACTACCTTTAGGATGCGCTAAGATTCTTCAATACTAATGTTGATATGGATTATTGGTTCAATGACTATTTTTTATTACTCTTGATATAAATAATCAAGAAGTGTGTAAACCCTTTAATCTTTAGGCACCTCAAAGAGGTTTTCACCCTTAGATACATCTTTTCTTTTTACTAATTTTGGATCTAATACTACCACAAAGTGATTTTCACCATTAGATCTATTGATTATTTTCATATTTTTATGACTAAAAGGATTGACATTCTCACCAAAATAAGCAATGTCATTGAGTTCAATAGGAAATCCTCTCTTATGATCTCCCCATGGTAAATGATTTTTGATCTCAAGATAATTTATAATTGCATCATCATTATGAAAAACATCAAGTTCAGGAATGTGAGGTGAAGCCTATTCTATAAGTTCAAGATGTAAAAGTGGCAAGGGATCATTTGGGTCATGTTCAAAGGTAGTAATGGTATTGATAGAAAATTTCTCAATATTTAGAAATGTATCGGCAAGGTCTATGTCCATACTCACATCTAAAATCTCTTGTTCATGATAAATCTCTTTTTCCTCACGATTATCATGGTTAGCACAATATGGGATTAACTCTAATGATTTTGACTATGAACTTTCCCCTTCATGGTATGAGTTAATATAAGTCTTAACAACATCTATTTTCTTATCTTCAGTGAGAATAGATAGATCATCCCATTCATAAACATTGGAATCATCTTCATCATAATCACTATCCTCTTTTTTATCTCAAATTTCATTGAGAAATTCAAGTTTAACATTTTTTTTCCCTTTTGCTTCACATACTTGATCTGGTCTATATCCTAATCCTATGGTATCTCTTTGATAATTTAGATTCTTCAAAATAGGTTGTAAGACATCTTCTCTTTGCAAACCAATAGGTCCACTTCCTTTGTATCCTATTTTTACCAAGATAACATATCCTTTTCCATAATGATCAGGAGATATGTTTTCATACTTGATAATATCTTATTTCTTCTCCTTATAGAGAAATTTCTCAAGATTTTTGTTATTGGCTTCATTTGTTAGAGTTTCCCCACTTATAAAAGTGCCAAAAATAGTGTTGCGAGGAGGTTCCAACTATTGTTTTGTAATCAAAGATCTTCCATATGATTCAAGAGATAGGGGCAATTTTGTAATACATTTTTTCCCCCAAGGTATACTCTCCCATGCTCAATTCTTTGACATAAATTATTAGGTCATAAGACTTCAAAGTAGAGGATACATTTTTGGGATCATGACTAAGAGATGTTAATATAATCTAATTGTACAATATTAGAGAATCTATTAATGGTTTCATTGTACTACAATACTAAAAAGGATTTTGATCCTCTTTGATTGCTATCTCTTGTCCATCATGAGGGAATTTCAAACATTAATAAATTTTTGAAGGAACCTTTTGCATAGAGTGAATCAAAGGATGACCCAAGAGAATGTTATATCTAGTTCCATATCAAGAACTTGACAAGTTACATCTTTGACCAAAGGACCAAATCTAATGAGTAACACAACTAATCCTTTAGATGCCCTTTCTTTCTCGTCATAATCTTTAATTATGATTTTTTGTTTTAAGATCTACAAAAATTTCAAAAAATCCTAGTGCAGGGACTATTTTTAGAGTACAAATATTCAAGCCAACTTCTCCATCTATAAGAACTCTTTTGATTGTTGTACTTTGTACAAGAACTTCAATATGGAGTGGAGCATTATGAGGTTGGTGAATGGAAAGATAATCATATTAAGTAAAAGATATAAAATGTGGTGTGGTCAAATGTCCCACCATATCTTGGAATCATCATGATCTAGATTAATAGATATTGTGGTTTCTAAGATATCTTTTTCAAGAATTTATCTATGTGATGTTGACAATGGTAAAAGCTCTAATATGGATATATAGGCTAGTATTCTCTTCAATTGATCTAAAAGGTTATATTTTTTGATGTCTCGAGTGTATACTTTGGTACATAGACAATTTTTTTTTGAGACATGGATGGTTTGGATAAGATACCTTTTAGTGTGAACTTAGTTTGATTTCTAGTGGTAACATTAACATGTTTGGATTCCTCCTCATAAAATATAATGATATTTGCATAATATTGAGAAGGATCACATTTAGATATATTGTTAATTTACTTTTAAGATGTTTCATTTTAACTAGCTTGATTGTCACTAATATTGTTGGAGGCGTATCCCTTCTCATGATCTAGAAGTGGATCTTTGAATGCAATATGTGTATTATTTGAGGTATGTCCATCAATGTTTACTTCACCACTCTCAACCAAATCTTGTATCACATTCTTTAACCTATGATAGTCATTTGTGTTATGCCCCTTGCCTCTATGGAATTCACAATAGTCATCATCATTCCACCGTGATGGTTTCACTTTTGGTTCATAATCTTTCACTTCCTTAAGTGTCATGAGTTTCCTAATGATTGACTTTGACAAAGGGCTACACCACCCTTATCAACTCACAACCAAAAACACAACAAGATGGAGAGAAAGAGAAGATAAAATACTTCATAAAGAATCCATTAATACTTGAGATTCATTACAATATTCTCCAAATGAGGCTCCAAATTCTTACAATATGAAAGAGCTTCCAAACCAAGAGCTTCCAACTAGCTTGAGCACCAAGAGCTTCTACAAGAAGAACTTCCCAACTAAGATCTTACACAATAAGATCCTTCACCTCTAAAGCTTCTATACAAGAAGAGATCACACCTTGAGAGCTTCACTACAAGAGCTTATACTTGAAGAGCTTACAATTGAAGAGCTTGATTACAAATGTTCATATGTCTTGCTTAAATAGGCACTTCCAACCCAAGACATTACAAACACAGCCAATGTGGGATAAAAGGTAAATACAAGTAACTTAAAAAATATATTAAATTTCCACCCAAATACAACTAAGCACCACCATGTGGACCAATTAGAAAATTGCATTTCCTTTTTGGATCATAACAAATATTAAATGCATGATTTAAGGAACTTTCCAAAAACTTCTAAGATGCCACCTACACACCTCAATAAATGGAATGCCAACTATTTCTCTATTTTCTATTTATGCCACCTATGTACCTTGAAAATAGAAATTTCTCTTTTCTCCTTTTTTCTATTTTTTTATTATTTTTCCTCTACTTTCTATCACTTTCTCTCTCCTCCAAATTCTTTTTAATGTTGATCACACCCCCTTTTTGATGATGCAAGATGCTCCTGCATCAAATACCCATGGTAGGAAAAAATTTGTGAATATGAATTGACAAAATGAAGTAGCCACTGCTGACATTTTTCTTCTTCTTCTTCTCTTCCAAGACCTAGCTGGAACAAGTATCTACTACTAATATATTTCCTTCTTCCTTTATTTCCAACACCTATCTAGAACAAGTTTTTTTTGCTAAAAATACTCCTCTACAATGAACTCTATCCAAGTATAACTCTCATTCTCTTCTAATCTTGTTGAATTAAATACACTTGTAGTAAACTTAGCAACACCATACCAATCTTCCTTTCTATAGCATACATCACTAACACAATCCTCATATAAAACATCATCATTATCTTTCAAATTCACCTCAAATGCAACATCCCATGATTCATAATAATTTACTTCTTTGACATATTCATCTTTGATTTATTCTTCCATGTCTTCAACAAGGAAAGTACCCACTTCACTTGTTTGACTTCCAACCAAGGAATTGTATGCATCCTCTACTATTGTAGTATTCAAATCATCTTCATCTACTTGTAGCTCACAAATTTTGTCCTCTTCATGCTCTTCATCTTCTCTTTCATCTTCTTCAACTTTAGGTTCACAAATATATGTAGCATCATCCTCTTGCTCTTCTTTTGTATTGTATGTTTGATACTCCACTAGATCTTTTCTTTCCCCATCCAAAGAATTATCATCTTCTCTTTTTTGATGGCATGCACTTCTCTTCCACAACTTAGCTTCTAATTCATTCACTTGCTTCTGCAAATCAAAGAATGCAACTCATAATGCCTCTTGATTTCTCGCTCTAATTTTCTCAAGTCTAGGAATCTTCAAAATTTATCCAATCACAAAATTCATATTTTTCTTTCTCTTCTCCATGATCAAGTCTTCCTAAGACAAATAATGTGCAACATAAGAACCTTATGTAAACTACCTCACAATTGGAAATTGGTCTACACAATCAAGAACTCTTTCTTGACAAACTTTACCCAACTCAAGGTCCTAGTGCAAACTGCCTCACGTTCAGTGATCTATCCACATGCTCTGGAACTCGAGCTCTGACACCATTTGATGAAGGGCCACACCACCCATATCAACTCACAACCAAAAACACAACAAGATGGATAAAAAGAGATGATAAAATACTTCATAAAACATCAATTAATACTTGAAATTCATTACAATATTCTCCAAATGAGAGAACTCCAAATTCTTACAATATGAGAGAGCTTCCAAAACGAAAGCTTATAAACCAAGAGCTTCCCACTAGCTCGAGCACCAAGAGCTTCTACAAGAATAACTTTCCAACTAAGATCTTACATATTAAGATCCTTCACCTCCAAAGCTTCTATAAAAAAAGAGTCACACCTTGAGAGCTTCACTATAAGAGCTTACACTTGAAGAGCTTGATTAAAAATGATCATATGCCTTGCTTAAATATTCACTTCCAACCCAAGACTTTACAAACACAACCAATGTGAGATAAAAGATAAATACAACTACCTTAAAATAAATATTAAATTCCCACCCAAATACCACCATGTGGACCAATTAGAAAATTACATTTTCTTTGTGGATCATAAAAAATATTAAATGTACCAAGTTCTTTCATGTGACTACCTTGAAGCATAGGATGGCTAATAGAATATCCAAACTCATGATGGCTGATGGTATGACTAATAATGAAGATGTCATTAAAAGGGAGGCCATGGTGTTCTTTGGTAGCTTGTTGTAGTGTGACCCAAACTTGAATATGGAAAAGCAACAAATGTTCTTGGACAATATTCCTTCCAATATTTCTGAAGCTCAGAACTCAATCTTGACTACCATTCCCTCTTTGGATGATATTTCTAAGGCTATTTTTTCTTTTGAGGGTGATAAGGCCCCTGGTCCTAATGGTTTTCCCCTCTTGTTCTTTCATAAATATTGGCATATCATTGGTCATGATGTTTTTAATGGTGTTAAAGAATTTTTTGGTTCAAGAAACATCCTTAGAGAATTAAATGGGACCTTCATTGCCCTTATTCTTAAGAATTCGGGTGTTCATAGTTTGGATCAATTTAGGCCTATCAGTTTATGCAATTCTTTTTATAAGATTATTTCCAAAGTTTTGACTCTCAGAATTCTCTCCATCCTTCCAGCTATTATTTCTAGTTAGCAAAATTGCTTTGTTCCTAGCAGTCAGATCTTGGATTCCATAATCACAGTTCATGAAAACATCCATTCTCTTGTGGCATCTAAGAAAGAAGGGTTTTTTCTTAAGCTTGATCTCTCTAAAGCGTATGATAGAGTTGACTGGAACTTCCTCCTTAGGTGTTTGGAAGTGTTTGGATTTAATAAGAGATTCAGGGATATTATCTTTATGCTTATCTCTTTGACTTCCTTTTCTGTACTGGTTAATGGTTCCCCTTCCTCCTTTTTTAAGGCTTCCAAGGGCCTTAGACAAGGAGACCCAATCTCTCCTATTCTTTTTATTATCTTGGCTGAATGCTTGGGAAGATTTATTAATAATATGGTTGTTAAAGGAGACTTTGTTGGTCTTAGCCCTTCCTCCTCTGCTCTTGTGTGCTTGCATCAGCAATTTGTGGATGATTCTATTTTCATGGGGGAGGATTCGGTGAGAAATGCTAGGAATATTAAGAAGGCTTTGACTGACTATGGAGATGCATCTGGCCAAATCATTAACCGGAATAAAAGTGTGATTTATTTTATTAATGTTGGTGAGGCTAGACAATTAAAGATTAAAAGGATTATTGGGTTCGAAAGTGGATCCTTGCCTGGAATTTATTTAGGGCTACCTTTGGGTTTATCTCCCCCTAATAATTTTTGGAATTATTTGATTGAAAAGATTCACTTGAAACTTGCTAGCTAGAAGGGATCCCTCCTTAGTCAGGTTGGGAAGGTAATTGTTTTGAAATCTATCCTCCAAAGTGTGCTACTCTATGCTTTGAGTGTCTTTGAAATCCCAAGAAAGTTTGCACTTGCTATTAAGAAAATACAGAAAAATTTCTTGTGGACAAGTATGGAGACTAAATAGAGACTTCCTCTTATTGCCTAAGAGAATGTTTACATTCCCAAGGGGAAGGGAGGGCTTGGGCTTCAGAGGATTTCTTTTATGAATGAACTTTTATTGGCTAAACTTCTTTGGAGATGGCATAAGGAAGAGGAGGAATGGAGGAATATTTGGGATTATAAATATAATTGAAATAACTTTGATTTTCAGCATCTCCTTCTTTTTTATTCAGATCAAGGGGGATCTCAGATTTGAAAGAATGCTCAGAAATTTAAACACATTTTAAGGAAAGGAGTCAAATGGAAGGCTGGAAATGGGTTGAAGATACTTTTTTGGGAAGATATTTGGATTTTTGGATTACCCCCTCTATGAGGATCCAAGATGGAATGTGTTTATGGAGCAGTGCAAGACTCAGTTTGATACTTTGGTTAGTGATTACTAGAAGAATGAATCATGGGTGAATCTTCTTAGCGTGGATTTGAATCTTGCTAAGCTTGCTAATTGCTTGAATGCTTATTGTTTGAACCATGAAGATGATGCTCTGATTTAGAAAAAGGATCCTAGTGGTGTGTACTCTACTTCGTCATCTTTTGCTAATTCTTTTGAAGATTATGAGGTTCCCTGCTGGGCAATGACTTGGGTAAAAGGTATGACTCCTAAAATTAATATCTTTTTTTGGATCCTTTTGCAAAACAAAATTTTAACCCTTGATAATCTCAAGAAGAGAGGATTTTTCATTGTTAATCGATGTGTTCTTTGTAAGAATGATAAGGAATTGGTGTATCATTTAATGCTACATTGCCCCTTTACTACTGAGGTTTGGGATAAAATTTGGGACTTAATGAATATGGACTAGGTCCCTCATGCTACTATCCAGTTGTTCTTTTTTTCTTAGAAATCTCCTTCTAAGAACCCTCTGATTATTAAATTGTGGGATTTTATACTTCCTTATCTTTTCTAGGGGGTTTGGAAAGAATGTAATGATAGGATCTTCAAAGGAGTGGAATCCAATTCTATTTAGGTTTTCCATAAAATCAAGGTCCTTCTGCATGAAAATATCAAAATTTGCGGTAAGTGATAGTAACCTTCTAATGATTGGGATGTGGTGGTGATGACTAATTGGAATATAAGGAGCCTAATTCTGGATGCAAAGGATCCTAACCCAAGGGAAACTGCTAGATGGGATTGTCCTCCAACTAATTGGTTTAAGTTAAACTTCGATCGAGCCTTGAAAGGGAATTCGGTCCTTGTTGGTTGTGGAGTGGTGATTAGGAATTCTAATGGTGATTTTTTTGGTGGTATGGCTATACCTTTGGGGTGTCAAACCAATCATGTTGTGGAAGCCTTAGCTGCTCTTTATGGTCTTATGTATTCCAAAGACCTGAATCTGGTAAATATTTGGACTGAAGGTGATTCCCTCAACATTATAAATTTCTTAAAGAAGATATATCCACCATCATGGAACATTAGTAACATTATATTTAAGGTTGGGGATATTATTAATTCTTTTCAAAATTGCATTATTTCTCATAATTATAGGGAAGCAAATGGCTTAGTCGATTGGGCTTCCAATGTGGTGTGTTATAATGATCAAAAAATCATATGGGATTCATATGCCACTTTACCTACTGATGGATGCGAGTTTGTCAAGCATGAAAAATGGAAATCCCAACAAACATCTTTTAATAATGACATTGTCAGGGAATTATGATTTTTACCTCTTTGTATTGAAGTGGGCTATTATTTTTGGAAATGTAGGCAGCTCACACAGATTATGGGTTACTTCTTTCTATCAATGTTTAGTTTGTGGTGATTCCAGGGTGATTGGGGTTCTTCAATGTGAGGAAACCAAAGCCTCATCTTGCAGAGAGTTTGGGGTTTCTCAGTCTAAGCAATTTAGGGTGTTTGTTGAAGAGATGGGGGGAAAGTGAAAATGAGTTGAACTGCCTAGTTGTGTGGAATGGAGAAATAAACCAGAGGTTTGGGATATTCTAAGGTGTGCCAATTTTACCAACTACATGGAGAGACTTAAAGGAAATCATCCTACTATCACACACCAATTTGTAAAATCTTGGAAGGATGGCTCAATTTTGGTCAGGAACCAGAGGATGGAGGTTACAGTTGAGACCATTGCGGAGGCTACTAGGTTGGATTTGGATGGGGTGAATTTCTAGGGAAAGGAATATTTTGGACAAGGCAATTGATGATTTTGTTGAGACCATCTGGTTAAGATAAACCATCTGGTTAAGATAGGTACTTCTTACTATAGTGCCTGCCCTCGTTCACATCTTTTCTGGACATATTGTTGTTGTTATTATCAGACTATGATAGACTAGTTTTATGTTGATGGATTAGTGGTTTTGTTTTGAGACTATCAGACATTATGTTATGGATTCAGTGGTTATATGATGAGATCATTTAGACTTTACATTTCATGTATGCATGATGATCATTATATTGCTTTTAGTTATTATTGATGATTAGTTAGATGGTTTATTACCTCATGTGTTTTATTATGGATACTTACCCCATACTTGCATGTGTATGGTGTGTGTTTTTTCTTATTGTATGGCATTTCTGATATGGTTAAGGAAGGGAGTCGTAGTCACCTGCTTAGTCAGGATCTACACGATGCACCACTTCCTTCCATTATCTGTTTAGCTTAGCATTATATATATATTGTATGTACATGCATGGTTTTTCTGCAGGTTGAAGGTACCAGGTATCGACTTCCTTGAATTGCTAGGATGAGCGTACCCTATTATACTATCTCAATAATAAGAGAAGGGAGATAAATTCTCAAGTCCAAATCCCAAACCCTTAAGCCAATTGTCCTAGTCAGGTAGGACAAGTATCTGGATATTGTACCCACCGAATGTGTCGGAGGACATAATTCATGATTTCTAACCCTTTAGACTGATTTTGTGTGAATTGCTCTATGATGGGTTTTCATATTTTATCTTGGAGGTCTATGGTGAATTTTCTATTAATTAAGTCTTAATAAATAGATTTAATTAATTAATTAATTAATTGAGAAAATTAATATAAAATATCATGATCTTTGACATTTTGATTATAATTAATTAAATGAGAATTAATTGAGGTAAAAGAATTAAATAAAAGAAAATTAGAAAATTAAAATTAATAATAATAAAATAATAATAAAGTAATAAATAAATAATAATAATAAAAGTTATAAAAATTAAAATGAAAGTTATAAAAATTTTAATAGAAATTATATAAAAAGTAAATTGGAGTTATAAGCTTCCATGGGAGTTAACGCACCCTTTTCATTTCTCATATGTCAACAACACGAGGGTTAGTGCATCAATTAAGCACATGGTGTCTACAACCCTATGACTCATCTAGAAGGTTGGAAAAGACACATGCTTAGTTGGTGACACCTTCTAGCTATTTCTAGAAGCATTCTAGGTGTTTCCTGAGTGCTTTTTATATTCAGGCATTCCTAGAAGCTTAGACATAGCTTTTGGAGAGCAATTGGAGCATTGGAGGACTCGAGAACTCTGAAGAAGGGAGGAGCTTGCTCTACGGGTTTTCTGAGGAAGAGCGAATTAGCATTAGAATCTGGGTAGATTCTTGTGATTTTAGTTATGCTATTTTTGCATCTTGCATTCCCTGTCTTCTTCGTGTCTTCCATATGTCTTCTGAAAATTTTTCCTATTTTAATTGTATGCATTCTCAATATGGGTAGTTACAATTATTTGAGATTTTTTTTTATGCATAAATTTGAAAAGCTCATGGGGCTAGGGTTTAAATTGTAGGAAAATCCATTAGATTAATATTTGGATAAATTTGAGATTAAAAGTTTATAGAAAAATTTTGAAAATTAGAATTTCTAAATAAACTGTGTATATACATGTTTATATTTTTGAATCTGCATACATACATACATACATACATACATACATACATACATACATATATATATATATATATATATATATATATATACATACATACATATGCTATGATGTTTTAAACTCTGCATGTATATATATATATATATATATATATACACATATACCTTCATGTATCTATATATATATATATATATATATATACATACATATGTATATATAATATTTATTTATTTAATTAAAAATTGTACATCATACCAGTAATCGAAAACGGTTTTGAAAAATGTTAAACTTCATTAAAATCAAAATCGCATACCCGAATGGAAAATCGCTTATGCGATTTTAAAAAAGAAAGTGAAATGCATTAAGGGGGGGGGGGACGAGACCCGCACCCCTATGCCCACTGTGGTCGTAGTGTACCGGTTGTCGCAGGTACTGCGACGGCAGGGGTACACAGTACCCGTTGACATCGCAGGCCCTGCGACCGCGGGGCCCTGCGTACCATCGGTGGTATGCACCGATGTATATATATGTATGTCGATTCAAATGAATTCAACTTTCATTATTGTTAAATTTCCATATGTTATATGGTATAAATCGAAAGTAATAATTCGATTTTATAAAATGCAATGATAATAATTATTTATATATTTATATATGTATGTATATATATTTAAATATAAATATATATATATGTATATATGTAATATGTAAATATGTTATTAATAAATTTAAATTATTATTATTTGATAAATGATTTATATTAAAGGTTCATTTTCATAATGGTGAACTCTTTAATAATTCTCAACTATTAAGATTTAATTGTTTTAAATTATTAAATAAAGTATATGAAATTTAATTGATAGTTTGGTGGCGGACGTTTTCAAACAAAGATTATAATTGAAAGATGGATTTTAAGGAAAAAATTTATTCATCCAAAATAATACATGTGTTAGGAAAATTGTATGTTCCTCCATTCATTCTCCAAACTTGGAAACATAAAACTTCTACATTTAAATTCAAACTTGTAAATTTAGCAAAACCAAAACATGTGTTTGCATTGTGTATTCTTTATGCTATTGTTTTGGGTTTTGGGTTGACTAGTGTTGACCAATTATAGGACATCTACCAGAGGCTTGGGGGTTATGTGATTGTGATGTTATGATGATGTTTTAATCTCGATCTTTATAAACCCAACCATGGTTATGTGATGGGATGCTCTATGTATTGGTTGTAATTACTGATTGTTATAGTTGGGATTCTTATGTATGAGACACTTGACTTAACCATTTTTGGTCATCGATCAGTTATCCTTGGTTATTTTTTAGTCACCATGATGAGACTGTAATGTGGATTTATTCTTGATGATGTCATGATGTGACATGTTTGACTCAACCATTTTTGGAGTCTTCGATCAGTATGATTGAGATATATTTTGGTTATTGAGAACCATTGGATACTTTTGATTATCAGTGAAACTTCAGTTGCCAATAGAGAACTGTTGTGATCATGATTTTCTATGGATGTTTTCTCATGGAGATTTGATGCTTTTATGCATATTTGATGATTTTATTATGGATTATCTTTTGTGATTTTGATGTTTTATGATTCCATGAGCTTAGGGTAGGATATTTGCATGTAGCGTCGGGAAGTGGCTTGGAATGGGGGCCAGGGCCCTAAGAGGCTGCTAGGGTAACTCATTGTAAGTTGGATTAATAAGTGATAACATTCACACCTAATACTAACTGAATGAACCTAAAAAGATAAGAGTTTTGGTTCTCGCTCATGCCTTGAGTGCTTGTACCGGCTAGGATGGGAGTAGAGAGAATGCATGGTTGCGACCTTGCATTCCATAGTATGCCTTGTTAGTATGAGAGGATACCAGTGGCCGCATGAGATCAATATGGACCCATGGAGTTTAGCTAATTTCTGGGGTAACTTTTACGGGATAAATGCGATGACACTTTCCTGCTTGCATAGTAGGTTCCTACATGTCATTGTGTGCCTCTGGGATTAGATGTCAGATTTTGTGTTTGGAACCTTTGAGTTAGTATACTTTTAGGATTCCTGGACTTATAGAGATTTGTGCTATGTGTTTTGGATAGCCTATTTGGGACTTGAGATTATCTCCTCAGCACGGTGGGAGTGGACCATTTAGGTACCACGCAGTCGGGTGGTAGTGTTTTTTCCACTCTTATCATTTGAGATTCATTGAGACATCTTCATGGATGCGTCCTTCATGATGGTGGATATGTATTCTTTCATTGATGATTAGCATATGTTAGATGATGTTATCTTATGCTTATATTTGCATGTTAGATTACTTTCTGCATATGATATAGTATATGTTAGGAGTGACATTCCTACTATGTTAATATCAATGATCTCTTTGGTGATTTGGAATGTTATGCACGGAGGGATGGCTAGGATCCACGATGTTCTAATGATGCTATTAACGGTTGGGAGGAACCGTTTACTTAGTTTATTATGTTTGATCTTTATGATGGTTATATCATGTGTAACATGTGATTATCTTTACTTTGATGTATCATGGATTGGAATAGGATGATGCACCTTATTCTACATATGTATATTCTTTTGAGCTTTTCATACCCTGTGACATGTATAGTGGATGATTGAGCAATTGAAATGTAATGTATAAACATGGGACTTATCATTATTATTTCATGTGGATGTTGTACTAGATGGATTCATATATGTTAGTTATTTTAGATGTAATTCATCATTAAGGGATCTTAAATAATGAAATCAGTTGTGTATGTTATGTTTACTTTCAGATGGACATTGCTATTGCTTCCATTATTGTGCATAAGTTATATGTGGTATTTACTTTCATGTTAAAAAAAAAATTGCTACCAAACTTAGTGAAATTCTAGGTTAATTCTTCGGATCCCTTAGCAGGGCATTACACTTAATTTAACTCGATTTCTATGTCTCGTCCGTGGTGGTTTATTTTCTTTGTCATTATGGAGTATTTAACTTTGGATGGTCAATATACCAAATTGTATGGTTATCACTTTGTGCTTGCAAACCATTTTTGACATAATATTAGGGTGAATTTTCCTTCCTACTTGTTGCAATCTCTTGCAATTTCTACTCAAGTCATTCAGTGTGACCCAACTGGGGAACATGTATGCCATGAAGGACTTATGGTTTTAATTATTAACATGCTCAAATCTAAAAAAATCCAGAAACCAAGGAATTTTAAAGTGGAAGATCAAGATATGGAAGGGAGTATTCAAGAAAAAGGCTATGACACTAATACAGAAGATGAGGCTGAAGGATGTTTGGCTAGCCCTAAAATTGGTTCCAGTGGTAGCAATAAGAAAAAGAAGAAGAATACTGAGAAGGAGGATTTTGATTGGGAGAGGGAAAGTGATTTTGTTGAAGAAATTGTTCACGAGCACATCAAAAATAGGGGAGGCAGTAAAGGTAAAGGTAAGGGTTGACTAGATGAGAGAGTGTCCATGCATTCTGATGATGAGCCTTTGGCTCATTTCCTAGAGAGGAAAAGGAAGCCTGTGCGGTATCAAGTCAATAAAAATGCTAAGAAAGTTAAAGATGATTTTGATGCTAATATTGATGAGCAAGGATCTAAATTTGAAGGGGGTAATAGTGGGTTAGGGTTTTCTAAAGGTATTTTTGGCAACCTGGGCTCTATTCGGAAGGACATAAGCATCTTAAAGCATAAAATGTTTTTGCTAAAAAATGAAATGGAACAATTTTCCAAAATGGTGAGAGGGGAAAGAACTCTAGGTCAGCATATTGACAATCTTTTGGAGGTCATAGGAAATGGTGAAGAAGTTAAAAATTTGATGCATAAGATTCCTATGTTGGAAGCTAAACAGAGGGTTATGGACAAGGATATTAGTAGTGTCTAGGGGAGGGTGTCAAAACTTGAATACAGACTGGGCAACATTCACAAACAGCTGAAGCAGATGGTGGAAAATGTTTCTACCTTCTTGAAGAAGAATGAGGTAGGTAAAGACCAGGATTCTCCCTTGTGGGTTGATTCTCAAGGACCAAGTATGCGTACCTAGGCCCATTCAAAGAAGATTGAGGAAACCAATAGGAAAGACAAGGTCAAAGCTAGTGCTGAAACCATGCATTCTCTGGTGGACCAGGCGGTGAATTTGATCAACACTCCTTAGCTAGTCGGTTGCTATTCCTTTGTTGGACTTTTGCTATTTTTTCCAACATTGTCCTCTGTGACCTCTTTTTTTTTTTTTTGAGGTCTATTTCATGCTTGGTCTTGGTTTCTTTTCTCTGTAGCTCTTTTCTCTTGCTTGTTTCCAGAACTATGTTGTTGTATAGGTTTTGGGTCCTTTAAAATCTACTTTTACTTAATGAAAATAAATATTAAATGCATGATTTAAGGAACTTTCCACAAACTTCTAAGATGTCACCTACACACCTCAATAAATGGAATGCCAATAATTTTTTTATTTTTCTATTTATGCCACCTATGCACCTTGAAAATAGAAATTCCTCTTTTCTCCTTTTTTCTATTTTTTTATTATTTTTCCTCTATTTTTTGTCACTTTCTCTCTCCTCTCTTTTTTTTTAAAAAAATGATCACACCCCCTTTTTGAACTTTCTCAAAGATGATTTGAGAGATTCACCTATAGGAGTGAGCGTTCTCTTCTTGGGTATGAAATATGCTCTTGTAAAAGACTGATTATTTCATTGATTTTTTGGTACATCTTGGGTATTTTGATTTGTTTGAGTAGTATGTTTGTTTTCCAAGTTCAATATTGGTTTTGATGTCTTGACATTTTGATTTTATACTACTCAATCACTCACATTATTCTTTTTTTTATTCCAATATGTGGATTCATCATTGTTGATATTGGAATTTTTGTTTTTTAAGATTTGAGTTATCATTATCTTTTGTGTGAAATTTGTGTTCTCCTTTTCAGACTACAACTTCTTCAATCTTTACACCATTTTCAATGAGATTTTAATTGAACTCTATAGCTCATGTTTAGTGTAAGATTTTGTATAAGGATTTCCATCTTTTCATGTTCAAGAATTATTCTCTTATATTTTGACAAAAGGTGATGTCATCTTTGTAAGAAGGTGAGAAATGGTTTTCCATTTGTTTGTTTGGTATTTCAAAGGTCTAGCATTGTCACTTCATGTCTAATATTGTAGGAATAATGTGATACAAACATATCAACTAGCTCATTAAAGGACTTGATACCTGGTGGTAACTTAGAAAACCATTCCATAGCTTAGCCTCCCAAACTTCATGGAAACATTCTCATAAGATATGTCTCATGATGAGCTACTTCAATGTAGGCATCACATAATTCTCTAACATGGTCTTGGGGGTCCGTATTTCCTTTGTATATGTACATATGTCTTATAAAGTATACCTCTTAGTTGAACATCTAGTTTGAATATCTTGGATTCACTATTGAAGCACTTGGATATGTTGTATTGGAGGATCTAATGATAATGTATGTCCATATAAGGTGTTTCCTTGAGTATTGATTCCTTAAGGATGTGGACCATAGGTGTTTATACCATGAATATTTTAACCTTGTTGATGAGGTCCTTGGGATGTTGAGCTTTATAATTGTAAAGGATCTTATTGAAAATATTGTGTAGGTATTAATTGGACATGACCTTGAGGAGAAACATGTTGAGGATAATTTTTTTGTGTAAATCCTTGTTGGTTCATCCCTAGTTGATAACATCCTTGATATGTTGAGCATCATTATTGGGGAGGACCTTGTAAGATTATATTATGTGGATTAGGACCTTGTTAGGTTACACCTTGTTGAAGTGAATCTTTTTGGGTATAACTTTGTTGAGGATGTCCTTATAAGGTTACATTTTGTGGACTAGGACGTTGTTGGGTTACACGTTATTGATGAGATTCTTGCAAAGATACATTTGTGGACTATGACTTTTTTTGAAATGAATCTAGTTGGGTATAACCTTGTTGAGGAGGTCCTTGTAAGGTTAGACCTTTTTGAGTATTATCTTGTTGGATTAACCCTCAAGATGTTGAGCCTAGCAAAGGACCTTGGGAAGATGGAAATTTTTGAATGGGTCCTTGTGAAGGTATAGTGTTTTTTGTAAAGGGGCACTTTGTGGTAAAGGACATTGTGAGGTTGAACCTTGTTGAAAAAGATCTTGTGGGTTTTACCTTTGTTGAGGAGGTCCTTGATCACCAGATGTGTTCCTAAGTTGATTGAGATCAAAATCAGTAGGAAGCTTTACATCTTGTTGTGCAAGTATCAATAAGTATCATTCTTTATCTAGGTCTAATACTTTTTCCATTGTATCTTCTAACCTAGGATCTTTCATGGCTTCCTTAATCTCACCTTTAGTTGGTTCATCCTCCATTGAGTATTGAAAAGACCTAACCATTTATTTGGGCAAGGATTCTCGTATGCATTTGTTTCTTCCATGTTGTTTTGTTGCTGTTAGGCTTTCAACTTTTGAGCTTTATTTTGAACTACCATAAAATTTCAAAGTGTAGATTTTGGTTGAATAATTTTCCAAAGTGTTAAAAATTTGGATGTAGACGATGAAACTTGAAGCTTATAGGAGATAGGTACTCTCTATGATGTTGACAAAGAGAGTTAAAGATGTCAATCTATGTAAGTTTCTAGGTAAAAGATGACAAATCTTGAAAAGGAAACTCACTAAGATGGAGTTGTCCAACACTAGAGATTGATGTTGGATATTTTTGGGATTTTTTATGGTAGACTAGAAGGATGTAAAAGGAAAATGATGTTTAAACTAGTATTTTTGCTATCTAAAGTTTTAATTATTTGTAAAACTAGAATGACAAACCAAATGGCTATCCAAAAGTGTTTCTTGTTTTTCTTGAAAAGGTCTCTAGATTCTCTCTGTCACATGTGCATATAAATGAATCCACAAACAAAATGAATCAATGCACATATATGAGTGATAAATGTGTAAAGATGAAAACTATAGATGCAAAATTACATGATGCAGATGGGCAAGATTAATAAGTAGAAGCACACAAACACAAATAATAATGTACTTTTTCAAAATGTAAGCACAACATTATATGATAAAAGAATTGGTTTTGAACATAAGTGCATGAATATGTAAAAAATGCATAATTCTGATGGAATTTAATAATTATTGTTTTGATTTTAAGGTTTTTCTAATTTTGTTTTTGTTTTCTCTAATTTTTGGCAAGAAAAATATAGACATGCATAAAATAGTATGAAAGATTCCCTAAAAGTGTTTCTAAAATATAATGCACTAACACACCAAGATCCTAAGGTTGACCAAGTTAGTATCTACTAAATTCCCACTTGGACTAGGTCCAACCATGCTAACCTAGTGTGTATATAATGGTAGCTTGGAGACAAATGCTCGCCCTTATAGTGCATTCACTTCTCGGTTACACCAAGCTATGAATTCTAAGGGTGATGATATCTCAAGAAATTGCTACCCCACGAAAAATCCATGAGAGGTGTGGGATGTCATTAGGGACCCTTAGCAAAAGTAGATAGAAGGTTTTTGGAAATCTAAAACAAAGTATTTAGTAAGTGCATCCATTTTTAAGGTAAATCTTTTGGTTGTTTTCATCATCATGACATAACAATAGTACAACCACTCCATCAAACTTTCATTCCAATGGATATTTATTTATAGTGGATCAGAAGAGTTTGGCATTAGCCCTTTACCACTTGGGTCATTCTCTCTCTCTAGCTCTGCTAAAGAAAATCTCAAGAGGTAGGCTAAAGAAAATCTCAAGAGGTAGGCCCTCTAAAGATTGGCACAAAGTTCTCTTATAGCCAAGATACACAAATTGAAAGGGAGAGGATACTTTTTGTACTAAAGTTGGGAAAACATAAAACGTAGCTATTCCATAAGACACAATTGACACAATGATCTATTCTAAGAAAGACACACAAAATTAAAAAGCATATCATATTTTAAGCCTAGATCAAGGTTATGGTTCTCATTTCACAACTCCTTTTAGAAACCTAAAAACATGGATTAACCAAATGTGTCTTTAAGGGGCTTTCCACAAAACATCCTGCAAAATAACCTATAGAACTACTAGAACAAACAACTCATTATGATGTTATAAATCTAAAATGAAACTAGAAAACTAATCTAAATCTAAATATTGAAACAAATACACAACTATGTAATGAAAAAATGCATTTATAGTGAACCAAAGCTCATATAACAAACATGAGCAGTAGAAATAGATGGAAGTGCAGAAAAAATGGATGCAAGTTTCTAGTGAATAAATGTGAGTTTCCAGTGGAAGAATGTGTTGGTATAGCAAACACATGCCAAAAAAGAATAGAAGTTGTAAAAAGACACAATGGATGCACTGAATGAATACAAGCATAGTAATATTGGATGACTTCATAGATATGTAGAATAAATACACTGAATCAACCTGTAAGTCACCTAGACAAGTAGAAACTAAAAATATATATCAATTTTTGGGGGCTAGGCCCATGATGAGTGCCAAAAATGTATGTAAAAATCAGTGACATTGCATAAATAATCAATCTAAACTAATAATGCATACCCAATGAAGGAAAACAATTCAAAGTAAGTTAAATATGAGACTTTTACCTTTCCTTACCAACTTTAACATGCCTCCATTGTCCTCCTAAGCTTGAGCATCTTGATTTTGTGGGCCCTTAGACTTTGATCAACTCTCTTCTTCAAGATGCTTCAAGGTTTTAGAGATTTATGAACTTCAATGGAAATCCTATACCAAATGTTCTTAGAATGCCCTATAATCTAGGTGCAATGATGAAGATAGATGGATGAGAAACTAAGATTGTAATGGAACCATGAGATGATTGGTGAACAACTATGGGTTTGATGGATAATTACTTGATTGCTAACTTGAATGCTCTTTGGTTTCTAATTCCAGTTCTAATTCCCTTGTTTGAGGATATGAGAGCTCCTTTTATAGGCTTTAGGAGGACCCTATCCTAGGTGGAAACATCTTATAGTAGAGAGATAACATAGGACACATGTTTTGAGTAACATTGATCATTTTTCGCAAATGTACTAATATTGCCAATGTGATTGATGTCTTCCAAATGCAGATTTGAAGACTCATAAATATGAGAGGAGGAGACATGTCTGATGAAGAGACATGCCTCTATAGTCAATCATCATTAATTAATATATTAATAATATATATAACCATATGTATAACTCATCTTTAAGCACATATGTAATATTAATATTATATTATTATATAATAGTATATAATATATAATAATATAATAATATAATAATATAATAATAAACAATGTATAATATATAATATATATTATATGACATAGATAAGATATTTATCTTAAAGATGATTTACCATCAACAAGGTATCTCATGATAAAATCAATCCAAAAGAAGCTACAACCTTAACACTACCTCTTAGCTAGGGAGGACTTATAGAACACATTATGCTCTCAAGAATAAGAAGAGATGTCATCTTAGTATGATATTGAATTCACTATGAAGCTAAATTGTTCACCTTTCATAACACACAATTGAAGAAATTTCCATAACTTTAAAAATACCACCTTAAGTGTGGTCTATAGTAGTAACTATGGTGTCTAAAAAGATTTGTCCCAAAGAACCATAACAAATTGGTTATCATGGTGTCTGGAAAAATCCAACCCAAAGAACCATGATAATAGGTCTACCATTTATAAGATAGCCACCTTATAATGGCTACCTTCTATCTGTTCATTATCATGATTTCCAACACTTTGGGACAATAATTTAATGAAGTTTGTCATAATAACAAGTCTACCATGTATAAGATCGTCATCTTATAATGATTACCTTCTATTATATATGTTAATGAAAGATCATCACCTTTCATTACATATTATATGTGATATAGTAACCACCATGAACCTAGTTAGAGGATGGTACAACGGCTTTCATCTCAATTCTCTCTTACATAAAAATGCATTACAAGGAATTTCACTTAGAAATTATCCTTATAGAGAAGATATCATCCACAAAAGATTGCACCTCAAAATTCTCCCTCTAAGAAATGATCCTGGGAATATAGATCCTGTAGTTACTTCCTTAGAATCTCTCTTCACCCAAGGATGCTTGTCAAACTCACTCTCAATCTAATATCAATCTTTTGATTTTCTACTGATAAGTCAATACTTTGTCATGATGCCCTCAAGAGTAGGCCCATCAAAATCACACAGTCACACACATGTATTTATATACTCCCTTTGAGTACCAATCTTCTAAGTTCCTTCATTGCCTTTAAAGAAGTCTCATACTCCCTCTTAATTTAGAAGAATTGTATAATCTCAATCATCAAAGATGTTTGTTTCAAGAGCCTCACTTTATCCATCTTGATCATCAAGGTCTTTGGAGATACTATCATTGAATTGAGTTTGCACAATATTTGGTATAATGTGTAAAGCACCAACCTTCTTTTCCTATAAGAACATACTCAAACATAAAGGAAAAGATCAAGGTAAATAACCCTTATAGTATGTATAGAATTACAAATAAGAGAGAGACTACAATGAGTAGATAAATGTAAAAGATAAGAATACTTAGATGCACATAAAGATTCAAAAATTATCTTCTTAGATTATTTGAGAATGGAACATCTCCCCTCTAAATAAGGTTCAAGTGGGAATGGAGCATTGACTATTGTTTCCTCCATAATGTAAAATTCCCACTCATTCTTATATTGTTCAACTATTTTGCATTAAATCAAATATGGATTCCTTTGGAATCATCTCTAATGTTGATTACACAAAATCTAAGATCTACCCCCTCTACAAGTAAGAGCTGATCCAAATATCTGATATAAAGAAATCCATATTTGTGCTCTCATGTTATGTATGTCCCAATGATTTCTTCCCAATCGAGACACTCTTTAATTTTTGGGTTGTCTATTCGATATGATTTTAGACAATGCTTGATGCACTTATTCAATTTGATTTGTGTTTCCCTTGTTATCCAAAATGAGCTGAAGATGTTGATGAGCTAGTTGGATAGTGGAAAAAATGAATACTATTATTTCCCCTAAAATGTATAATTTCCACTCATTTCATTTTATGGAGTTGGAAAATTTCTACCAAGTTTCTTTAGGAGTAAGCTTTTTAATCTATTTGTGATCTCAATGTATATGCACCCTATTAACAAAACATTGTTCAACTAAATCACATATTTCCTATCTCAACTACCACTATGATGACCCCTATCCTTAGTAATTTTTCTCTCAAAAGGTGGGCCCATAGTGCCTAGCACCTTTTGTATTAATTAAAATAAAATTTTCCCTCTCAATTTGTTTAGGGTGGTAGTTAATCTAAATATCTTGTTTTGATAGTAAATGTACATTCTTATTCATTGAATTTACATTCACATTTCATAGTTCCTTCCTCATTACTAAAATTATGCTATCAACACTAGAGAATCCATCTCAACATTGTTTTCTCCTCAATCATTATGATCGAGATCACCAAAGATTGACTGAATCATATCCTCTATCTCACTCTCTCTCTTTCAAGGTTGTCTCTAATGAAATGTCAAACTCCCTCTAAATCTCAATCTCCCTCTGCCTACAATAACATTCTCAGAGGAAGAGATCAAGGCATATAGCTCTCATAGTATATTTGAAATATAAATAAGAGAGAGACAAATATAATTCTCAAAATAAGCTCTTTCCAAAAGAATATAGATAAAATCTATACTTTAAATATATATAGATTTTTAATATCATCTTATCAATAACAATTATAAATTGTATCTTAATCATTTAAAAATATAATATATTAATGTATTGTGTTACCAATATACTTACAACATCTTTAAATGTACATACTAACATATCAAACATGTGTACCATATCAAGGACCCGTCGTTCTTTTTGTTTATAATTACCTTTATTAGGATGCTTGTATGATGGTCTCACCTTTCTTTTAAACTTCCTTATCAGGTACACCAACTCTTAATCACTCCTCAGTTATGACTTTGTTTGTTTGATATTAATAGATTGTCAAATATGTTGTACGATCTATACCTAATGCAAAAGTCCCTACCATGTGGGGTGTGTGACTAGGAAGGGTGCCATCTACGGTGCAACATATATGCACCATTATTCAATGGAAGTATAAAAGACTTCTACTATTTAACACTAGCTAAGGGTGAATATATGTTGCCCCATAGCCACTAGCACTAGGAAGAGCCTTTTTTATTCTTCCCTTAATACATGTTGACCAAGTCTTCACTCAGTACCATAAATCCATACAAATGTACATACATCCTTCCTCATAGATCATTTAATCCTTACATGATGATGTGGCTCATTTAAGTATTGAGTCAACATTGTCACCCTATGTTCTTATTTTGATTGTCTTTCTTGGGTATAATTTCCAAGAAAAGTTAAGTATTTGTCTTACAATCATGATGCTCACGTGGACTACGAATTTCCTTAGACTATTGATCGAAAGATGTCTTCCTTGGTCTTAGTCTTGCTAGGCTCTCCAAATGCTTGTAATTGACATCATGATCATTAAGATAATCACCAATTAAATAAGAATATAATAACAATAATAAAAGTATGTGTTGAATAATGGAAATGCTCATACACATTATTTAAAATAGAAAATGACCATAGTAATGTATTCCATTGAAGCTATACTAAGAAGATCTCTTCTTAGACTCTCATTTTCCAATATTGACTTAGTCAGATGCAACATAATCCCAATTTTTGTCTCCTATTGCTAACAACCTTAGTCATTTTTTTTTGAGATATCTTTCCTTTTTAACCATTCACTTGTTAGTGGGCCCATCAACACCTACAAGGCATGTAAAATTATGTTTCTCATATATCTTAATGAGTGAAGCCAAATGTAATCATTCGTGAGACATGTACAAACCTGGTGAAAATAACCATTGTAATGTATAGTGGGTGTCAAATATCTCCTTCAATGTATTCACCAAGAATAGTGATGGATGGGTGGTTTACGTATGGTTGGATGGTTTAGGTATCTTGGTTTACGTAAACTTGTGGGTCTATCATTGAATAGTGTCCGTGTTTCCTCCTATATAGCACCTTATTTCCCTTTATTTGTCTATCTTGGCACTGATCGTCTTTGCCTACTATGCAATGAGCATCATATTCTCTACCTGACCTATCCCAATCAAATTTCTAGTTCTCTTTTTTCGATTGTTCTTCTTATGTCTATATAAAATCTCTTGTTTGACCATCATAACCAATGCACGTAAATAGTAGTCATAGAAGATTGTTCAGAATATCATTACTATCATTTTTTTAAATCTATAACAATATAACTTGACTACATTTTTGTACAATAGCACAATGACTCTTCTCATTGGGTTGTAGACGAGAATTGATTCTTCACTATTGTCAGGTTGTCTACAAATCTTCATGAAGTGTAAGCTTCAATTATATTTGGTGATTCAATTTTTCAGAGTTATGTCTGTCGATAGCTAATTGTTGAATACAAAGTGATAGGGAAGCCGAATTAGTGTTCACAAGATAATTCTCTAGACATTCTGAATGAAAATTTGTGAGATTATTGAGTATTCATTCAGCCTATGTGAAGACTTGCACATAGTCTCTCATTAATACATTAAAATTGGAAACAAGCATTAGTCCTGTAAATATGGTTTCTCCAACATATGTCAAATCATAGTATTTTGTCCTTTTCTTTTACAATAGACTTATTTTCAACCTCGCTCTAATACCATGTTTAGTAACATGGATCATTTTTTGCAAATGTACTAACATTGCCAATGTGATTATTGTCTTCCAAATGAAGATTTGATGACTCATAAATATGAGAGGAGGAGACATGTCTCTATAGTTAATCATCATTAGTTAATAAATTAATAATATATAACCATATTTATAACTCATCTTTAAGGATATATGTAATATTAATATTCTATTATTATATAATAATATATAATATATTACTATATTATTATATAATGATATATAATGTATGATATATATTATATATTATATTACATATATAATATATATTTTATATATAAGATATTTATCTTAAAGATGAAATACCATCAGCAAGGTATCTCATGATAAAATCAATCCGACATAAGATACAACCTTAACAACATGGACGAGTGAGATTGAATTAGCTAAAGGAGTTGAGAGAAATACTAGGAAAATGATAGAAATGGTAGGAGGACTCCTGGACAAGTGTCTCATGTGTCACCTTTGACTTTTTCAAGTGGACCGGTTAACTCCTACAGAATAGAGGAAGTGGAAGAAGACTTTTTCACTTAGAGACATGTGTCCTAGAGAACATGTCACATAAGGCCACATACCCTTTTCTGGCCCCATAAAGCAAGACACATGGGTGAGGATAAATATGATTAATTAATAATTAATTAAAATTAGTTATTTTTGAAAATATGATGTGGCACATGATGGACTAAATAGGCAAACTAGAAGACTAGTCATTTAAGTGAGTGGATAATTAAGTAATTTTAATAAATCATTTAATAGGATTATTTGGAATACTTAAGATAGTGCAACTGACCTAGGTAAACTATCTTAATAAATTAAATAATTTGTTAATGCTAAAAGAAAAGTAATATTAATTAAATATAAAAATAGTTGATAATTGACAAAAAAAATTAACTAACTTAATAAATTAAATAACTTATTAAATAGCATAAAAAAATTAAATATTAAAATATTTAATTAATTGACTTGACAATTTTTAAGTGTGTACAACTATGTTCATGGAGACAATATACTTTCAAAGTGTTGATCACATGCAAAGTGTTGATTATATATTTCAATAGTTACTTTATGCACTAGTCCTCTCCTTATTATCTATTAACATGAGTATTATAATCACCTAATAATGGTCATCAAGACTATTAGTGTCATGCCCAAAATATGGGGCAAAAGCACACAAACAATTTTTTATTTTTTTAAAGATTAATAATCCATTATGTTAATACATGCTACACTAATTAGGTTATGGAAGGATGACATAGGATTAAAGTTAGTTTTGAATACATATCATTAAGATACAGAGTTGTCATCTCCACATACTATACGGGTTCGAACCCCTAAAGTCCTAATGATATGGGAACACTTAGTTTCGGTTGAATGAGTTGATCGATTAAACATCAGGTTCAAATTATAGAGGTACGACATCAAGTTTAAGATAGATTTTAGGGTTTCCAAGTTCTTAATCAACTATGATGCTATCCCTTTTATCACTATACTAGACCAACCCTTAGGAAAAACTAATTCTGCATTTAAAGGTTAATCTATCATAATGTACTAATACTTAATCTGGGTATTATCATAACTCTTTTTGAACTAATTAAAATATTAAAACATTTATCGTTAAACTATTTACAACATCTAACTCATCTTCTAGCATGACCCAACCCGTCATTTTTCGTTACCTAGTCAACTTTGAGTTATAACACTTCCTGATCCACTAACCACCTCTTACGTTTAAAATTCAAATGCAAAATATCCCAATACTATAATCATCACATAATTGTAAATCCCAACAAAAGACTAATAACATAAAATTTCCAACTAATCCATTTTCCATTTTATCCTTCACTTAACTACTAAGAATGTCATCTAACAATAACTAACACCATCATAATAACCCTAACCCTTAAAACAACTTTGATATTCTACACCAAAATAAATACTAACTATTGTTTTCAAAATAACAATAATAATCATTATTCACTAATATTAATATAATCTAAAATAACATTACTTCCCTGATCACGTTCTACTTCCAATCCTTTCAAATATTCATTAAAAATATATTAATTTAAAATTAACTAAAAAATACTGCATAAATACTAATTCTATTTATAGAAGTAAGTTAAATAATACCAACTTAAACTTCTTACTATACTACTATAATTAAAAATTAATTATAAATCTAATCACTAATATACTAACTAAAAACATACTAAAACACTAACATTTTTTAATAAAAAACCTTTATTAAATTCTAACATCTAAACATATTCTAACATTAAAAATTAACAACTAATTTTAACTTGGTAAAACTAATTAAAATCTAACACTATTTACTCTAACACAAAACCCCATGCAATCCTTACTAGCACTTAACTTAAAATAACTTACCATTTAACATCTCTAACATCTAACCCCTTACTCCTACTGATCCTTAATAACAACTAATTCTAAAACCAACATATAATACTAACTAAACACTTAACAAACAAATTAACCTTAACTTACTAACCAAGTCTACTAACACTTTATTATTATAACTCTTAAAACAAACACAAATTATAAAGCTAACTAAACATTAATCTCTACCCACCAAACACTACTTACCATCCCTAACCTTCCAATCAAAATCCAACTACCCCCTAAGCTCTATTAACTACCCCTAAGTCTACCTCCCACTTGACAAGTGGGTCATCCACTTTCTTGGGTGTTCTCCAAGGAGACTTCACATTGACCCATGTATTTGTACGTTGTCCCAGGCAGCATGACATCCTTTTAAACAAGGTATGTTGAGTAAGTTTGGGGGGAAAAGTTTTGTTGTTTAAACTTGCACACATTAAATGGTCTTCACACCGCTCTCTTCCCATCACTTCCTTAATGATGCATTTCCCAAAGTCAACACCCTGTCAGCATGGAAAGGTACGCATGGAGTTTCTTTTTTTAGATGCCATGTTTTGGCAATATAGTAGCAAGGGATATAGCCATAGGGATAAAGTTAATGTAAAACCTGATCCTTACTAAGTCAAATCAGCTAACCCCATGTTTGGACAATGTGTAATAAATCTTTTTGACTTGGTTGTCATCCCTTAACCTTGCACCTAGTGCTAGACACGTGGGGGGGGGGGGGGGGGTGGGGGTGGTGGTGTGGGTGGGGGATCTAGTTATGTTTTAGAAAGTTTCTTAGGTAGGGAGGGATAAGGTAGGAGTTTAATTTTATTCTTATTTTTATTTTTTTCAAATTTATTGTTTTTAAATTACCTAATTCTCTTTTAAAATAGTATCCCAAGATATTAAATGGAATTTAGAAGGAAATATACTATGTTCAAACAAAAGGATTTAATTTTTTTCGCCATACAAAGGTAGAGAGCATTTTTTGTCTAGAAGATAATTTTTTTTCAAAAGTCCCCTTTTTTCCTAAGTGTTAGATATCAATAAAATTAAGTTAACATGGCAAGTGGATTTTATTTTTTTCTAGGTTGAATTATAGCATAGAATTTGATGTAATGTTTAAACATTCAAATAGGACTATTTTACTTCCTAATAATTATGAAAATGCAAGATGAATACCATTTATATAATCAAATTTTCTCAACATGGTTTGAAATCAAATTGCATAACTTAAGTAAATTCATTGTATCTAATTACCAACAATCATACGAATATAAATTCAATTTAAAGAGTATCATAGGGAAGGTAAAACATCATTGCATCTATATACCGATAACATATGCATTTGAACTGAATTAAAAAAAATATCATATGCAAGGATAATACTCAATTTTATTTTTTTATCAACATACATGGGCTAGCCACTTCTCATTTATTTTATTGAATCACCTGATTCAGAGACTCCATTGGGAAAGAACTAAGGAAGAAAACCTGACATCATGGTTATTTTGAAAATAAGTTTAACAAAAAAAAAATTACAACAGGATCATTGTCCCAAGGAGAAATCTCTGAACACATTTGAATTGAAACATCAACTCTAAATTCCTACTTGGCTCCATAACGAGGGAGCCAGTATGAAAACTACAATATCATCAAGGTAACCATGAAGAAAATGAAACTGACCTGGAGATAAATAGATTTAACATGAAGACAAATTCAACCCATTTACTCCCATCCTAGGTTTGCACAATAGGTTCATTATCAAACCAAACTAGGGAGAAGGTGGATTTTTCCAAGTAGGAGAAGTTGATTGCAACACCATAACAGATGCCCTTTTGAGTTTAATATCACAAAAACTTCTATTCTTTCACAAATGCCCTTTCAAAGCTAATATCACAAGAACTTTTGTTCTTTCACTTCTCAATTTCCCAAAACACAAACATGGTTTGTATTGACAAGTAGGGGCCCATAACACCCTACTCTCTCCCTCTCCTTGTCATGAGGAGAGACTCTGCACTACCGAATTCCAACTGAAGCCCTCCTCCCACACATGGCCACTTATGCCCTATCTAAGGGTGAGTAATGCCAACACATCCCTCACAATTTCCCTCAAAAATAAAATGCAAAACACAAAGAAAAACATTTAAAGAAAACCCATTACAATTCCATCCCTAACATGTTCATCATACACATGAACATACATATGCAAAACCTACTTTAAGAAATGAAACACAACATGAAGACATGAAATTGAAGGATTCCTACCTCCACAAATGGTTATGGCAACTAAAATTTGAGAAGAGCTAGCCTTCCTTCTCCTTCAATCCTGACTTTTCTCTCTAACTCTAGAAGTTGGGTGAACAATCCTCCATCCTCAAATCTATTGCTAAATAGGTTCCTAACTCAACTACTTACAAAATGCAATAACTCCCCACTTGACCAAGGGATTCTAGAGTCTTCTAACTCAATCTTGTCACTAAGGAAAACTTCATGGTGGAGTTTAACTTATCAAACTCATGGTGAAGTTCCAATTTTTGCAATAAATCAAAAATGGGATATTTGGGTCATCACCAAAGTCAATAAAAGGGGCTAGAGTGGTGAAAAATGCCCCCAACCCATACATATACCCCCTAGGTACTTAGTTTGCATAATTTTTGGCCTCTAGGACTATTTAGGGACCTATTAAATTGCTTGAAAAATTTGGACTTTCTAAAACTCCTAAGAATGCAAATTTATCACTGAACTCTTATTATGGTACTTAATCCCAATTAATAACTAATTAGTATTAGGTCACTAACCTTGTCCAACTCAAATTTTTAGGTTACTCGGCTAAGCCTAATTAACATGTAGAAATGCATATACAAATCATGAGTGTCAAGTGACACTATAAGATCACTGCTATAAACATTAACACTTAACAATTACATAATAATACACATATTCAATTTACAATATGAATAAAATACAAAAAAATGGGGTTTGCATCTTTCATTAGACTCAACCTTGGTTTTCACAAATAATATATAGGGTCCAATTTTGATTCTTGATTAGATTTCCTAGCTAATAATCCTACACACTCGTTTCACACATCAGTAGCTTGAGAAAAATCACATGCATATATTCAAACTTATCTGGATAATAAAATTATTTATCTCATTTCTACTAATATATTTAATCATCAGTAATTACATAATCAATATAACATAACTTATTCATTAATTTAGATTAAAATACTAGAATAATCATTGTTAGGAATGCATTTATCTAAATATCATAAACATCACCAATAAGGAATACTAAACTATCTGAATGCATATAACCTAATTAGTAAGGTACCATAATCAACATCATCTTCATCAGGTGAAAACACCTTGTATCATCGTTAGTGCAAATTAATGTTCACACAATCGAGATAACATAGTAGTTCTCGAATCACTAAGTATTTAAAACATGAATGTATCAATTGATCTCATTTTTTGTTACAAAATCTAAAGCATACAACCCTATATGAATTTAATACATAAATTCATATTTGATAAGTACATACGAGAAGGGACCTTACAATTAGCCCCCTTAGCATTTTGGCTAAATTAATTAATCATTTTCCTAGGCCAAATTGACAAAAATCAATTAATTTGATAATAACCTGTAGTTTTGACTATGTGAGGCCTCGCCCCGACCCTTCATAGCCTTAGTTGTTATTTTATCATTTTGACACTCACGACTCGAGATGTCAAGACATTATCTGATACTTAGAACATATTATAATATTTCATGTTGTGTGATGTTATTTTTAGATATTTGATATCCGTTATTTAATGCTTTATGTATATGTATGTTGATGAATTAAGTAAAATGTAGGATTAACACATTAATTTTGGAATCTTTATGATGAAGGATATAAGTAGGATGCAAGAAATCCTGATTGATGTATGTTTCAATTTATGTGAATCTCTGATACGTATATATGTGCATGTGATTTTCAAGACTACTGATGTGTGCAATGAGTGTGCAGATATTTTAGCTGAGGAAACCGACAGAGGGACAGAACTGATCTCTATGTGTTAATTTTGAAAACCTTTTCATTCGTAATTCAAGTATTGTACTATGAGATGTATGTATTTTATTTCTATGTTCAGTGAATGTTAATGTTCGTAACTATGTTCTTTTAGTGTCGCTTGACACTTGTAAATTGGTTATGTTCTTCAGTATGCTGATTAGGGTTAGTTGTGTAACCTTTGGACCCAAGTTGGTTTAATTTAGTGTCAGTTTTCTAATTAGGTTCTTAATCGAGGTTAGTCATCCCTTAATCCGAATTAGTGTTTATTTGCAATGTTAGAGTAGTTAGAAGGTCCTATTTTATTCCTAGATTTTGTTTGGCTCTAAACCTTTTTCCTAAGGCTTATATCATGAAATTATTATACCCAAAGGGTATGGGTATGGGTTAGGGGTCTTTTCCAACCCCTAAGCCCCTTTTATTGACTTTTGAGGCCACTCAAAAAGTCTCATTTTTCCTTTGTGCGAAAATTGCAAGTGGTTATCTTGAGTCACCTCACCTCACCTCCACTTAGTGTTTAACCATAGTGTGGGTTGAGTTAGGAGCTTCTAGATTTGTAGGTGGGTGGGTGTAGTTATTGATCCTTTTGGGTGGTTGAGTTTGAAGCTTATTTAGAGGCCTTTCTTGGACTAGTTGAGGTTGTTACCCAATCTCTACATTTAGAGAGGAGTTCTTGAAGGTTGAAGCAAGGAAAGGGAAACTCTACTCAAACTTGTTCATTTCCATTACCTCTTTGGGAAGGTTGGAATTCTCATCTCCCTTGTTCAGTTTCCATGTTTGTTTCATGCTTATGCTACCTTGTTGTTGTTTTAATGTTTGTATGTTTTTGGCTATGTTGGGAAGCTTTGAAAACCATGTTATTTTGGATGATTTTCTTTCATGTTATGGTTGCAATTTTGAGATTTTTCTTGCATGGGTGTTTTGGTATTACTCACCCTTGGAGAGGGTAGAAGTGACCAATTTTGGGAAAGGTATGTTTAGTCGGACTCCAACCAGTGTAGAGTCTCTTCTTAGGAGGAGAAGAGTGAGAAAAGGTAGGGTGTTATGGGCCCCTACCTGTCAGCACAAACCTTGTATGATTATGGTATGTCGAAATGGAAGAACGGAAGTTCTTGGTATATAGCCCCGATTGGGCATCTGTTTGGTGTTGTGTTTGACTTCTCCTGGTTGGAAAAATCCACCTTTCCCTAGTTTTGATTTGTTGTGAATCCCTTTGTGAAAACCTTGTATGAATATGCATGTTCGAATTGTTTCTTGGTCATGCTTGTGGTCACCTGATCAGATTCTATTCCTTCCATGGTTCTAGAAATGTGTTGTAAAATTTGGTATGAATCCCTTGATGAGGGACATGAAGAAAATTCAATTATATTGTTAAATTTTGGGATTGATATCCTATGTAAATTTGGTATTTCAAACTTTTTTAGATTGGCAACGAAGCCGAGTTTTCTTCCTGATTCTTTCCCGGCTGAGCCCTTGAATCAGATTTGCCAATAAAATTGGTGTTTGAGTAAAATTGTATATCTTGTGATTTAATCGTAAATTTTAAATTGGATGGATGCACATCAAAATAGTAAGGAAATAATGTCAATTTAACTAGGTAAATTTCAAGTTTACTTCTATGTTGGAAACGAAAAATGATATCATGGATGTAGATTCAGTTTGATTGAGAAAATTATTAAGTTTTCCCTTATAAGATAAATATGATAATTTATGTTAAGGAAAGAAAAAAATGATTATAGTTAATAGTTCTATTTAGGATTTTTAGGAGATAAAATTTAATCATATATTTATAAGACATAAAATATTGTATCAATGTTTAAAGCTATTCAAAAATATATACTTAAAAAAACAATATTCATGCATGGCTTTGAAATCTATACTTAGAAAATTTTCAAAAAAATAAATGTTGCAAGAGAGTAAAACTCTCTGCCTTTTGTATGAGAGATTCAAATTAATTCTTTTGGTAACAGAGAACCAAAAGATTCTCTAAACAGATCCTTTTTGCTTATTGTAATATTAGTTTTTAAATTATTATCAATTATAAAATAAACATCTAGTAAATATAAATAACTAAAGTAATATTATGCTTATACCTAATATCCTAAATATCTATACTACCTATAAAACTTTAATCCATCAATGCCTTCCTTCTTTAGTGGACGTCAGTTTTGGAGGAAGGATTAAAAAAATGTTTTTTGATTTGTGCAAGTCAACAATGTACATGGGGGGGGTGACATCACCCTGTCCCCATGTCACATCCTCTTTTTCCTCTCAAATTTGGGCGCTTAAATTTGGAAGGGGAAAGCTTTAAGTTTGTTTTTATTAAAGTCTACCCAGCATTGAATGGAGGCCTGCGTCCTTTTTCCTTCACTTGGGCAGCGCGCTGTCCCAAGTGTAGCACTTGGGAAGCGCTACCCAAGGATGTAGGGATAGAATAGGAGTAGGGGGGGAAATAGAGTAGGATTTAGGTGATTGGTTAGGATAGTAAATTTTGTTTTATTTTAAATTAAGTTTGGTTAGTGTGTGTCAGTAATTTTAGTTTTTAATGAGCTTTTATAGTTAGTTTAATATTAAATTTAGATTTGTATTAGATATTTATTTTGTTTTAATATGAGTAGTGTTAAGTTTATTAGCAACTTAAAATGTAATTTAATTTAGTTTAGTATATTAGTTATAGTAATTTTATTACATTTTTTTGTATTAAGCATTGATAGTAGTTTTGTTATTAAGAGTTAGTTAGTCATAAATTTAGTTAAATTTCAATTTAGTTAAGTATAGTTTTAATTAATTTAGTTGTTTAATTATTTTAGAAAGTTCTAATTTAATGATTAGTTAAATTTAATTAACGTTATTAGATAGTAAGTATTTTATTTAAGTTATTTAGATTTTCGTTTTGTTTTGTCAAGTTAGTTATTCATTGTGTTGTTAATGGTTATTTGTTTAAAGTTAATTGTTTTAAATATTGATATATATTTAGCCAGGATTGTTTTAGTTAATATTTACTATTAAGTTAGTTTTAAATTTTATTAGTTAGAATTGTGTAAGTTTGTCATGATAGTAAAATTAATATAATTCTAAGTTAGTTTTATATTGATAATAAAATTTAGTTTTTTTTTTTTTTTTGAGTATTAAGTAGTCTTAATTTTAAAGGATAATTGTCTATTTAAAATAAGTTTTAATGTCGATGTTATTTGCTTAGTTGTTTCATTAAACTAATTTTGTAATCATCCTCATGTTTATAATCTTAAGACGTAATGTAGAGAACCTGTACTTGAAATGTTATCTCAATCATTTCATCTTAGAGCACTTTAATTAATAATTATAATTTTAAAAAAAGTGTGTGTGTTTTTGCTCCGTAGTTGGGCATGACAGACTATGCTATCCTAAGTTCATTATTTGATTAAAATAACATGTCCCCTTTTAATTAAATTAAAGCCCCCTTTCTTCTAAGCCACTCAATGTGCACACATAAAGCATTATTTCTATTTTTCAAATTAAAGGAAAAGACTCTTTTTGTCTCATATGCAAAGTCAACTATTTGTTTATTGGTTGACTTGTTTGTGCACATGGATCAACCTCATTTTCAAACTCCACCCTTGATCTTCCATCATCTTGATATATGAAGGAAAACAACCAAAATTATCACCTGGCTTGAACTTGCTTGATGTTTGGGTGGTTTTGTTAGTTTTTTAGTTGCTTCTTGTTGCTTATTGGTTCTTATAGGTCTATGACTATCTAACGGAGGTTTCTTTATAGTTTTTTGCTACTATTTTGGAACTAACTCATGGTATATTAACGAAAAAAAAGTATAAAACAAAATTTGACTTTTGATGGTTTTGTAGGATTTGGCCTTTTCTAAGTTGTTTTACGTATATATAAAATAACAAAAAAAAAACTATTTTTTTAAAAAAAAATTTCCCATAGTCAAGCTTTCATTTAGGATCGTAGACATCATAACTCATGCTAAGGTGTTAAAATTTTCATAACTCATGTTTTTTATATACTTTCAACACTCTAACTGGTGATTTTTGTAGGGAATGCATGTCAAGGAAAAAAAAATAGCAAAAAAGAATGTGTGTCAAAGCTTCAAATGCACAAGGGATACTATTATTTGCAAGGCTTCCCAATGCATAAAAATCAAACACTTTCTTATATTTATTTCATTCCATGTGCGGTATTCTACTAGTTACTTTCATTTCCTAGGCAAATTAAACTTGTGATTGAGATTCTTTGGTGATAGGAGAGTATTCTTTTCACCCTTGTGGTGAATCAGAAATCTTGACTCACCTTTGGACTTCAAAAGAAAGGGGGTAATTGAAACATCTTGGCATGTTTAGGGGAAATGATCAAGATAGGAGAGGAGAGTATGCTCTTCACCTACGAAATGAATCAAAAATCTTGACTCTTGAAAGTGAATCCAATATATTTCTAGTTAGCATCCTTTAGAGGGCCTGCTCTTGGGAAACCAAGAGGAACAACCCAAGTGGGGATAAGCAAACCCAACTATTTTGACCCACTATAATCTCAAGGCTATCGAGGACCCAAAACCTCAGTAGATGTAGCACTTGTCTTACCTAATGTGATTTCTTGTGGGATTGCGACCATGAGGAGATCACTAGGGAGGAATTCTTAAAGTACTCTTATAGTCATGAGATGGGTTACTCATCACAAGGTTAGGTATCCTGTATCAAGAGCAAGAGGAGTGTTATGAATAGAAATCCTTTCTAAACACCCTAGATTAGTAGCTACCTTATTTTTCCACTCAACTTCTTGGTGCAAGGATCGATCCTAGTGGATTACCCAAATCACCCCAAGATTTTACACTATCCATTTGTGTTCCCTTGGTTATGCTTATGGAATTTACATGACAAAGCCAATATCTCTTGTGGGAAACCACTTGGTGTGAGGCAAAGGAGCACTTAACATGGGCCAAGTTGTTCAGAAATGAACCATGACAATTAGGTAGAAATGTTTGGCAAGTGTTCTGGAATGTATTGACCCATGTAGACATTCTTTCACATCAAACATCTCATTAGCATGGTAGAAGGTTGTTCTAATATCACATATGCATGTTGGCAAGGTTTCTCTGTCCCTTGTTCAAGTGTTTGAGACATGATAAAAACACCCTTATTGTTTGCAAACCTTTTTTTTCATTGACACAAACTAAAATCTCACACCGTCTAATCTAAAAACTACCTGATTGTCAAATTGAAACATAAACTTTTGGGTCAATACTATCTTTTTTTCACAGCTCACTAGCAAACTATCGCATCCTTTATGGATAAATGTCATACAATACTTTTTGTCCAAAAAAGTATCACCTAGTTACTTTGACTAATATTTCCTACTTATACTAAGTTATGTCACATTGCTAAACAAAATTTTTCATACCAAGAAAAAGTGTTATCTTGTTACTATGAACAATATTGGACAATATTTTACATTCATTCTTATTAGATTTCCACAATCCATTGGAGTATAATTAGTGCTTCTGGATTTGATTGTGTCAAAATTTTTACATTGTAAAATTGTCACCTAAGTTACTGTATTGTCTCACCTGGTTGCTAAACTGGATTTCTCTTGTTCCAAACTTGTTCTTAGGTTTTCTAAAGTATCTATACTTGGTTTACTATGGTTCCTTGGATCTAAAGCTACATGTTAGAGTATGTTTTGCTAAAATGGCTACATTGACCTCTTGATTATCTTCCTTGATTGAAAGAGTCATTCACTTATCTTTACCTATCTATCTACTTGGATAGTTGGATATTTGGCTTCTTTCCTAACTCTTAAAATGAGTCAATCATGTCATAATTTTCTTGGACATGTTGTTTGACTAGTCATTCTCTCATTTCTACCCTCCATTTGATAAGTGAACACTCTACCTCCTATAGTTTGAACATCAAATTATCTTCTAGTTTCTTTCATGCTTGGCTTTTCATCTACAACTATAGGATCTAAATCTTCTGCTATCAAATTTCAACCAAGTCTAGATGATCCTAAGTTGCTTGAGCTCTTTAGGGAATTACAAACCCTACACACTCAATACAATAAACTTGAAGAGACATGTGACCCTTCTTACACTAGTCTCACTAAGGGCATGATAAAAACATATGCTAGATTTAAGAAAATGGTTGAGGAACAAACAAAATCATCAGATGATTCTCTTTCTAGTTCTCTATATGTACACAAGTCGATCTCTTTAAGGTCATCCTCTTCTTCTAGGTCTACATGCTCTACTTCAAGACATCAATTGTATTTGCCTACTAGATCTAAAAGCCTTTTTAAAGAGCTATAAAATTATACATCCTTGGAGCATACACAAAAATTTCATGACAAGCCTATCTTTGACCAATATGATGAAGACATGAAAGTTTGTTATTTTCTTGAGGAAAAACAAAAGGACTCTAGACATACTTTTGATAGAACTTTTACTCCCTTGGAAGATTCTTATGATGACACCTTAAAAACACTTATTGGCACCAAGCTCATCACATTTCCTAAGTATAGCTTATATGGAAACCCATTCTTGAATAACCATTATGCTTATCATCAACATAACTAGCATACTACATTAGATTGCATTGAGCTAAAACATAAAATCCAAGATTGTATTGATAATGTTATTGTTGATACCTCTAATGACTCATGTTGTGAGGCCTCACCCTAACCCGTCATAGCTTAGATATTTTACTAATATTTTGATCTTTAGGTCTTTGATATTTTGACAGTTATTCAAGACTTAGATGGATAGTGGATTGTTTTATCTATTGATTTTTATATTTTAGTAGTGTTTGCAATTATGATATGTACTAAGAATCTAATTCTATGTATGGGATGATCGAACACATATGGAAAAAACTTTATGACATAATAGAATTAGATTATAATGTGATGCAAAATTTTAATTCAATTATGATGATTTATGATATGCAGATAAATGATAATTTGATTATGAAGATTTATGATATGCAGATAAATGTTAAACTAATTATGATGACTTATGATATGCAGATAGATGTTAATTTGATTATGATGGTTTATTATTAGGAAAGGAAATTTAATTTGAATTATGGTTTATTATTATTAGATGATATTCTAACATCCGAAATAATTTATTTGAAATGATTAGGAAAGGAAATTTAATTTGAATTATGTTGCTAGGGATTTTGTAAAATTTGAAATTATATGCATTATGATATATATTTTATATGACCCCCTTGGACTACTGATGCTTGAGTTTAATGTGCAAGAAGTGGAACCATGGATATTCTTGGGGGAAACAAGTTCCAATCCTATGTGAACATAGTTTAACCAAGGAAAATCTTTGGAAGATTCAAAAGCGTCGTTGTGAAGGTATTTTTCTTCGTAATGTAAGTTTTCTTGTATGAGGAAATTTTTAATCATAAGATGCATTAGTGACATGTCATGGTGATGTGGAATGTGCTTTTATGTGTCACTTGACACTTGTGGATTTTGTGTGCAATGACATGTCATCTAGGGTTTTGGTTCATGGTGGTGTTTTACCCTAAAACTAATTACCTTGTTAATGAGTAAGTAAACCCACTTGACAAGGGGTAGGATGGATCACAATCAAAGGAAATTTGAATTTGGACTTGGCTAGGGTTTGAGGGGTCATTAGGTGGTCCCAAAGTGTCTTGTATATGAAAATAAGTTACCCATATGATAGCATATCATGTTAGGGACCTAATTTTGACCATGTGAGTGCTTAGACATCCTAGGGAGTCCCTTTACCTTTGCATTCTTCCATCAATTCGAAATTGGAGTTGTCACATGTGTTTTCTCCCATGTTTCCACTAAGTCAAATATAGAAAATTTAGATGGAGACAATTTTGTAAGAGGAAGTGGCTTGGTGTCTTTGCTAAAATAGTTAGTGAGAAGGCCTTATTAGAGAGTCTTGGACAAACTACTGGGGTGTTCACCCACTCTCTAAGTTTGGAGATAGTTAGGGTTTGGAGGGAGATTAAGGGAGCTCTACAACAAATATCATTGCCTTAGCTTGGACCAAGGTTGGTGTTTCAAACCATGTTCATTTTCTTTCTTTTAGTATTGCATAATTAATATGCAAGCATGGAGTATTTGTCATGGGATCATTGCAATGTATTCTGAATCTTGTATTGTAGGTTTTGGTATTGTGTTGTGATAGTGTGAATGTGTATTTTGTTCATATAAATTTCTTGGCTTTCCTTCTTGATTTTCTTATTTTGATTTGAATGTTGAATGTGATCATGGGTGTGAAGGCTTCACTCACCCTTGGGAGGGAAGTGAGAAGTCTTGGGTGAAGGGGTTAGTTGGGCTCAATAATGTAGTAGAGAGCCTCTTCTCTTGGAGATAAGGGGGTAAGATTTCATGGAGTATGGCCTCCATTGAAGCTATCGTCTTGATATTGTGATTTGGAGGTGATAAGTGGGAATGTGAATTTAGGGGTGATAAGTAGAATATATGGAGAGAAGTATGGATGATGCAAGCCTTGTAGAGCCATGGTGAAATTCAATGTGTGTGAATTGTATTGACATGGAAAATCTCCTCCTTGAAGAGCCCACCTTCACCCAATGTTTTATGATTCTAATGGTGAATCAATGTGCAAGCCATGGAAGGGATTGTTTGGTGTTATGTGGTGTGTTTCATGCATTAGTAAGTGATGAGTGTGTGTATCCCATTTGGACCTTGTTTCTCCTACTCAATGGGCAGCTTCATAGAAGCCTAGGATGGGAGGTGAGCCTCCATGGTTCCTAGTTTGTGTGTGTGTGTAGGTTTTGTGAAGATGAATTCCTTGAAGATATTAGGGTTTCACCCTTAACAAAGTTGAAAAACAAAGTGTGTAATGAAATACCAATGTTCCATGTCATCTCAAATGTGTTGTGATATCAAGTCTCCATTGTTATTTCATTGTGATGTAAAAGAGATTTGTTTATCATTATATATTGATGAAATGGTGTAAGGATAGATTCAGAAATTGTATATAGTTACTTGTAAGGAAACATTCATTGTAAGTTTTTACATCATGTAGTTTAATGTAATATGGAGAATCATGTAAATGAGACACTTCTTCTTATAGATCAATCAGTGGAAATATTTCATAATGGTTATGTTTCTTTGATATAGTTGATTTAAATCAAAACATAGATAATTGCATTGTAATTTTATATGTTATGTATTCAATTCAATGAAGAAAGTTATCACATTTGATAGTTTATTTTATGTGTTACAAAATTCAAAATTATTGTTGCATGTAAATTTGTAGAATATGACTCATAAAGTTTTAAAAGTCAATAAGGCCATATACTACCATAGAATATACAAGAAGATGCATTAATTAGTATGTTAAGATTAACATTTAACTTAATACCTAAAACAATCTCATGTCACAAAACATTTTAGCAAGGAGGAATGGGTAGAAATCATAGTATAAGACTTCATAAAATAAATAGACCTGTATGTGCATAAATTACTCTATGGATTTTGTATGGGAGAGGCAAATAAGTCTCCTCCCTATTACAGACTAATATTTTAATCTAGGGAATATCCCTGGAATCTCCCAAAAAGGTTTCATGAAGGTAAACCCCCTAACCAAGGAAAAATAAATTAACTTAAGCTAAAACAAATGCACCATAGGTCCATGATGGGATAGGAGGATGGAAAAATAAATAAATAAATAACAAAAAAATATAAAACCTAACACTTGAACCAATCCCACAAACAAAGAAAATACATATATAAATTTATACCAAACTTAAGTATTGGTGAATCCATCTTGCCTAGGCATCACCCTAATACCATTTTCAAACAAAAAGTTTACATGGAAAGAAAGTACTATGGTCCCCACTAGGTGAGTTGTCTTTGTCTCACCTTGAGCATAGGAAAAGGGTAATGATGGTGACCCTTAGACATGACTTCAAACTTGCTTTCCCCTTCCTAGGCGCCTAGCATATTTGGAATTGTGCAAAATTAAATTTTGACTTTCTTCAACCACATCATGCCTAGAAAAGGGGGAGTTAGGCATTTGGAAAGTGGGAGAAGGATCAAGTATTGGGAACATGACCATGTTAGATTATGACATCTTGGGATCAATGTGACTAGTCCTTGCAAATAGGTGCTTGGTGGAGGAGTTAATAACATCATTGCTAAATCCCTTGGAGGGAGAGATAAGGGAACATGAGACTAAGGTAGGACTTAGGAAATTTTCTTGGAGAAAATGAAAGGTTTAAACAATGATTAAGTTAGCATAAGGGAAGTTTATGGGGTCAGTTTTAATGCTTTGGAAAAAGGAAGGGTCTTAGTAGCATAAGGGAAGTGTAGATTGTAAGTTAGAGTGAGGGTACTATTAAAGTTAGTTTGTTTCTACTTTCATATTTATGTATTGAAAAAAAAATGTATGTTAAAAAATGGAAGTATTATAATGGTGGGGAAATGTATTTAATCAGTTGGTATTATTAGGATATCTAGGGAAGTTATTATTAAAGGATTTGTGGAATGTTGGTGGTGTAATATTCTATGCTAGTAGTTGGCATGTCTAATAAACTCAATATTTGGGTGTATTAAAGCATACCATAGATTAATAGACTTTTTAGTGAATAGACATAGAACTGTAGGATTTAATTAGTAGTATGAAGGAATTATAAATAAATAAATAAATTATTAATATAAAATTAAATACAATATTAATAATTAATCTAAGGACCTAGTTAGTAGTACCTGATTAGCAATTTACCAATATGATCGAAGTTGAAAAGGATAATATGAAAGAAGTTCTTTAAAGGGGATGTATATATAAATGGAATGGAAAGATAAATGGTCAAGGCACATAAAAGGTTTGCAAATCGTATTCTGCATTCACAACCATTGAATCATTGTAACTACATGGATACGAAAAGTGTACTTCACTTGCATAGACGAAGTGTCTTAATTGGGGTATAGAAGGTGAAAATTCAAAATAATAACATCATTTAACTCTATCGTTATAACTTGGAATTTCAACCCATGATAGAAAACAAGGTGGCCTCTCATGGAAAAACTTGAAGCCCAAATTTTGTATGAAACAAATTCCTTTTCACCAACTAAAATATATCATCTCTAAACTCAATGATTGAATTAGTAACTTTCTAACATCCTTGTGGAAACATGAATTGTTATTAAGACACCTCATAGTTAGATAGAATGTATGTAACAAGTATAGTTCTATACACATTACCTTTAGGTTACCTTTTTAAAAAAAAATTGGTTGTGGTTCACCTCGTTAAATTGACGGCATGACACATGTGATGAGGATACTTTTCTTGAGAAAGATAATGTTGAAAAACTTTTTCTAGTGATGGCCTTCTTGACACCTTTACTTCTCCTAGCACTTCAAAGCTTTCTAACATTCCTCCATCAAATAAACAACCTAATGTTTTTCATCTACACTATGCCTATCCTCAAGGGCTACCTCTACAAGAAACTCAAGCTAACCTTCACTTGGATGCAAACCTTTTCATTGGACCTTCATAAAATTCTATGCCTACTATTCCTACTCCGACTAGTCCTTCATTACCTCTTCAAGGTCCTATCATGAAATCATACTTTCTTCCTTGTCCTTAGAAGTGGCTCCATGTCAATAGGACTCTCAAAAAGAAAAAGCTATAAATGTCAAGAAAGATCAAAATCAAGCACCCTTTCATCTCTTTCAAGAATTTTCCCCTCCATATTCTATATCTTATCCACCTTCTAAATATGATGAAGAAACTACTTCCACCATTTCCCTTGATCTTACTGAAAATTATGAGAAAATTTTTCTTTGTATGCTATCCAAAGCTACTTGTCAAGATCAAAGTGTCACCTCATGTTCTACTTCTCCATATCTACTTAAAAATTATGCTCAAGCTTCAAATGATCCTATCGAAGGCATTGCTCCTATTAAACCTACTCATGAGTCTATTGATGGCCTTGGTTATATATCTCACTCTAAAGATGTTAATATCACTACTTACTATCCTTTTGCATCTCCAAAATCTATCCTTGGTCCTTATCCATCTAAGCTAACACCTTCAAAACTTCCTTCCATATCAAGACCTTATGTTCCTTCATCTCCATTTTCTACTTCTAGCTCATCACCCATTTCTCCTATCTTAGCATTTTCCACCTCTCCTCTTACACATGAAGATACACATACTTGAACTCTTCACATTCACCTTTCCATCTAAACCAGTCATATTGGCCTTATTCATCCACAAGTCCCAAGTATTTTGGAAGCAATTTGGATGATCAACTCAAACACAAATGCATGAATCCATCTTCAAAAGTTCACTATGTCTCCTCTAATCGACATGTGAATACTAAATAAGAAAATGTGCAAAATAGACCACAAAGGTCCACTACTCAAAGGGCTAAACCAAAGAAAGTATGGGTTCCTAAATCCATTACTAAAGAAATGTGCTCTAAAATATCCAAGGAAGACTCTAAATCTACATGGATTCCCAAGTCTTTCTTAAAGGAACTGAATATTGAAAATACTTCAAAGTTGACATTCAAGCTTCCAAAAGCTTCCACTTCATCTTCTTCTAAACATATTCATAACAATCTTTTGAAGCCTTCTATTTCATTTTCCTCCAAAATTACTCTGCTACTTCATGCATCTCAACCTCAGGTTATTTCATTCATAACTTCTCAATCATTCCATTACTCTTTGAGGTGTGTGTCTTTGATGACCTTTCCCTCTTTCACACCTACACTTCTAAAATCTTTTGAAGCATACACTTTCCTATTATCCATCCTCCATCTATCTATTTAAAACCTACAACCTTGTCCTCCATCTATCTCTCTTCTTCCTACAATCTCCCTTCCATTACCCTATCAACATCTTTGAGCATACCTTTCTATGGTTTTTTTTATCATGACTTATCTTTCCTATAATAGTTCTAACTTTTTTTTTTTTAAGATCGGAGTCTTTCTAAAAGTTCCCAAAAAAATTGAAAAAATTGAAAAAAAAATGAAATTGTTCCTTGGTGAAAACAACTTCTTGTGGCACCTTGGTAGCAAAAGTAAAGAGAAATAAAATTCATCCTATGGTGAAAACTACTTCTTGTGGCACCTTGGATAAGTACCATGATGAAAACTTGGCAAACAAGTGTCATGTGTAATTCTTCCATCATCCATCTATCCCATCTTCTCTCTTTGAGCTTGGCATTGTTGAGATATCCAAGCGCATTGGCTATCTTATCTATCACTCACCCCATCCTTCTCATTCTCTCATATTGTTCATATCTAAATGTATCCCTATTGTTATCTTATCGATATCATATCCACTTGAACCCCTTGGTCTTGATCACAATAAAGAAAAATATAGTGCTTAGGCCTCTTCACATGGCTACTCTTTTAGACTACTTGCTTTCATAATGTATTTCTTATTATCTTCCACTTCTTATCCTATACACTATCTTTCTAATTTTTTCCATTGCTTATCAAACACATGATTCATATGGCTATCTTTCCCTAGCTTGGGTACTCTTGAGGAGTCAACTCCTTGAGGATCACTTTCACTTGCTTCATACTCCTTTTTTATCCATCTCTACTTATCTACCATCTCACTACTCCATCTTGTCCTATACCTTGCTAGACATTGGGAGAAAATAATGTGATCTTGCTTGAGAGCAATTAATCTCTAAGTCATTCTAAAAAATCCTAAAAACTATATATCATGCTGAAAAAAACCTTTAAATAAAACATCCTAAAAAAAATGAGCATCTTAGTCAAAGCCTATTCTTGAATACTTTGATGTATTGCCAAAAATAACAGAAAGGTTCCTTGCACCTTTGTCTATCAAGATTATTGTACACTCATTTCCCATCTACTTTACTATTATATCTTGTCTTGCCTAGCTTGGAATTAACTCTTGTCATAGTCTAGGGGGCATAGTTTGTTTAGCTTATCAAGAATATTCTTACAAAAGGATATTTTTCTTTAATAGTATCTTCCAAAATAGTATTTCTCAACACTACACCTCAACTTGACATCAAGTTTTCCTTAATACTTTTTAGATAGTTTACCTATGGTCTCTTATGTCATGATATTTCTCACTATCGGAATCAACTCTTGAAGAAATGGCCAAGTGACTTACACACACGCACCTAAAAATTTAACCAACTAAGCTATGATGAACTTTAACTACTATTGTGTGATGTCTATGACAATTTCCTTGCTATGTGTTCCCTCCCTGATAGTCTTTCGAGGATGTCATGAGCTAGAAGACTGGGGGCATGGGGCATGTTTCCTTGCTTTTTGTTTGTGGGTATACTTTGTTCATATTTAGTGTTTAAATCATTCATGCTTGTCTTATTTGACACTTTGACTCACAAACATGTCATCCTTGACCATTTTTGCAAGATCGCACTTAGGGGTTATCCTGGTGCTTATGCCTTGATACAGGTGTAATCTTGTTATACTAAACTTAGGGAATCTAATTGTGAATCTACCTTGACTTTCATGTCTTTGTTTCTTAGATTTGGTTTCCACATTCCTATCTAATATCAATCATATTCATATCCTCATAGTTACACTAGTGATGGTTGTATGATCTCATGATGTCCCTAATAAATGCTCAATGATGAAATTAGAGTCTAAATCCTATGTTTTTCTTGTTGGTAAACCACTTTGCATATTAGTTTTCATTTTAGGTTCATTTTCTATCTTAGTCTTTCATTCTTGCATATGCGGATAGCTCTCTCTTCATCTTTTTCAAACATGTTAGCTAATTGCTTTCATATCTTCTTCACTTTCTTCTTTGTCATGTTTTTTCACCATCTTGACCTTTTGCCTCATCTCTTTGCTATCCTATCATCACATTTATATAAATTTTTGACCTCTTACATAATTTCAATGCCTTGGATCCATTTTTCAGGATCAAAATCAAAATCCAAGTTCATCTTGATAGTCAAAATTGCATTTTAAAATTCTACCTTCTGCTATGCACTTAGTTGACCCCTTGAGGTTTGATCTCTAAATCTTCATTGGGGCATCTTCATTTTTTTCATTTCTTATTCATTTCTACTTTACTTATCTACTTTAATTCACATTCTCATATATAAAATTACACTTCTACTCGATTTGACCTAATTTTCATACTTTATCCTTCATTGTCAACTCTAGTCAAATTGGGGCATTCTATCATTTCCTTATGGTCACTCTTTGGTTCTAATCATCTATCTTTCATCATGGCCTTTGCTATATCTTGATTTACTCATATCAATCTCATTTCTACATCTCCCTTACCTCATTTCGATTGCAATCCCGAGGGGGCAGAAATACTCTATCATCGCTTGTTACAGCTATCTATTTCTTAGGAGCATATGTTTGATCTTTTTCATTTTCTCTTGATCTATTTTCTTTTCTTGTTGTTAATTTTCTTCTTGAGTTTTGACATTGTATCTTTCCTAATTTTTCAATATTATCGCTATTAGGATGTGCATTCAAGATTTGCTATCTTTTTCTACATTTCATTCTTTGGAATCAAATATCTCCATTGCCACCTTCTTGGATTCTATTTTCTTTGACGTAAAGTGTTCCCAAATTGATCATGCATTAGTTAAAGAGGGAAAAATTCAATCACCTAAAAGTGGTCATCTACAATATTAGCCCCCTTCTCAACATTTTGGCTAAATTAATTAATCATTTGCCTAGGCCAAATTGCTAAAAATCAATTAATTTGATTTGTTAGCTATAGTTTTGAATATGCTATCCTAAGTTCATTATTTGATTAAAAGAACATGTTCCCTATTAATTAAATAAAATCCCCCTTTCTTCTAACCCACTCAATGTGCACACATAAAGCATTATTTCTATTTTACAAATTAAAGGAAAAGACTTTTTTTGTCTCATATGCAAAGTCAACTATTTTTTTATTGGTTGACTTGTGTGTGCACATGGATCAACTTTATTTTCAAACTCCACCCTTGATCTTCCATCATCTTGATCTTGATCTCCATCATCTATATGAATTTAAAAGAGAGAGAGCTTTCCCCATCAAAGGAGCCATGCTCTTGAGTATTGTTATGCTGCACGTTTATCATTCTAATTCTTGAGAGCATTTGTGGAGAACTTCCATTTCTTGTCTAAATTCTCTCATATCATAGCATTTTAGATTAGAATCATGTTGAATGTTAGTTTAGCTTTGCTTTTGTAACAATCTATCTCACATAGCATAACTAGGTTGGTCTATAACACTCTCATTCTTGTTAACATATTTGCATTTTTCATAGTCATACTAGTTTAGTCTACATTTGCATTGCATTCTTGAGGAATTCTTTATGGAAATTTTCATTCTTGCATCTTGTCTCTAAGAGAACCTCTCGTTGTATGGTTCACTAGAAAGAAGAGTATATCTAAGGCTTAGCTAAGAGCCTTCTTATTCTATAAACATACTCTCTTGCACTCCATGGATAGGGAGCTCTAAGTCGGCATTTAAGCATTTTGAACTCATGGATAAGATTTTTAACTTTACAAGAACAACCCACTAGTAACTTTGAGTTGAATTGTCAAAATTGGATGTCAAAAAAGAACAAAATCTAAAAGTAGTAACAAAAATTTACTGGCTATCTCCTAGTTTTCTTGTGTTAACTATAAACTATATATAGGTTTTCCTAGTTCTAGTATCAAGAAAAAAAGGATCTACATTTTTGCAAACCATTGGCTTAACTCCCAAGTAACCCAGATTGAGCATCTATAGATTAATATCTAGGCTGTAGGTTTTCAAACCAGTAACTAGGCCAAAAAAATTGTTCATCAACACATTTTGTTCACTCTCACTTATTCAAATTCATCTCTGATAATATGTTTACCTTTAATGCATACCCGAATAATAACATTTTTAACATAAAAATTCCTCTACCATTTTCTATTTTTTGTAACTAATTGGGATAGTTATCAATATATTATTTTCCTCTAAAGCTTCTAATTCCAATCACAATCTATACATCTTCAATAATGCTTTGTGTATACCAAAAATGTGACAGTTTCAAGAATAACCATGAAAGAAAGCATCTCAAGAGGTGGCTTGTAGCTCTCTATCTATGATGTGCAAAGGTGCAAATAGTATGGTGGCTCTCAAATGAGCCTATCTATACAACCCTTGCAAGGTGTGCCATAGAATAAGATATTCAAAGATGGGAACAAGAGTGCTAGCATCCAAGAATCACAATGCAAGTGCAAATGCAATGCAAGCTATACTAACATGAAATGCAAGATGCAAGCTAAGTTAATCAAAATTGCATGAAGATTTACAAGCCTTCCTACTTAAGCTATGTGAACAACTCTAGAGCACAAACAAATCTAAGCTAAGAATTACATAATGCAAGTAGAAAGAGAGTTAAGATAAAAATGCAAGAGTGCAAGAATTATCCAAGTCTTCAAATCTCCAGAAGCACCTAGAAATCTTGCAACATAATGTTAGTATAAAGAATGAGATTAGAGAATGAGGAGAGAGCTCTCCCTTTTAAAGATAAATGGACAATAGAGATTAAGGGGGAAAAAAAGGTACAATCAAGGGTGGAGACTGCATCTTTAGTGATCCATGTGCACAAGAATCCAACCTAATCAAGTTCAATAATGGGATTTAAGAGGAAAAAATATGTGTGGAGGAGAATCAAAGTTATTTTGAAAATAGAAGATTCCTCTCACATATAAAATTATGCATTCATGTGTAGAAAAAATGCCTTTTCCTCTTATTTTTAAAATAGGAATAATGCTTCATGTGTGCACACTTAGGATATGTGGGACTTGGGGAATTTTATTTAATTAAAAGGGAGCAATCTCTTTCAATTAAATAAAGACTTAGGATAAGGTGGTAAAACTATAGGTCATAATCGAATAAATAGAAAAGTAATGATTTGATCAAGAATAAGCAATAGATAAATTAAGCAAAAATTGTTAGAAAGGGGCTCATTATCTATATGACCATTTTTGGGTGATTATATTTTTCCCTCTCTGACTAACATATGACTAATTTGGGAACACATTACATGAAAGAATGAAGAAGCTAAGAAAGCAGTAGATAGATAGATTTTTCTTTAAAGAGAAAAGCACATAGATATAGTAGATCCTAAATGCATAGTTAGTTAGCAACAAAACTAAGAATTAGGGAGAGAAATACATAATATCAATATCCAAGATGAGCACTGATATGTCAAGCCAAGTATCCAAAGAAAGAATATGAATACATAGCCATCATAGAAAAAGAAATTTGCAACAATGATAGAATATTCCTAGCCCCTCAGGATTGAAATAAAAATGAGATAGAGGAGATGTAAAAATGATCTAGATTTGATTAAATCAAGATAAAATATCGGTCATGATAATAGATAAATGATTAAGGCCAAAGGGTGACCACCAAGCAATAAAGAAATTCCCTAGTTTGACTGAGTTTGACAAAGAAGATAAAGCATGAGCATTTGGTCAAAACATAAGGAAAGATGAAATAAAATGAATGAGAAGAGTGAAAGAGCGTAGAAATGGTGAGAAAATGATGAATGCCCCAACAAGATATGGAGATTAAGCCTCAGAAAGTCAGCCAATTGCACAGAAGAAACAATAATCTTAAAATGCAATTTTAACCAGCAAGATAAATCCAAATTTCAATTTCAATCCCAAAAATAGATCCAAGACATCAAATTTAGGCAAGGGTTCCATTTTGTGAAAATATAATGATTTAAAAATGCTATATAAGGGGTCCAAAAATCATGATAAAATTAACCTTTGTGATGAAAGGAAAAGAAAGAAGATGAGATAAAAATATAAACAAATGATGAAGACATGATCGAGAAGAATCAAGAAGATGAATGCAGTTAGCTAACTGTCTACGAAAGATAAATAAGACTCTTTCAACATTTAAATGCAAAACTAAGATAAAAATGAACCCTAGAATACAAGCTAGTATGTAAATGTGCAATTGCAAGGGTTATATAAGTAGGTCCTAGTTTTTAAAATTAAGACTTATTAAAGGCATCAAAAGATCATACAATCATCACTAACATCAACTACAAGAATCCATGCCAAGCACATCATGTAAATATTAGATCATGTAGAGTTATAGTGAGTGTTGAGTCACTCAAGTGCTTTAGATGTTGAGTGACACACTTTTGACATATTTGTTTATAATGGCACAAACAACTATGTAACCCATTTTTTAGCCAAATTAAGGATGAATTATGATATTTTGGAGATAAGGATGAATATCTAGTTGGATTCCCTAAGCAATTACATGTAGCCAATCAAAAAATGGGAAGGATTAAGAGGAAAAATGGATGAATCTTAGTCGTAGATTCATACCTAACTCTAAGCCACCAAAGTCTTCTTGAGGAGGATGAAACCCTAAACTCTCCATAATGAATGTGTAAAGAGTGTTGAATGAGTGAAGAGGATAGTTTGCATGCACAAACAGAGCATTCATGGTGACTTAGAAGTTATGAAGTGAAACCACATTGCAAAATCAGTTAGAGTAGAATAGAGGATAGAGAAAAGGATATAGCAAAGAGACATATGATCAAGAAGGATCAAGAAAACATTGTTTAGAGGTGATCTATTATTAGGCAAGCAAGTGCCAACTGTAGGATCTATGCTAAGACATTATAACAAGTGAATTCGATCAAATCTCTTAACAAAGTAGTCTTAACAGGTTGTATGAAATCCTTTAATAGGGTACTTACTTAGTTGTAAGTAAAATTCCTTTAACCAGGTACACTTCTAACAGGGTGTTGAAATCCTCTAACAAGGTGAGACCTAACAGTCTTTGTAAGCCTTTAACAGGGTAGACCTTTCATAGGGTAGATCAAGTTTCATGGTCAAAATATTGTAATCTTCATTAGATACACTTTATTGCTGTAGTAGTGAAGATTTTTGGGTGTCATCTCCACCCCAATTTTTACCTTCTCACTTGGAGGGTTTTTGGGTAATCATATCTTTTGTTATGTGTGTGAATGCTTACATGTTTACATGATTTAGATGTATATGCTTTACATGTTATTTCAATTTACTCATTGAATGCATGAGATAGATATGTGGTAAAAAATTTATGGGTCCAAGTTTAAACTACTAATTCACCACCCCCCCCCCCCCCCAAGAAGTTTACCTTTCCTATTGTATTTCCAACACCCAACATATGCATCAAAGACATAGAGGTCAAGATGAAAATGTAGCTAGATTCCCTAAGTTTAGTGTAGCAAGAGTATGCTTCCATCAAGACACAAAATGTTTAGATGGCCATAAGAATACATTTGCATGGAAAAAACAAGGATGATACTTTGTAGATCCTAAGTTTTAGGTGGGACAAGCAAGATGCTCAAGACACCTAATATTGACAAGGTATACCCATAGGTAGAAAGAAAAAGAAAACATGCCCCATTCCCCTAGTCTTCTAGTCCATGACATCCTCGAGAGACCATTAGGGATGAAAAACTCTTAAGAGAAACCAGCACAAAAAAAACACAAAGTATAATAACTCAACAAGTCTTAGCCAATTTGAGTGTTTATGTACATGTGTGGAAGTCACATAACTATCTCTTTACGAATCAAGTATGCCAATTAGAAGTATCACAACATCCTAGATTGCAGTCAAAGTATCTAATAAGTGTTAAGAAATACTCAATATCAAGGAAAGTGTTGAAATAATTTTTTTAGAGAGGTTCCAAAGAAACCTAACAAAACAAGGAGACCCTAATAACCAATCTTGTTCGCACCCCCTAGATATAGACATGACTTAGTTCCAAGCTACGCAAGGAAAAGTAATGTGAGATGAATGGTTTATGAGTACAAAGTGAGATGATGATAGATATAGGTGCAAGGGTCTCAAGTAATGCCTATTTCTAGGTTTTCACCACTTGGTAACATTTACTAGCTCTTAAGTGAATTTGAATAAAAAATTTCTTGTGTCTAGCAAGGTGTAGGGTATGATAGAGTAGCAAGATGATAGATAAGATGAATAAGAAAGAATGCATGAAGCAAGTGAATGCAATCCTCAAGGACTAGCTCCTTAATAGTTCTCAAGCTATGGAAAATAACTATATGAAGTAGGTTTTGGACAAGAAAAGAAAGAAAAGAAAGGAGATAGCATGTAGGATAAGTAGTCAAAGACAGTAATGAGAAAGAATATAGGATAAGAAATGGAAGAAAATAATAAAGATAGCATATAGGATAATCAATGGAAGCCAATAAGAAAGATAGAATATAGGATAAATAGTGGAAGTTAATAAGAAAGATATCATAAAAGTGTATAATCTAAAAGAGTAGACATGTCAAGAGTCTTATGAGAACCATATTTTTCTATGTATGATCAAGACCAAGTGGTCAATTGGATAGGAAAATGAAAAGGATAAAATGCTAAGAATGAAGCTCATTATAGAGGCTATGAGTGAATGATTTGAGATAAGAAGGATTGTGATAGGGTAAGAAATAGATAAGATAGGCTATGCTCATGGATAGCTCAATATTGTCAAGATCAAAGGTGAAAAGGGTATGGATGGGTGATGGAATAAATATGCATAGTTCTTGTTTTCCATGTTTCCATCATGATACTTACCCAAAGCACCACAAGAAGTGGTTTTCACCATAGGAAGAATTTATTTCTCTTTAATTTTTCTACCAAGGTGCCTATTATCAGCATTTAACCAAGGAACATTTTATTTAATTTTAAATACATTTTTATTTTTCTAAATTTTGTAGAAATAAGTCAAGATTTTTCAAGTTAGATAGTACTCCTATTGAAAATATAAGTCATGATAAGCCAAGACCATAGAAAAGTATACTCAAACATGCTAATAAGGTGATGGAAAGGAGGTGATAGTAGAAAGAGCATATGGAGGATAAGATTTCATTCTTTGGATGAGATAAATGGTATGGAAGGATATGAGGAGGAAGGATAGTAAGTACACATAAGATAGTCTATAGAATATTGAAAGGATTGCATAAGTGTAGTTGAGAAAGTAGGCAATATCAACATTGACGGACACCTTGAAGAGTGGTGGGATCATGGAGAAATTATGGAAGGAATAGCTTGAGGATTATATATATATGAGATAGAAAGATACTTTTGAAGGAAGATGGAGTTGAAGAATTCAAAAAATTTTGGGAGAGATTTTTGGATGAAAATGGAGTGGAAACCTTTGGAAGCTTGAATGTCAAACTTGATGCATGTTCTATTGGAAACTATAATTGGAAAAGTTGATATGTTTTCATTGATGTACAACCTTACTGGTAAGATATTTATTAATAGTGTAGAGTGCCATATTCGTTGATTGATGAAGAGGATTTGAAAAGAGAGATAACTAGATGAACTAGCGAAGTTGTTGAGTAAATAGGAGAAAGTATGTTGGAATTGCATAGGGCACTTTCTCAATTAACTTTTGATGAGATAATATGGTGTTTAATCATCATATGAAGTAAAGAAGAGAAGAAGTTGATTGCACTTATAAGCTTGATCGAGTGACAATTTTACTAAGTTAATGAAGTATAAGATTAAGGAACTTAAGAGTTAGCCAAGCAAACAATATCAATCAAGTGATAGTTATGGACAAGAAAGATAAAGAAAAAAATGTAGTATTGACCAAGTGTAGTGAAGACCAAGAAATTCAGTGAAATCCAAGTGACATGGAACATTAGAGACTGAGCTACATAGTGTTGACCAAGTAGAAGGACATAGTAATGATTGAGTGTGAGGAAACTAATAGTTTACAAGAAAATGAGGTTTGAGACCAACATAGTTAAATTTTTGGATTGGTCAAAATGCATGGATGATAAGGATTGATGGGCTGGTACATCTAATGCACAAATTGAGTTTGTTATGTGATTAAAGACAAGGATCTAAAGAGAAGTTTCAAGAAAGGAGTAGAAGGACAAAATGTTGCGTAGATTTAATGAATATGATCCAACCCTAAGATCTGCGATGATGTTTAAAGATCAAAAATACCTATTTAAGGAGGCACAAGGCATATTTTGTAAGGTTAGTTTGTTGTTGATTGTTGATTTTGTGAAGAACACAATAGGAGCAAAAAAGAAATAAGATTGGTGATGATTTCTTGAAGCTTTTCCAAAAAGATCAAAGAAGGAGATTACAATTAAGTCTAGTCAATGAACCAAAAAATGAGCCAAATGGAGATTTTAATTTGCAAAGTGAGTTGTATTTTGATAGATCAAACCTAGCTACTACTTTTTAATCATTATGGTAATCAAAATCCTTCAATAAAGGTTGACCTAACAATCATTTGTAAATCTTTCAATCAAGGTGATATTCTAATAGAATGATATAAAGACCTCTAACCCTACCACTCCTAACAGGGTTGTTAAATCCTTCAACAAGGTCACACCTAGCAATGTATTTTGTAACCTTTAACAGGATTGGCTCTTAACTGAGCTCATTTCAGAAGAGAGTGGTAGCATATTACTTGGTGTATTTTCCCAAATTGGGTTTCCACGTCAAATTTTGGTGTCATATATGTGTGAATTTTATATGTGTGATGCATTTTATTTACTATTGATTTATTTTTGTTAGTCGATGTATACATAACATAGAACTAAGTGATTAATGAACAAGTTAAATTTTTGATGAGTTGTTGTATTGGTCAAGTGGTTTATGACTATGAATAAGTTGTTTGAAGTAATTGAAAGTTGAATTAGTACATCTATACCCAAGGATAAATGATTCATCTCCCCCTCTCTTGAAGTCATTCTATCATTCTAACAATTGGTATCAAAGCTTTGGTACTCACAAAGAAACTTTGAAGGGACTTAACCTAAAGATCAAGATGTACAAGAGAGAGGTACCTAAGCTAAACAAAGAGAACTTTCCAGCATGGAAAATACTAAAAGACTGATGAAATTGAATCTATTTGAAGTTGGAGATTCTACATTATATTACCTAGAAAATAAATATTTTGAAGTTCCCTAACCCATGACTATTGATAAAATCAAGGAGAAGAAAGAACATAATCAAATGAGGATAGATCTGGCATCTTCCTTGAGTCATGTTTAATTCCATGGTGTGAAGGAGTGCACTAATAAAAAGAAAATGTGGGATAAATTGGCACAAATACATGGAGGAGATAAATATATGTTAAGGGCTAAAGCAAAAAATTTTAAAAGGCAAGTTTGATGACACGAGAATAAAAAGAAGGGGAGATTATTGCATAGTATCATGGCCAAATCAAGGAGGTTGTGAATGCTATTAGAGGAGATAGAGAAGACATATCTAATGAGACTATGATAAGAAAGATATTGAGGACTTTACTTCCTATCTATGCAATTAGAGTATCTACAATTCAAGAATTGATATGTACACCTAGTAATGATCTAACCTTGGATAGTCTAATTTGTAGACTCGGTGGATTTGAATTGTCTAATTTTGATAACTGTATACCTTCTAGTGTTGAATGTGATTTGAATTCTCAACTAATCCTTAATGGACCTAAAATAAAGAAAAAGAGTGAGCATATGGATAGTGAAAGTGAATTAAATGATGACCTTGATGAGATAGAAGCATTTTTGGCAAGAAGGATACCAAGAGGAAAAGGAAAATAAAAAAAGTAAACTCCCTATAATCTATTTTACATGTAATAAATATGATCATATTCTTGAAAGATGTCCTGATAGAGATGACAAGCAAGAAAGGAAAGATAAAAAATATCGAGGAAGGAGAGATAACATAGATGACCGAGGTAACAAAGACTACAAGGCTAAAGGTAACAAATCTTGTTACATTGCTGAAGAAGATGGTTCTCATAGCGATTTTAATTAAAATGATGAAAAAGTTGTTTATGTTGCAATGAAAGATGAATTTGATGAAGATGAGAAAAATGCTTTAACTTCACATGTAAATAAGAATGATAGATGGATAATTGATATTGGTTGTTCACATCATATGACTGGTAATTCAAGTAAGTTTGAAAAGATAAAATATTATACATGAAGTAGTGTTAAGTTTATGATGTTATATGAAATGTAAAGGATCAATTATATTGAATGACAAGATTGACAATGCATATTGGGTTGGTGGTCTGAAATATAACTTGTTGAGTGTGGCATATTTGAATAGTCTAGGCTACCAAGTTGAATTTTGAAATAGCAAGGAAAATATTTATGATGCTACTAGTGAACTAATTGGAAGCGGTGATCAAACAAGAGATAATTTGTTCTATCTAGGTCTATCTGAAGATACTTGTCTATTTGCACAATTTGAAGATATTTGGTTATGGCACAAGAGGTTATTTCATGTGAAATTTGGTAATTTGGTAAGAATTGGTAACATTAAAAGAGTAAGAGGGTTACCAAGATTAAAAAAACCTAATAAAGTGATGTGCAAAAAATGTCAAATGTGAAAGATGAAAAAGTCTAGTTTCAAGAGAAAGACTTATTATTCTGATGAATTTTTAGAATTGGTTCATAATGATTAATGTGGTCCTATTGAAGTGCAAAGCTACTATGGTGATAAATAATTTATTTTATTTGTTGGTGATTTCTCTAGAATGATGACTATGAGGTTTCTTAAAGAAAATTTTGATGCATTTTAGATGGTTAAGTGTTATTTGGTTAGAGTTAAAAAGGAAATAGGTAAGAGTCTAAAGTGCTTGAGATTAGATAGAGGAGGTGAATTCATATCAAAAGAGTTCAATATATTTTGTAATGACAAAGGAATCAAGAGACAAATGAGTGCGCCAAGGACTCCATCACAAAATGGGATAGCTAATAGAAGGAATAGATCAATCATAGACTATATAAGAAAATTTATGATGGAGAAGAATGTTTCACAAATCTACTAGAGAGAAGTGGTAAGTACTCCAGTCTATACACTTAACCGAGTTCAAGTTAAGAAAGATACAAACAAAAATCCTTTTGAATTTTGGTATGGATATGCACCTAATGTGAATTATTTTAAATTTTTTTTGTAGTAAGTGTTACATATTGAAAGATGAAAGGAAAGGAAAACTTGATGCAAAGAGTGATGAAGGCATATTCCTAGGATATTCCACTAAGAGAAAGGAATACAAGTTTTTTAATTCTAATACTAACAAAATTGTGAAAAGTGCAAATGTTAGATTTTTGAATTTGTAGAAAAGAATGAAGAGGAATGCAAGAAAAAACCTAAATACTATAGAAAATTTGTCTACATTTATGAAGGAGAACCAAGTACATGATATGAACTAGAGAAAGAGGCTAATGTGCATCAACAATTAGGCACTATCGAGGTTCAATAGAAAATATTTGTCAAGCATTAGGCTAGAGGAGCCAAGTCATAGAGAGAAGAATTCAAACATCAAAGAGTGGAAATTGAACACTAGAAAATCAACGTTGAGTTTCAGCCAAAGATACCTGAAGGAGATGAGCATGCAGAACCAAGTGAATTACCAAAAGAAGAGAGAAGATCTAAATCTATCTTAGCAAAATATGTAAGGAGGAACCATACACCTGGCCAAATCATTGGAGGAAAAGATTCATGATTCATAATAAGAAGTAAGTTGAAGAATGAAATATGTTTACCATGTGAAATTGAACCCAAATCAGTTAAAGATGCTTTGGATAATGAAGACTGGATGAAGGAAATGAATGAAGAAATTTATCAAAAAGAGAATAAAAAGACATGGACATTGGTACCAATGTCAAAGGACAGGAATGTGATTGGAACCAAGTGGGTATTCTAAAACAAGCAAAATGAGAAAGTTGAAGTCACAAGGAACAAAACAAGATTACTTTGTAAGGCATATGCACAAGAGCATGAATTGACTACAGAGATACATTTCACCTAGTTGCAAGGTTGGAAGGAGTGAGAAATTTTCTTTCATATACTACTTACAAAGTTTTCAAGGTATACCAAATGGATGTCAAATATGCATTTTTGAATGGAATATTAGAAGAAGTTTACATTGAACAACCTGAAGGATTTGTTGATCCTAGAAGGAAGAATATGGTATTTAAATTAAAGAAAGACTTATATGGTTTGAAAAAAGCCTCTAGAGAATGGTAACAAAAGCTACATACTTATTTGGTAAAAATTGGTTTTGCAAGAACTAATGACAATAACAATATGTACCTGAAAAATGAATGTGAAAATGAGATATTGCTAGCTGAAATTTTTGTTGATGGTATCATATTTGGAGGACATGATTTATTGTGAAAATAATTTTCTAATGAGATGAAGAAATAAATTGAGATGTCAATGTTTGGAGAGATTAATTTCTTTGTTGGCTTGCAATTTTATTAGATAAAGAAAGGTATATACTTTACAAAATCAAATTATATCAAGGAGATATTGAAGACCTTTGGTATGGAAGATTCAAGACTAGTTGGAACATCTATGGTTACTATTCAAAAACTTTCAAAGAATGATGATTCTACTGAAGTGAATACACTGTACAAGTAAATGATTAGAAAATTGCAATATGTTATACATAGCAGACCTGACATTGCATTAGCTACTGGTATTTTTACAATATTTTTTTCTAATCCTAGAGAAAATCAGATGATGGTTGTGAAAAGAATACTGAGATATTTGAAAGGAACATAAGACTATGAACTATGGTACAAAAAAATGGCAAGTTTGAGCTAAAGGTTTACATAGATGTTGATTGGGCTAGAGACATTGATAACAAAAAGAGTACAAGTGGAGGCACTTCCTTTCTAGGTAGGAGATTGATTTCATGGATAAGTAAGAGATAAAACTATATTTATCAGCCCATATCAGAAGTTGAGTATGTTGTTGCAATGGATAATTGTTCTAATATTATGTGGATCAAGAAATTTTTAAAAGATATGAAGGAAGAGATTATTGAGCATGTTGTGATATATTGTGATAACACAAGTTCTATAAACATATCAAAGAATCATTTGATGCATACAAAGACCAAATACATTGCAATCAAGTATCATTACTTGAGAGAGTTGGTACAAGACAAAGAAGTGAGATTGGAGTATGTAAACACAAAGGAGTGGATAGCTAACATATTGTCTAAGGCATTACCAAAGGATGTATATGTGTTTCTAAGAGATAAGTTAGGGGTCATTCCCCTATCTGAGGCAAGCTGAGAAGAGATGCAGCATTGCATCAATTGCTATGATCAGAATATCTTACACATTGATGCAGAATAAGGTTCATGAAACTTATTGTTGCCAAAATCATGTTGAGTTTCATCTAAAATATAACCATATAAAAATTTCATGGAAGAAGTTAATAAAGATGTGGTTATCATTGGAAGTATGACATAATTTGTGAAGTCCATCCTATGTGATAAATCAAATGATGTAGATAATTTCGATTTCTAGTGTATAAAAGGTGAATGTGTTCATTGTGGATATTTACAAAAAATTCAATTCAAAGTGAGAATATTGATGTTACAAAGTTAGTTGTCTGGAAGATATTTGAATATGAGACATACAAAACAAAGAATGGACAGGAATATAAAAAATTGTATTGAAGGAGAGTGGATTACTCTTCCTTTATGACTAGATTTTGTACTATGATTTATCCACCTATTCAACATGTTCATGTTGCATGATGACAAGCCAAATAATTTCATAAATATAAAAATTTGTTCCCACTTGGTTGTATTCTTTCAATTGTGGATTTTTCTAAGAACTATACTTTTTCCCCTCAATCACTACTTCAAGCACAATATTTTCATTCTGACCAAGTTCCAATATTTGTACAAGTGACTTACATACATGCACATTTTGATTTGGATGGGGTAGAAAGTACTCTAAATGAGCACATTATCGTTAAGGAGGTGTATTTCTATATTAGTGATGATAAGGTACATTTTGGAGTTTTTTTTATGATCTTGCACAACGTGGATAAATGCTTCACAACATTGGATTTGGTCTAACAGTTGTGTAAGTAAGTTACATATTTATTAGATCTCTAGCTTTTAAAAGTTAATTTTGAAAATTTTATGTCATTTAAATTTTGATTTTATCTATCATTTTATACATGTATGTATGTACATATTATATTAAAAAATTTGTAAATTGTAGGGAAATTTAAATCTGTAAAAGCGTTTAACTGGTTAGAAATGAAGCATAGTACTCGTCACAATGTTAACTTCATCTTGAACTTTTTTGAAAGTAGACATAGAAAAGGAGAGTATGATGGAGCGGGAGCATGTGTAAAGCATGCACTTCGACAACTTGAACTTCAAGGTAGAAAGACATTGGTTTTCATTTTTTAATGTTTCATCTACCTCATTTGTGTTTTTTTATAGGTAACATGATAGAGAATTCAAATAAAATTATTAATTGGTATCGATCTCATTTTTCTAGTTAGGACACAAAATACAACAAACATTATTTTTGGAAAGTGAAAGGTAAAAAGTGTTGAATTTATTTAGATAATTTGAAGTAATTTAGTTCTTTTTTTTATGAATTTTAACTTTGTAGATATGCAATTTATTTGTTGTTGATAGATAATTTAATATCATATTGTTATGTACATGCTTGAGAGATATTGATCGATCTAATTCATCTAATTGTCAACCAATTGTTGGAAAAAGAAGTATGCATCAAGTAATGAATATAAGAAAACATAAGCCTCCCTTGTTCCAGTAAGAAATAAATCATGTCTTTACAATGACTGTGTTGAAAATAATCCAATGAGTTAATGGGAGAATGTTGCAAATGGATATGTTTCAGGATGGGATTTGAAAGTGATAGATATTCTCATTTTGAACAAGATGATGAAAACCTAGATATTCATGATCATGTATATGATGCTTATTATGAGCATGTCTCTGATTTAGTTTTTACAGGTGTGAATTATTGTGCATGATGTGTGTGTGTGTGTGCCTGCGCGCACGTTTGTACATGTATTATACTTTTCTATTAAAATATAATGCTATTTTTAATTTATGTATATAATCTAGATTCATGTGTACATGTAATAGAAATATTTTGTCATGGTTTCTGATCCTAATAATATAGGTGTGGACTACTATCTTCTTACATGCACTAAAGAAAAATTCAAGTTGCCAAAATAGACCTTAGATGATGACAAACAATAGTATCCCACTGGTTCAGTTGTTATCAAAGGCACATATTATAAGCAAGAAAAGATTGACAAAAATGGAGTTCAATTTATTAAATACATGTGTAGCAAAAAAAAATTACATTAGAGTCACTTGGTCATTGTAATAAAACTAAAATTTAATACAATGCCAAGAAGATGACATGGCAAGAAAAGATGGAATTTTCTTATTGAAGAGCATGGGATTTTTTTGGAGAACATAAAAGATAGGGAGAGTCCAAACTATATATATGAAGAACTTTAGACTATCTAGATTTAATTTTTTAGATCTCTAGATTACATTCAAATTTAAAGTTAAATTTGAAAGTGAATTCAATGAGTACTTATTATTTGTTGTCAATTTTTATTTTATTTTTGAAATGATTTTACATTATTTTGAAATATATTTTTTTAAATGAGGTTACATTGTTTTGAATTTTTATTTTCCTTTCTAAAATGAGTTTTCTTTGTTTCAAAATTTATATTGAGATCTAGATATATTATACATACATGTAAATGAGTGACACGCATAATGACCTAGTTGATTCACTAGGTCATTAGGACTTATAAGATACAAAACCTAGTATAAGATGAATTATTACCTAATCAAACCTATTAGGACCTATTAAGATCCATTAGGACCCATTGTGTAAGCTACAACACACTTAATGACCTAGTTGACTCACTAAGTCCCCTTAAGCCAAACATGTATCCTAATTACCTATAAGCATAGCTAAAGGGCTTCCTATGCAAGGAAACATAATATAAGATGAACTATTACCTAATCAAACCTATTAGGACCTATTAAGACTTATTAGGACCCATTGTGTAAGCTACAACACACTTATGACCTAGTTGACTCACTAGGTCCCCTTAAGCTAACCATGTACCCTAATTACCTATAAGTGTACCTAAAGGGACTCCTATATGTTGAAACCTAATATACGATGAATTATTACCTAATATAACCTATTAGGATCTATTAAGACCCATTAGGACCCATTATGTAATCTATAATGCACTTAATGACCTAGTTCACTCACTAGGTCCCCTTAAGCCAAACATGTATCATAATTACGTATAAGTGTACCTAAAGGATATCCTATGAATATAAACCTAATTAAGATGAATTATTACCTAATTGGACCTATTATGACCCATTATGTAAGGTACAACACACTTAATGACCTAGTTCACTCACTTGGTCCCCTTAAGCCAAACATGTATCCTAATTACCTATAAGCATACCTAAAGGGGTTCATATGCAATGAAACCCAATATAATATGCATTATGACACATGTATTCTAATTACCTATAAGAATACCTAAATTGGTTCCTATGCA